>JAOBAS010000020.1:25354983-25369165 GCA_025311575.1 Elanoides forficatus
GGTGCAGGGCCCCCGCTCGCCCTGCGAGGAGATCGTGGTGAAGCCGCTCACGCGCCAGCTGCGCGGGCTGTCGGCGTTCCTCGGCGCGACGATCATGGGCGACGGCCGCGTCGCGCTGATCCTCGACGTGTGGGGGCTCGGCGAGCGGACCGGGCTCGTCGCGAGCGAGCGCGATCGCGCGACGCTCGGCGAGGCGACGACGGCCCCGGAGCCGGCGGCCGAGCAGCGTGCCTACGTGCTGATCGAAACGGCGGACGCGGGGCGTGTGGCGGGGCGGCTTAAGTTTCTCCTTTCCCCGCTGCCCGCCGCAGCCACGGGGCGCGGGGGGAGCCGGGGGGAACTGGTACCGGTGGGAAGGGGGTTGGGGCTGTGCCGGGGACCCCCCCACGCACACAGCCCGTCGCCACGTCCCCCCCTCCCTCGTAAAGACGCACTTTCCTGCCTTTACACCGCATTCGGCCCGTGCCTCAGCGGAAAAACCCCCGAGTCCCGACAGGAGCAAGCGATGACAACGCTCCGCCAACCCCCCCCGGGAGACACCCACGCAGCGCCCAGCCCTGCGCTAAAATCCCTCGTCCTGGCTACTTTTGGAGTGGGTTAAGCATTGCAGCTATCGAAACCGTCTCCTCCTCCTTCCTTCCCACTGCAAAGTTCGCCTACAATTGATGGAGGCAGTCGCAGCAAGAAACTGCACCCTCTGTCCCTGTGTCGTCCCCCCCCCCCCCAGTTTTCTCGCAGGACTTCCAGCCGCAAGTGCCACACTCTGAAATCACAGCTTGTCCCGGGGTCCTCACTTAGACGAAGAAATCAGCTTGTGCCAAGCAATTCACACAGCGTATTAATTCATGCACCGAGGGGGGGGGGAGGGTGTCCTTCTTCCCCCCTCTCCTTGGTCTCACCTTCTTTTTTTTTTTTTCTGGCACGGAGCTTTCCGGCAAATCCAGAGAAAAGCGCTTTGGTGGGAGTTCTTCCCAGAAGACGGCCATTTCAACTCTTTTCTCCCTTAAAGCTAAAAGGTAAATACGATGGTAAGGATGAGGAAGGATGCGAAGACCTCGGGGAATGCCTTTAAATGCCCCGTTCAGATTGCGGTTGAAAAGCCTTTTTGTTAAACGTTAATTGGACTAGAGAGACGTTAAAACGTTAGCTGTGAAACGCACCGATTCAATCTGTACCAAGTACTTTGCGGATTCGACGCGCAGACAAATGTGGTTTTCATCTGACCCTTACACTTGGGGGTAGGTGACACTAAATTCAGGCAAGTCCCCAGCAAGTGCCAAGAGCTCGTTTTGCAGCTCAGGACAGGTTCATTCGCAACCCGAGAGATGAGCAGGTGCCCATCGGTTCTCTGAGGATGCAGAGCTGCAAAGGGAACGCCGTGAATAAACCCAGGGCTTTGAAATCTTGCAGAGAAATTCCAATTTGGGGCAGCACGGAAATGGTAATATAGGTGTGAAAAAGAGGATGGCTTTTCTCATAGCCAACAACGGGTTTAAAGCGTTATATGGATTTAACTATAGCTATACATAATGCAAAGCCAAGAACAACATTGCATTCACTCCGCTGAGTTAGAAATCAAAACCAGCAAAAGCAGGTGTCAATAAGCCAGATATTGCAAAATGATACTTCACTTTCAATTTCTTGTATTTGCCTTCTCATTCTATTTATATACACGCATTTTCATAGCCTTAATTCAACTGAACGGTTTTCCCATGCAGAGAGCACAGACCCTTTCTTAAGACAAAGATTCACCTTATCAGGCTGCAACATTTTGCCCCTCTCAGTTAATTACGTCCAAATAATCAAGAGACTGCAAAATCTTTCAAGTGATAATTACCTGTTATTTTTCTCCCGTGAAACGCCTCAGGCTCATCCCGCTATTTATTAGCTCTACTGTACACTTTCTGATGAGCTTGCTTCCAATTGCCTTAACCCATATAACTCACTGGATGGCTCCTGGATTTTCAGATAATTGTCAAAGTCTGGTATCCTCACTGTAAAAAGGAGTCAGTTCCCCGAGAGATGTAACTCCTTCAGTGGAGACCACTATAAATAACAGAGAATTAAAAGAAAGGGGGATCAGGTGGGGGAAAAACAGAAGCATCTGGAGGAAATTTCTGCACCACTGGCCAGGCATTTATGCTCCTAACAGCTATTTAACCCATACAGACGTGTTTCTTCATTTGTCCAGACATTTGCCTTAACCACAGGGCACAGTCTCAATACAGGGCACAATAACTGCAGGTTTGAACCTTCACTTTGCAATAGGACAGGGCTTAAAAAAAAAAAAAAAAAAAAAAGCACATACTTAATGAAAAATGGTAAGTAGATGCTGCTTAGAGCTCTAAATACATTTCCATGATTCACCTGTGTGCAATCAAGTCAAAGATATTTTTTTCCCTGCTGCCACACTAAGCTCCAGACTTAGCCTAGCCCAGTCCCTGAACTCAACACTTCTCCCTGCCCGGGTAAGAATGTACCGGTCCTTACACTGCAAACAAGATAAAAATACATCTTTTTGAACTAGTGCTGCTCAAAACTGGATTAAGAGCAGTAGTTTCTTCTAACTGTACAAATACATAATAAGTAGGGTTAGCACAGAGAACAGACAAATCAGCCTCCTTAAATCAGCCAGAGAGTGCTGGCTCTGTGCGCGGACACAACACGTGGAGTGCTTTGCAGAGCAACCCAAGGGCACAAATCTAAGAGGGCTGATGGACAGTGGCTGTGGCAACCGGGGGACAGAGAAGCTGGAACAGAAGCAGATCCTGGCGGTGAGAAGAGCCCCGACATCAGATACAGCAGGTCAGGGAGACAGGGACAAGGAACTGCACATGGAGGGACATTAAACATCCCCGGCATGTCCACCGGGGTGGTTCACCTGCAGAAAGGTGCCTAAACCACCTGCAAGGTGGTTTTGCTTAGCAAGTGGGGAAGTTTTGGAGCTCACAGAATCATTGTTCAGCTGTGAAGCATCAACTCAGCTACATTTCAATGTTAATGAAGATGGACACTCTAAACAACACTATCTGAAAAGACTAATTCTCCCCACTGTGGTATCTCGGTCGCTTGTTACCATGTGAACATACCACACTAGGGTTTGAACTCCCGATCGGAAATTTGGAAAGAAAATATCACAAATATCAGAAAACGATAGAAAGTTGATTTTCTAGGCAGATGCCCTGGGCGGACACCATGAGCATCACACAGAAAATAGCCCAGATTCTAGCAGAGAACCAGTCCATTTTAACACCTTTCACTCACCACCTTATTCACTTGTGACTGTTGAGTCAAAACCAGTAAGAATGAAAAATCTTGGCATGCACCTCTGTGAAGCTGTGGGAGCTTTCCCAGGAGTCAGCAACACTGACTACACGGTCCCATTTTAAGAAAAAAACATAATAAACATGCTAATGTAACTACTTCAGGATTTCATAAGGCAAGTCATGACAGTCATTTGGCTTTCTGGCTGGGAAAGAAAAAGAAAGCCTTAAACTTTTTCTGTGGTCTCTCATAGGAAGTTCTGGGTTTGTTTAAACCAGTGTTCCGCATTCTTTTTTTTTTTCCTCTTTCACTGTGAAAGGGGAAATCCCCCAACACATAGTGAATTGTGTATGGCGATTGTCGTACAGAGATAACAAAGCTGTGATACCTCTGTCGGTACGAAAAAAATCCCGCACTTCATCTTGCAGAGTGCCAGATGAAGAAACCCATCTGTTCAGGGTTGGTAAGTCAACCCGCTGTTGGGATGTAAGTCTAAATCGGCGAGTGGTTTGTAGGACATTAATAGGAGCAGTGAACTTTTAAGGTCATAGCTTAAATCTAACTTTATTTTGGCTGAAGACTAAATGCTAGGGGCAAATTTTCAGCTACAGCTTCCCTCCAAATGGGGGCACCCATTTGGAGGACATTAGTAATGACTCCCTTTCCCGAACCAAACTGGTCCCGGCATACTTGGAACAGCTCTGTGGGAATATACGAGTGGAAACGCTTCACCTGTAAGTCCAGAGAGAGTTCGTATTCTGGGGTCTAAGCCTTGGGTACCAGAAGTCGGGTATGCCAACAGTGTGGCAGCGGGGAACTACCCCGTGGTTGAGGAACAGAAGATAGGGATATATTACACAGCCACTTTTCAGCTCCATTACACCGTCAGATGACTCACAGGGGCTGGCATCACAGCAGAGAATCTGGCTTACAGCTTGTACACATGTGGCTGTTATTCAAAGCCTTCTCAGCTGTTAGTCAAAGCTACATAATCCTGTAACGTCCGCACTTCACTAAGCGCAGACCTCTGCTCTGTAATCCCACAGTGCTTTTCCTGGTCATGCTGAAGTAGACTTGAATTGTAGCAGACCTTCAACTTGAATTCTGAAGAGACAACTCCAGCAATATTTGCAGTAAAAAACTACAGTACAAGTACTATTTACTCCCCAAGACAATCTGTGCATTCCATTTAGGGTATTGGACTTAAAACAAAGACATTGAATTGCTTAAAAAGAGTTAGAAAAAACAAATAAGCTTCTACCAGTTCACATATTGAAATCAGGTTTAAGCATTCCCTTGAACATAAATCTCCAAGTAATTAGGATGACACTGCTCTCCTAAGGTACAAGATTCATTGTTTAAATGATCACTTTGTTAATTCCCATGGTTCATCTTCCGAAATTCTGGGTAGCTTCAATGCTGAGCTCCAAATATACTTAATGCCTTGGTCGTAGGAAAAATTCAAGATGATCCACTATCTATAAGGTGATGGAAAACTGAACCCAGACTTCAGTGTCAAGATCGTTTCCTTACCAAGCTTCCCAGCTCACTCCTACACTTGTCACTGAGATGGTAAGAGCTGCCAGAAAAGCTCACCAGAGGTATTTCAATAGCCAGTTTCTCCTGAGTACCTTTTTCATTTAATCTTTCTTTAGCCTTTCCTAACAAAGCCACATTTATCTGGGATGCTCAGAGGATGTTTTCTCATCACGTTGCAAAGAACTTAACAAAATACAGCTAAATACCATAATTTCTCTTCTGCAGCTAAAGCAGCAAACAGGCCCAGCACGGACAGGCAGTGGATGAAACTGGAGAAGGGAGGAACCTACCAAGGGTGACGTGAGACTGGAGCTTAGCTCTGCCACAAGCCTCCCAGGTGACCTCAGGCACATCACTTCAACTGAGAATTTGAATGAACATGGGCAGTAACCTCCATTCTCTCGCCTCCTGTTCGGCAATATATTCTTCTGAGATCAGGTCTGACGCCAAGGACTTAAACCAGTTTCATATCCCCTTGTGCGACCTTTCAGTAGAGGCGCCAATAGTCTGGGATAAAAGCATTTCTGTAAGTAACTTTAAAAAGTATTAGCCATCTTAATTTTAGACAAATGCATAAAGTATTGTTACCTTGGTAGCCAGGATGAGGTTTCACAGGTTTAAGGAATTAAACCCTCTCCACTCCTCCAAAAAACTCTTTCTGTCAAGCCTTAACTGAAAGAAAAATTGGTAGAGAATCCTGCCTATGAATCAGTCCTTACTACATATTTTCGTAGTCTCTATAAATGTGACACTGCAATATAACTACGCCTTGAGGCCACTGTGCCATGGTTAACCCATACTATGCTTTCCAAATTGCATCATACAGCTAGAAAACCTTTCTCAAAACTTCCGCATTTTTAGCACCTTAGCATTAAAAGTCTCCTTTCTAATCCAGCAATTGATTTATTTCTTGTGCTTTGCACAGAACATCAGCTGAGGTGGATTTATTGGCATTGTCCCTTTACCGTAGCATCCCACACAGACACCAGAGTTTAACTCTGTGTCCAAAAATAGCTGGACATTATTAGGAAGCAATCTGAATCAACAAAATCAGAGTACTCAGAGTTGTAGGAAGAAAAAATAAAATCTATTCCAGCAGCCAATTCAGCCCTTAATAACATGCTTTAACTTGGTCAGCCCCGAATTGGTCAGGCAGTTGGACTAGATGATCGTTGTAGGTCCCTTCCAACTGAAATAGTCTATTCTATTCTATACAGTCCCCGAAATCAGGTAATGAATCATCTTGAGGTCAAAGCACAAGATGAAAAGAGCCTCATCTTTGTCCAAGGTAACGGTCGTCCAACTTGACTAGTTATGTACAATTACAAAGAAGTCAGCAATATTCTATAGCTCAAAGACAGAATTAATACTAGAAAGGGACTTGAAGCAATCTAAAAGCAGTTTCAAAATCATACTTGGTGGACAGGCAAAAGGGACTATAAATCAATGGAGAAATTTTGATATTGGAAATTACGTGCAAAAAATAAAGTTTGCCATCTGCTCGTGCTCATGGCCTTTAATTGTCAAGTTAGTCAAGTGACATTAGTGCAAGAGGAATAGATTCAAAAGAGTAAGATTTAGCACCACAGCAGCCAGTGCCTCCATGTGCTGGGGTCTCAGATCTTCGTCTGTGTGAAAATGGAGGTTAAGTCCTAGAAGGAAAGAACCCAGAGAGATCCTAAGGACGAGCCTACCTCCACCAGCTTTGGCAAAGCAGCTTTATTGTGCTTCATTTAATTTTTATTCTTGTATTTCTCATTTCCTGACGTTTTGCAAGTAGAGTCCCATTCACCATAACAAGAATTACTGTCATTCATTCACTCATTCATTCGGTGTCGGAACAGCAACTTAGGCCACCGGAGATACGGACTGAATTTTTACCCTTCCTTTATGCATCTTCTCCCCGCCTGCTTACTTTGCAATCCTTTTCTGAAATGCCTGGCCTGGCAGCTCAAGCTTGGCTGGAGAATCACTGCCCTGTAATTCTGACCAGAAAGGCAGCTAAAGGGGCATTATCTTAGATACCTCATAGTTCCCATGTCAGCATATGGATGAGATGGCGTACCGGGCCTATCTCTCATCGGCAGTGAGATTGCAAACATGAATCAGCACAAGATAGAGAAGCTGCCCTGTCAATCTTTGCTTTCTTTTTTTTTTTCCTCCCTTGTGGCTGTTTTTGCCTTGTTTTGTGATTTTTCACATTGCTGTTTTGGGTTTGGGTTTTGGGGGCTGGGTTTTGGGGTTTTTTTTAATAGTGTTTGGTTGTTTTTTTTTAAGTAGCATTGGATTCTTACAGCAGAAGTAATGGAAAATAACTCCAACCTCTCACTTGTTTTTCCCTAAAAGAAAGTGCTTATCATTTTTAAAACCTTGTGAACACCTAATAGAGAGGATTATATTTCCTTTTTTCCATTTGTTTTCTTAACATATCTTTAACAGAAGATCAAAAAACCCTCTTTCCAGTTAATCCTATACAACTTTCAAAATGTCAGACTTGCCTAACTATTTTATGTTGTACAGCAAGACATCCGTGCTAAGCTCCTTTCTTTCCCGGATTTATTACGTTAGCATAATATGGTCGTATTTCCCAAGGAAGATCTCTTCCGAGATGAGAGGTCAACGCTCAGCATTTCTTACAAATGTATTTGAGCTCAGGCATTCCCAGCTCACTACCCTTCTTTTCCTCAATACACACTTCAGTAATGGGGGAATCTCTGGTGACTTTGACATGTTGTCTTGTCACTGCTCCCACACGACTCCCCTTTTGAAAAAGGTGAAAACATGTGACCAATCGACATAAGAGACATCTATGCAAAACCAAGAGACACCCAGAAAGTGAGACTTCTCCATTCAGAACACCCCAAATTACTTATGGATTAATTCTCTGCTATTTTATTTTTTCTCTAAACATTGTGCAATGAGGGAGCAAGTTGCACGCA
The DNA here is from genome assembly GCA_025311575.1 of Elanoides forficatus. Classification (NCBI taxonomy): domain Eukaryota; kingdom Metazoa; phylum Chordata; class Aves; order Accipitriformes; family Accipitridae; genus Elanoides; species Elanoides forficatus. The sequence goes on from JAOBAS010000020.1 coordinate 25,362,726, forward strand.
CTTGATATTTTAACCTTTTTTTGTCTTGCTCTTAGGGGGAGGAAATCTAGGTCATCTTTTGGGGGCCTTTCTATAGTTTTAGCCCTCAACTGCTAAAGTGTGCCTGCCTGGAGCTCAAGAATGTCCGTCCTTACCCAGGCCGTGTACCACAAGCTTTTACACACCTGCTTCTTCACGGCTAGCTTCAGAATAACCTCTCTTCACAACATGTAGTCATTTTTTCACAAAACACTACGTTACAACAGCCAAGAAGAAAGGAAAACCATGACCTAATAAGCAGGCCATTTTCTTGATTAACTTCACAGCAGATTCCAGAAAACCTCATACACCACCTCTTGACTGTGCCCTTACTGCCACCCTATAGTACAGCCCAAGCTGGAAAAGCAACCACACCAGGGCAATGCTGCAAAATCCGACACGCAAAATGGGAGAGTCTTAACAAAACCAGCACACATGCTGCACAAGACCAGATCAACAAACAGACCAGACCCTCAAGGCTGTAGAAACCAGGAGTGGAAACACCCACAGTGCAGATTTCACAGCCCCCAAAGGTGACCAGGCCCTTTGCCCCAGCAGCCTCCCCGCCTGAGTAACCCACCACGGATTTGCTCAGACTCTCTGGATTTGGGCAAAGCCCGCCATCGTTGTTCTACCTATCGCAGGGGTGGAAAGCCAATGGTTCCTTTCCTCTTCAGAGGAGGTTTGTGGGTTTTTTTTTCAGGTCATATTTAGAGTTTCATCTCTCCTACTCTTCACTACCTTGAGATTAATAGCCTCAGTCTGTTCATTGCCTCCTTAGCAGTCAGCTTTTCTAGGTCTCTGCTCACATTAGTTTATCCGTACTCACTGCGATTGCACCATCTCTTCCTGAAATATCATGTCCAGAGACACACATCTCTAGCTACAAACATAAAATTAAATACAACTTCTAAAGCATGTAAAGGTTTTAAAATGTGGTTAGAATTTAAACAGTGCTCAGTGGTTTTCGGCTAAGTTAGATGCCTAACTTGCTTCGAAATTTTAAAAATCCATCTTACTTCAAAACAAAGCTTTAGAATGAAACTATTTAAATCGTATAAACAACCTCCCCCTCCCCCAGTTTAATTCTTTTATTTTATCCAGTTTAATTCTAAAATACGTGTAATAACATGAGTCAGAAAACTAAGGTGTATGCTTTCATTTTGAACTTAGCAGATTTATACACAAATTCGTTACTGGGTTTTGGGGCAATGGTAGCCGCACGCATTGCAAGTACCAGTTCACATATTATTTAAACATACTAAAATATAACTCAAATCTCACACATTTGAAGCATAATTCTCATATTTTATTAATATGGTCGCCCTTGTTATTGCACTCTTCATTTTAATATAGCTATATCTTACGAGGTTTACTTTTTCTATGAGATTTTATTCTAAAGGTAGAAGAATTGCACCTGGTGCCATGTGTGTGCCTGGCACCATTGGCTTGGTGTGCAATATGGTGATTGATTTCATCTTTCCTGTACCTCTGTGTATGTATTTTCAACTTCAGCTGCTGTAAAAGCAAAAGAATCATATTACTTGTGAAAGACAATCAGAAATATTAATAAACAGAAATTTTTATACATAATACTTTTCAAAGTAGTTTTGATATTTCAATCCAGACTTCCAATTATTTTCATGGGAGAAACTCCTAACGTTTGAATAAACGTCTCAACTAAAAAGCATAATTTAATACACTTTTGTTCTGTGACAAGGTATGATGAAGGGGTTATGATTCCTTTCAGTCCCCTTTGCATAGTTTCTAAGGAAACAAGATATCACACTGAATTCTGCTTTGTTGGAGACTGCACATTAAGGACTTTGTTGAAACTTAGCATCTAAGCATCTCCAGATATCCTTACTGCAGAATTGTAGCTTTTTTGGATTACAGGCTTCAAGTATAGTGGTTCATTGAGTGACACTACACAGCTTTTTTTTTTTTTTCCCCTTCCCCTTCTTTTTTTTTTTTTTTTCCTTGCTTAAAGTGTTTTGATCTGCTGCTTTGAGCCTAGCCTCTCAGTTCTCTTCAAGTTGGTCCGAAAATCCGAGGGGAACCTATAATTCACATACCTGCATCTTCTGCATTGTGACAATAATCTCTTTTACACTCATAAAGGCATCCCCCTTTAATTGTAACTGGGCAAATGGATAGGAAAGACACATTTAGTAAGACGATACGCTTGGAAGAGACTTCCTGACAGTGGAAATATTTGCTTTCCAGTTCTTCCCCCTCACCACGGGAGTGGGATTTGGCCAGGTGAGGAGATGAGGTGGGCTGGCTCACTCGCGCTGTCACCGTTCCCGTTCCCGTCCGCGACGAGGAAACGGCCGTGGGGCCATTCAAACCAGGGGCTTGCACGGTACGGTGAGCTATACCGTCAAACACCACAGACAGTTTATGCCTGCACAGATATATGCAATATATCCTCCCGGACAAACCAATTACTTCAGCGTCAGCATTCTCATCTCTCCTACGTCAGAGAAAATTTTTCAGAGCAGCAGTCGTGACTTTATAGGAATTGTTACAAAACAGACGACGCAGAGACGTCTTTGATCTAGAGGATGGCTCCTGCCTCCTTCTATCCAATTTCCTCATCTTCGAGCAACACATCATTATTCAACTTTGAGCAATAACATTTAGACAGACAAATGAAATTGATTTTGACGTCTGGAGACTTTAACCTGGAGAATTTCACAGAACTTGGCCAGACATTCCTTCCTCCACCTTCCTGCTGGGATTGACAACTATTAGTGGTTTCACTTCAGACATAAGGAAACCAAGTCTGCTTGGTCTGTAGCAGACAGAGAGGCAAATCCCAGGCAGCACCCAGCCCTGATCCTGAGGAAAAGCAAAGAACCCCTAAAGAAAGTGAAGGAGCATACAACCACACACTTCAATGCAATTTCAATCAGGACAAGTACAATGTGGAAGCATGTGTCAGATACAGGAAAAAACCCCACAAAACCAAACTAAAACCAGACTGGAAATGAATGTACAGTCTGAGGACGAGTAGCAAAAAGGTCTGCAAGACAGAACTGTTTCTTCTGCAGAGATGATCTGGAAACTACCAGCAGCTCATAGTATTGGCTAACAGAGTTGGCAGTGTTCAAACAGGGCTGACCCAGCATCTCTTAATTTGCTTTTTTTAGCCTCGCAACATCATCAAGGACTGCTGCAAAACTCAGGTTTAGTTACAACAGGCAAGAGGAGGTGACATACGGCTTCCCCTTAGTGCCAGACAAGAGAAAGAGGGATATGTGTGTGCTCAGTATTTACTTTTGGTGTGATTACCACTGAACACGCTCAGCCTAAAAATCTTGTATGTGGAGCCAGAATACTATTAACAGCCCTGGCAGGTTTTTATATCCCTTTCAAAACCCACACAATCAAAGGGAAGCAAGCTAGTGCAAACCGCAGTCCAGAGGATGTACTACAAAAAGATTAAGTGTCATCTGCACGATCTACAGCTGGCCTTTCATCAGATCCACGCGTAACCCCCTGTAAAAACCCTCCAGGTGATAGCTCATACTCTCCCTTCTGTTTCCATGCTACTGAGCATGAAAAATAGCTTCACAGTGTGAGCTGCAACAGGCTGGCAGGGAGTGCAGAGGAAAAAGAACTAAGACTTGCCAAGGCTTCTGTGAAGTACAGGAAAACGTAATAGGATCTGGTGATGTTTTCTTAAACCACCTGGAGTTCTAAGTTGAGATGATTACTATACCAAGTTCCAGATAGGTATTTTATTGCCTTTTATTAACTTTCCCTACCATCTGCACTCTTGTTGCCAGCTAGGCTTATGCATCCCTTTCCTTAACTGAGCTTCAGTTCTAGAGAGAAAGTAAATTACACTTGGCTAACTCCATCTAAGACTTTATTCTTCATGGAAGGCAGGGAAAAGCAGGAGGAAGAGACCATATTTAAAATATTTGATGCAAAAAAAATCACACGATAGATCTACCTAATCCCCCACCCTCTCTGGTTCTCCACACCAGCATCTTTTCAAACAGACTGGTGAAGTATTGCTTAATGCGTAGTAAATGTTAAACAAACAAATCAAACAGTTTGACTCCGGACCACTTCCCTTCCTCCCCCAAATAACGAAAGCTGCACATAGAGTGAATGCAGAGAGGTGAAAGCGATTTGAAAATACATATTTGTCCTCTTCCAAAGGATCAGTACATTTCAGTGTTTAAAAAATACGGCTGGCAACAACAGAATCTGCCGAAAACCAGATTGACTAGCAATGACCTACTGAAAACAAGGTTTACAGGACTGGTAACATATTAGCCAGGCATACTGACTGATAAGAACGACTTCCATTTGGCTCGCAGCGCTATAACAAGACATACAAACAAACACGTGAAGTTATTGAAAACACTCAAGTGCAGAGTGGTCCCAGAGAGGAATGGCAGAACTCGGGAAACCCCAACATATTCCGGCAGGCATATGAAAGAGTAGTATTTTATCAAAAACCCGTTCAACTCCCCTGTAAGTTTATTGAACGCTTTTTCCCAACTCTGTAGACTATGAAGACAATCTCTTCCTAGGAAGAAATCCACGCGCACAGAGAAACGGCGAGACTGTCTTAACAGCTCAGCCATTGCTCGCCTATTCCACTGACTGAAGCAAGGGTTTTGGAGGGCAACTACAAAAGCAGATCTTCCAGGGTTGATTTTGCTAAGGTTTTCCTCTTGACAGCTCTCTTACCCACTTCCTTCAATAATGTCTCAATTACTTCAAAAGTAATTAACTGTCATATGGATGAGTAAGTCAGACATGAAACATGTGATTCAAAAAAGTACTTGTGTGTGGAAAACATAAAATTCCATTAAGGGATGGGCTGAACCACAACCCTAACACCATGATATATTCCTTAGCCCAATATTGCACCTAGGTTTTCGCTTAAGAGTTGACCACAACAATGGATTAAAAGGTAATCTGAAAGCCATAAAAAAATAGAGATTTTACTACCTTACAGCACCTGTCATCTGCCTGTCGGGTTTTTTTAACATAGGAAGGTGAGAAAAAGCATGACACCTTTTAAAGGCTAAAACATAGATCAAGTTATTACGAAGAAATAGCATTCAAGAATTCTGTTTCAGAGAAAATCTTACACCGTCTTTTCACTTAAGACACAACAAAGGGGCCTTCACTTAGGCTTTTCAGAAAGGCAAACTCTTTTAAAAAAATAAATCTCGGTTTCAGCAGAGCAATAAAAAAAGAAAATCAAAATCACTAGTCACTTCAGAAAATTTTGATCACAGCTGAATGATTTGATAGTTAAAGAAGGAGCTTGCCATTTTTTCCTCAACATCCTCTATTTCTGACACCATTAGCCTTCCTTGGCCTGCACACATTTCCATGAAACCACTCTCCTTCCATTTTCCTCAGGTGGCAGCTTGTTCCCTGCTGCTCTGTGCTGTCATTTGCAAGAGATGTTGGCTTGTTCTAGGTGACAAGTAAACAAGATTGGGGCCGCCCATCTCCAGCTCGGTTGCACAGTCCAGGGTCATTGTCATCAGGTACCCTAACGGTAATCCAAATTACAGGCAAACCAATTGCAAGAGCATTATTTCTACCTCTAGGGACACTATATAATCTCTGTTACTCTCAAAGCTAAATCTATTTTGGGGTCTACGTAGATACAACAGCTGTGAATGCTCTGAACACACAATGCTTCCAGAATTAACATCAATGCATATATTAACACAAGGCAAGAGGCCCGCGTTTCCTACTGCTTTGTCTTCCCAGTGTAAGGCTTCGTAGTAATTCGCAAGCAAGCCGTATAGCGCAGCTATAACATCTGAGTCGCAGAGAAGTCCTCCTCCTCACATCCAATTTTCCAGTTGAGTAGACTTTGTTTCAAGAATGTCCAGTGCTGTGACAGAAGTCAATATTATTAAGAAATTTCCTCTCTTCAGCGCTCTTCTCTTTGCATAACCCATCAGAAGGTTTAATTAAAGTTCAATTCTACTTACTGAATCTTACTTGTATTTCAGGCTTAATTACCTAAACCATCATTACCCAAACGGGATCAACGCTCCTTCAAGGGAACTCTCTTTGCGGTACGTGCCACCCAGGACCTGTGCTTCTCCAGCGTCTCTCCCACCAGCTCACCCTCCTGCCACCCTCGAGCTCCTTCTTTCATCCAGGCAGACTGCAACACTCAGGGAAACATAAGGCAGTAAAAGTTGGTAATTCTTAGCAAGATGGACTTTGTAATGAAAACTACTGCAAAGAGCGGTACTGGAGAGCGATGGTACTAAAGTGTTAAGCAAATGTGTACTAATTTGTCTGGATAGTACTGGATGAACTGTGTCAATTTTACAGATTTTTATTGGGGGGAATGTAAAAAATCAGGATCTTGAGTCGGATCAAGAGAGACGGAGAAAAGAAAAATGGTGTTGGGTAACAGG
>JAOBAS010000020.1:25377569-25392356 GCA_025311575.1 Elanoides forficatus
GTTTAAAAGATCAATATTCTCGTGAAATGATATATTACATCTTGAAATTCTTGAACATAGATTTCTGTCCGTGAAGTAAGCAACAAAATTAGCGGTAACACAAAAGTATAAAGAAGCAAAATCGCTAGTCCGTAAATTTAATATTGCATTATTCCTTTGCCGAGCTCCCTAATTTAAACGCATCACTACTATCAACTTTGATTAAAACCAAGTAACCACAGAACTTCCTACTTCAAATGCCACATGATTTGTATTTGCACTGCATTTCATTTAAACTCTTAATTAGGTAATACTCTGTTTTACAAACTATCAGGCTTTCCTGACCATACCCACTTGGCATGTATGGGCTTCTGCTAAAACCAGAGAGAACACTTTAACACAGAAGGAAAGAGCTGAGACATCTCCCCAAGCTAGAGAGTTACAACGCTCGCTTTTGGTGTTACTAAATTTAAGTAAAAGCTCTCCTCCTAGAGAAATTCCAGGCCTCTATGTTTCTGTTTAACATTTTGTCCTAGCCTGCGCCGATCAAGCCCGGTTCTATCCCAACAGCAGCTACAGTCACACCGCACATCAAGTTTTTCCACATTTATTCCTTATATAATTCAAAAGTCTGTTCTAGCTTCTAAAAGCACTGTCAGATTCTGAAATAAACGAGGAGAAAAATCAAACCTGCTGTGCCAGCTTAGAAACTTGTGTATACTAAGAGAAGTTTTACTTTTCACACACAAGATAAGAGATTATTTGTGGATCTGCAAGTCCAATTTCATGATATAACAGCCCATTTTATTGTCATGCAAACATACTCAATGGATAAGATGTAAAAAGCCTTTATAGCTCTGCAATATCCTGAAACTTTACACAGGACCAAACGAAGGAACAATGAGTCCATTTCTCTATAGGCACGGCCGTTCTGAACTCCTTTTTTTCTCCTGCATTTACGATCCTTATAAGAAGAAGATAGCAGAAAACTAGATTTTACAGATATTTAGAGTTCCAGGAACCGATTCATGCTATATAAATTCAAGACAAGACTTAAAAGTTTGCACCCATCATGAAGAAGTCACACAAACTGAAATCCATAGCTAATTTCAACTAGTCATAGGGTCTACTATGTGCTTACTTGAAAGCTTTATTTAAAAAGCAGTTTTGAGAGACCAAGCTTTCAACAAGGTTCTTGATTTCCAGATACTTACGGAGCTACTTTAATTAACAATATCAATATTGTTGAGTATTAAGCACAAATTTACTGAGAAGGCAGAACAGGAAGACATAAAAGAAAATTTAGTTTTCTTATTAGCTTCCATCTGCTTCCCGCAACCTCTACCCCACACACCAACAATATGCACTTGTGTACCTGACTGGTGCCAGGGGGGTACCAAAAAGAAAACCCTCAGATCTCTGCAGAGCAAAGAGTTCCATAAATTTCCCTAAACCACATACAACTGACATTTGGGCTACGTTGTCCCCACTAAATACTGGAAAGAGGTTAATAAATTTCCAAAACATTAGTGTGACTGTCAATCTAGTGCTTGAAGGATTTAGCCTCAAATCTTTAGTTTCACAGAAAGAAAAAAAAAAAAAAATCAAAAGGTAAGGAAGTGGAAGCAACCTGCAAGCTTATTTGCAAATGCAAATTTCTTTGCTGACATGGACATACGTGACTGAATATATAATGTTACACATGTACAAAAAGATTACTTTTTAAATGTCTCCATGCTTGAAATATTTATATACACAGCAATTTTAAGAAAGTACATGTGAAGAAAGGCTTCCCAATTCTGGCGTCTAGACTAAAGGCTTGAAGTCAGAAGGTATCAACATCCCTTTAGGTATAAATGATGACATTTGTATGTTTTTTCAACTTCATAAATACTAATAGTAACATTGTGCATCAGAGGTTGATTCAAACTCAGTTTAACACAGGAGCCGTTTCAGATTTGTCACATACAAAAATAGCTAAATCATAATTTTAAAATAGCTCAAGATACAACCCAGGAGCTGAATGCAAATACCTTCAGGTTAGTATTTTATATTTTATTTAAAGGCATGGACTGCAGAGAGGCAGAATGCTTACTTAATTTTTAAATCTGACAATGTATGGAGTTTTTCCATAACACCATATTTATGTTAGCATTAACATTTTCAAGTAAGGTATCTGAAATTAAGTGCCCCAGCAAGAGATTAATTTTGAGGTCAGAGGACCTTCACCTTCTACAACACATTGGGGGACTATAAGAATCAGGATCGGTGGCCTTCAGTCAGATACTCAAAAGGTCAGCTGCAGCTCAAACTTCTATGCAACTTATATGTCATTGCGGAAGTCCTAGAATTACAAATTCTGTTCCGATAGCCTGGCTCTGGCTTGATGACCAACATACACATAGCATTCATTTTATCTTTAGGAACTATAAACTCAGTGAATATTCCAATAGCTGAAGAAAAAAAAAATATCCACAAATACTGATGTTGCCTCATATTGCAGGGAAATGCTATCTATATGGGCTTTTTAGTCTTGTTTTTAATGATCTTACCGAGTGGGTCTCTCTTAATTTCACTATGCTTTCGTGAAGACTGCTGCTTGCAGTTACCAGAAAAACTAATCTGAATTTATTTTCAGTCCTTAATAAGACCTGCAATTTAAGTTAGATCTGTAAATATTTAGGAAGTCCATTGCTGACCCACTTCATACCATCATTTTAAACCACGAGAACTACGTCTAAGAGATGATTCTACTGAACACATTACAGGAAGGCATAATCTCGATCTATACCAGTAAGTTCTCTGCTACTCTTCCATTAGGCTTCCCTTACCCCATTGATCTTCATCCCTCAAAGCAGCCACGTCCCCTGTTACTACTTTCCTATCTCACTGGATCCAAAGTATTTCCCAGCTGTTCGTTACTTACTGTGATTTTAAAAGCCATTACTTATGCTCCGGTAAAAAGCTGAAATTTTCAATATTCTTACTGCAAAAATGAAACCAAACAGCAATCCAAAAATTAAACCAGTTTCAAATTCAGTAAGATTTTTAGAAGTCTTCATTTGGCACAATTCTTGGTTACATCCACAAACAGTAAACTGACACAAGGTCCACGTTATAAATAATAAATGCAGGACATTCTGTCAAAGGCTGCAGTATAAACATCACAGAAAGCTTTTCAACAAGAATGACTGTGGTACAAATACTATACAAAACATCCAGCAACTGTATTCTTTGATAATTTTGCGTATTTTGTTAATTTAACAGTTAGCTGGGAATTTCACTTCAATTCCTGTGCAGCTTTATTATTAGGACACCAATGAATGACTGACATAATGCAATGCGATTTGCAAAGAACTGCAAAAACAGTTTCACAGATTACTTAAGCAGAGACACATTTGCATGGTAGAAGGAGACGGTAAAGAAAAAAAAGGGCATTATAGCTTCTCTCCAGCTAGGAAGTTTAACCTAGTGTGAACATACACATTTTCAGAACTGCTGCAAACGGAATTATTTGATATATTTTAATGTGCTATAATACCGAATGTTTTAAAAATTGGTAAGACTAAAGAGCATCTAAGAGAATTAAAATTCCACTATTTAAATCAATCCAAGCAGCAATCTTACCCTTTAAAGCATTTAAACAAAGCAATACAATAAATGAAGTAAAAAACTAAATATAATTCCATAGATTGCATCTGACTTCATAGAACAGAACCCCGAGGTTCTGTTTGTAAAGGCCGTTAATGAAATGAAGCACTCAATTTTTCTCAGCTATTTCTTATGCAGTAACCATATTAAATCTGCCTTTCTAAACAGTCTTTTCTGAGGGCTGAGGCAAACAACAGCAGTGCAACCAACTAACAGAAAGGCAGTTCTGAACAATTAATCAATGTCATGTAGATAGAAAATGACTGATGTTTTTTCACCATTCTGCTGGCCTATGAGCTGCCTGGAGGAAGCTGTCTCTGGGACTCAGCTGCATCACCTTGCTCTTATCATGCTCAGCTGAATGCAAGTAAACCACACAGTGCCATTGCAGTTTGATTAGGACAAAACTGAATCTATTACCATCCCCTTCCTGCATTTTTATTATCTCTTGGGGAGCCCTGAAATTTGTCCCTAAAAAGAAAAAAAAACCCAAAACCCAAACCACGAAAGGATTCAGCAGAAGTGCTGCACAAGCTTGCTAGCACAAGAAAAAAAAACATCCCTAGGTCCATACTGACCCACCGTCAAATAATACATGTCTGATGACACGCTCTACGGTACACCCTATACATGTGCTCTGAACACTCAAAATAGTTTATTTTGGTTCTGACTTTCACCATCAGTGAAAACTGTATGCAATCATATTTTTCAGTTATGCCTGTGCAATACAATGATACACTGGGCAAGCCTGCAGTTTGTGAGCGAAGGTACCTCTCAGTGCAAGAGCCCCGTCACTAAGAGCGTTTAGGCCCAACAACCCGTATTTTTCCAGTCTGTAACTTGATTAATCTGAAAGAATTTGACTGACCCCAAAGATGCCATGCAGTCTCCTGTAGATGATCTAGCTACAGGATGCAACTTAGTGTCCCCTCCCTCTTCGATTATGAAAAAGATCGAAAGAGTCACAGAAGGTGGCCAGCAATCAAGATCTTTCAGGTTTCCTTCTTTTCTTCCTGTGGAAGAGCTTTATGAAGCTAACAGTGAGACAAGTAAGAACACGGTACTCAAAGCGTTCTTTATTCTGACCCCCATTAAAATTTAAGAACCTTACAAACGATCTCATTGGCATTATTTCAAAGACAGCTGCTAGAAATCTGCAGTGGATTTAGGCTAAAGGCACATTAACTACCCAACTGCTGGCAAGAAATATCTCCGCAAATCCCCTACACGGCAATAGCCACAAGCTTCGTGGTGGTAGTCGTACGTGCCGTCACAGTTTATAACAGTAAGCTTTGACACCACTCTTCACGATAAGGTTGTCCTTGCTTGAGGCTGACAATTTAAACATCACCTAGTTTTCCACTTCAGTTTAGACTAACTGAACCCACTATCTTATGCAACACTGAGGTCTAGCACGCAGCTGAAAGAAAGCAAGTCTCAAATGCATTACTCCAGAAGAGTTGGCTAGAAAGTAGTTTCCATGAACCATCTATCTTCCAAAAATGAAAAAGAACAACGAAAGACAGAAATCATTCGTGGTGGAACCAAGAGAATTTCCCTTAAACTCAGTAACTTATCCCTTATCTTCTCATTCATCTTCTTAAACTGCAGGCACCTGCAGCTGTATGCAGACCGTCACCTTCCCATTTGGCCGCTTCTCTTACTGAGCCCCCAACCCAACGAGAACCAATGAGCAGTTTCTGTACTGAGCAGTAATCACTGCATTTCGGTATTATCCATCTGATCTGCGACATCCTTCTTCCACCGGCTGGTTACTTCCACAAACTAAGCAGCTGTTGGCCAACTCCTTCTGTTACACCACTGTTCGCCCTCTTCTGAAACTATGGTGAGGTTTTGTCTTTTCCTTTCATGCTCCGAGTATATTCTCTGAAAAGTTTTTGTACCTAATTGGCACGTTTCAACTCCCCGAGACAAAACATGAGCTAGGCTGCTGCAAAGAAGTTTACGCAGCCAGTTGGGTGAGGTAAGACAGCCTTGTATGGCTGCCTAAGATAACGTGCACACGCTGCAAGCGATCGAGATTCCCAAGATAGCTCAGGTACCAGAAATGGCTCCCACAGGGAACGGTGAAGACCAGACACATAGTCCTCCAAAATGTATAGCTGCAGTAGTCAAACTCGCTCACCTAGAACTAGTCTTCATTCACTACTTTTTGTAGCGGAGATGCTAAACTGTATAGCCTTGTCCCAGTCTTTCTCTCTCGGCAGTTGTGACAAAATTCTGAGAAAACCAGATTGTTGCTGCTGTATGAACCATAAGCCCTTGCAGTTGCAGAACTTGCAAAGGGGGGCACGCAGAACGGCACAAGAAGTCCATCCAAGATCTCCCGTCTAGATACAGAACCTCTATTATCTTTCAAAGAGACAAAAAGCCATAGGAAGAGCTTCTCTCAATTTAGTGCCTGAAATACACACTTAGACATGTTTCTGAAAAATATGCAAGATTTAGCATGACCTCAAAAATCAAGTTTTAACAATTATTAGATTTTAAAAGCGAGCATAATTTTGGGAGGTATCACTTGTAAGTAAACAAATGACAGTGTTCTATAGGCACCATGTTGCAGCTGTAGACAGGCAAACCAGACACTAAAATCTCAGTTAGGAACCAAATTATCCAACTGGGATGCACAATATTGAAGTATTTCAGTATAAGATCAAAACATTCAGACAGATTAATTGTGCCAGCATTGTTTTCCTACTTTTAACAAAGCTCTCTCGGCAGACAAATTAACATTTTTCAGTTTGTAAATTTACAAACGGCTACCCAATTATGGAAACTGGGGAGTTAAAGATAATCAAGGATTTTACAGGGGCTCAGTCACGTGAGTTCTACTTCAGTTTTGCTGTGCTAGCCCCTTTTAGCACCACAGAAAAACAAATCAAAGTTTTATTTCCACTGCAAGGCAATATCAAGAACACAAAATGCCGACAATATGCTGTTTTATTGCTAATAGAATTTGCTTGCATACAGATCTAGGTTTTAACTTAATGCACTGTTACTGCAAAGATTCTGTGGACCCTTTAAAATATTTTTTGTAAGCGTTTTATTTATTTAGTAAATGTTTGAGACAGCCAAATGAGAAGGATATCCCGTATATAATTTTTTGTTAATGAAACTTAGCAGGAATATTTCAGCAAACAACAAAAGGAAAAATACTTATGTTTGGACCATTAATAAGAAAAAGATACTGCTTTGGCATCTCAATTTCAATTTTCAAAATAAAGACATTTTCAAGCTATTCAAAGGGCTGCTAAGTGAAGCCTTGTACTCTGTAGGGAGTCTACAATACAATACTCTTTTGTCTGAGAAAACCCAGCTTTTCTGGCAATAAAACATCATCTGGCCTCTTTCTCCAGTTTCTTTAATTTTACTGCTTGCTAAGCAGTTAAAGCATATCCAACACGCTGGTGCTATTTTATTTTACTTCATTGTACATCAGCTTCAATTCTCTCGTCACAGTCTGTGAGGAGGAAAACTAGCTTTTCAGAATACATGAGTAGTAAGAGACTATCCCCCACTCACACATTAAATCTAAACCAAATCAACAGAAATTATCCATTAAAACTATATACAAAGCTGTCCACCACAGTTAGGTATCAAGCTGAAATTCCGTGGCAAATCAGAAGTATTAATTAGGTGTAACTTTTATTGCCTCACTCTCCAGATCTTTGGACCTAGATTAAACGTCTCCCATGTCATCCTAGAGAATTTGCAAACATTGCACACCTAGCGCAGGCTGCGGCAGGAATGGCAAAGGAGGGAGGATTAGCTGCAAGCTCCATTCTTTCACTTGTAGTCGCTTGATTCTGTTATCATTAGAATAGAGATCAAAACACTCAGTCTTTTTTATGGTTGAGAAAATAGATCTATTTTTACAACAAATAACCTGGCATCAAACAGCTGAGAAAATTAGCTAGTTCACACTGCAGAACAAAACAATTTTGCCATGGCATAAAGGAGCCTTTTCCTGTAAAATACCCAACAAGTTCAGATATCTGTAAACTCAGTCTCCTTCACAGAGCAAATCCAAATACAATCAGTGCTTTATAACCACTTCAGGCATATCCCCAAAAGCTATAAAACATCTGATAGAGACTTTAAGTCAGCCTTACTACTTTACTCGGAATTAGAAATCCGAGGGAACCATTTTTCTTTACTGGGGAAAAAAAATGCACCACCCTGTCTGAAAGATGCTTTCAAAACAAGAAATCATTTAAAATGCATTTTATACCACCAAATTCCTCTTTTGGTACCTATTGAAATACAGAAAGCAAATGTCACCATGGGTACACTGGTCAGATTATTGCAAGACTCAAAACGTATTACTTCTATTTATTAGAATAAGAGCTTGTCCTGACTCAAACAATGCTGCAGACGACACCAAGTTGGGCAGGAGTATTGACCTGCCGGAGGGTAGGGAGGCTCTACAGAGGGATCTGGACAGGCTGGATCGATGGGCCAAGGCCAATTGTATGAGGTTCAACAAGGCCAACTGCTGGGTCCTGCACTTGGGTCACAACAACCGCAGGCAGCGCTACAGGCTTGGGGAAGAGCGGCTGGAAAGCTGCCCGGCAGAGAAGGACCTGGGGGTGTTGGTCAACAGTTGGCTGAACGTGAGCCAGCAGCGTGCCCAGGTGGTCAAGAAGGCCAACGGCATCCTGGCCTGTGTCAGAAATAGTGCGGCCAGCAGGAGGAGGGAAGTGATCGTCTCCCTGTACTCGGCCCCGGTGAGGTTGCACCTCAAATACCGTGTTCGGTTTTGGGCCCCTCACTACAAGACAGACATTGAGGTGCTGGAACATGCATCCAGAGAAGGGCAACGAAGCTGGTGAAGGGTCTAGAGCACAAGTCTTAAGAGGAGCGGCTGAGGGAACCGGGGTTGTTTAGCCTGGAGAAAAGGAGGCTGAGGGGAGACCTTGTCGCTCTCTGCAACTGCCTGAAAGGAGGTTGTAGCAGGGTGGGCGTCAGTCTCTTTTCCCAAGCAAAAGGACAAGAGGAAACGGCCTCAAGTTGCGCCAGGGGAGGTCTAGACTGGATATTAGGAAAAATTTCTTCACTGAAAGGGTTTTCAAGCATTGGCACAGGCTGCCCAGGGAAGTGGTTCAGTCACCATCCCTGGAGGTATTCAAAAGATGTGTAAACATGGAGCACTTAGGGACACGGTTTAGTGGTGGACTTGGCAGTGTTAGGTTTACGGTTGGACTCGATAATCTTAAGAGTCTTTTCCAGCCTAAATGATTCTATGAATGCATTTAGTCACAAGTGGGTCTTCTTTGCTGTGAATTCCAAGGCCGTATATACATTTCTTATTGTAAGAATTTCCACAGAGAATTGAGGAACATTGGTAAACACAAGGATGGACATGAAGGCTGAAGCCTTCAAATTATGCAAATGTGTTTAATCTAATATAGTCACTTTTTTCTTCAGTTAACTTGCACTGAGAAAATTCCATCTGAAGACCAAAAGTTTCCCCAAAAGCTAAGTACACATGGGGAGGAGTTCCGTTCAACATGCCAGGCAGAAACAATGCATGGTAAAACTGTAACAAGCAGTGCTAGTTCATTAACAAGTGACAGACGAAAACCAGCTGGAAGTACAACTTTACATACACGGCAGAAGAAGTTTGAGCAATTTGTTCAGCTGGTAAAATGGTAAGTGAAAGACTGAAGAAATCAAAAAATATGGTTAACCACAAATTACCAAGATGAATATTCAAGTCACTATTCTTACAAAGGAAAAAAATCAATATGAAAAAATGGAAAATAAGGAAATCTGTACTTATAGTAACATGTCTTGAGGAAAAAAAAGATTTTTCAACAATGAAGGAGAAGGATCAAAGTCAGGGAGAATGATTTTACCAAAAAAACCCACCTAAATTAAGAAAAATTCCTATGTATGTATCAGGAAACACCTTCTGCCCTAACGGGCTTATGTCATCAATGAAAAACAAATACCCCACAGGAATTAAAACTGGGATTACAAAGGAAAAGGAAATTACATCAAGAGTTTCTCTCAGAGCCTTCTCTAACACTAGAAATAACAGGCAGAGAATCCTAGATTAAAGTGGTAATTTTATATAAGATATAAAAACGGACAGAACGGGTAAAAAGATGGGAAAGGGGAACTTAAATAATTACGAAGAGAAGGAAACGGGTAGAAAGGAAAGAGAAACAGCTGTAACAAGATTTGTTACAGGAATAATTTTAAGAAACATGAGCTAATAAAGAGAAAGGAAGGAGTTACGGCAAAAGTGATCTTCAAGGTCAACTAGGTTGTGTTCACTGCTTCAAAGCACACTGTTTCTGCAGTCGTCTTCAGAAAGTCACGGCACCTAGACTAGAATTCTGGAGCCAGGCACACCTCCCAGTAATTTTACACATTTGATAAATGTCAAATGATCTATGTAATATTAAATAATGTGCATATTCTAACAAATGTCATTGCACTTAAGAAAGTTTCACTTCACACCCTATGACATTGAAATTCAATGAGTTGCAGTAAGGAGACCTTAGCCAACCTTGTCTACAAAGAGAAACGGAACAGAACACGAGCCAAGTACAAATGCACCGAGGCATATGTGCACCCCAAGAAGTGACAGGATCTAAGAATATGCAAATAAACATTATTTAAGAATATAAAGTCAAAGCATGAAAGAGAGAAATGATTTGTCAGATAACATAGACCATAGTGCTTTTAGGACAGGTTCCTGGTAAAAAGCTGTCATGACTGATAGCTGGAAGAGGCAACTGTAAAAGCAGTTTAATTGAGTGCAGATGCTGCTTTCACCATTGTACATTCCTAATTAAGTCTGTTAAGAGAGACAATATTCCATCTACATCAATACTTCTCTATAGCATCTCTAAGCTTCTCGACCTCAGGTTTTTTTGCAGCATTCACGTTAAGTTTTTGTATGCTTTCCCCCAATACGTCCGATTTATTTATAAACTGTTCAGGTCGAGGCCATATATTACCATGAGTTTATTAACCAACCAGCAGAAGAGAGCCCCATTCTGAGGTTCCTCCCTTGGCCCCACTAGTCTGTAAAGAAAAATGGCCCTCAGAGGTAACTAATTCACTGCTGGGTGAGAGTTCAACGGTGGTGAGTAAATATCTAGTGGTTAAGCGGACAAAAATAAAAAAATCATAAAACATCATAAAAATTTAACTACTTTATTTCCTTTGATTATAAGAAGACTAAGAGAGTCTGAAAGAAAGTGCAATTCTACAGGAATAAGAGGGCAAGACTTATAATTCTTGACCTGTTGTATGTCTATGCTCTTGCATGACTACCCTGTAATGATCACAGACATACTTCTGTGTCTATAAAGCAAGGAATATTTGACTACTTGCACAGAAATATATTTTCAAGACTTACCAAACAGAACTAATTAAAACCACTACAAGCATCACTTTAGCCTTCAAAATCGTACTTCCAACAGTCTATCATCTGAATTTTGGGTTATCCCTGATGACAACAAAAGCCCTTTTACTTGCATCAAATTCAAGGTGAAACATATTACAGTACTTACCCATTTAATAAAAATTTACAGTGTATCAATATAACATCTTCCATACTTCAATGGATCAAGTTCATGGCTACAAGTTACTTGAAACTCTTTCAATTTATAGAGTAATCCCATAGTGCCAGATATAACACCCATGTGTATATTCATGATTCATTTAACAAATACAGCGTAGTTCAGGAGTGCTACAAAAAATCCTATGCAATCGCTTGACACATGATACTTAAGAACATTAGTAATGTTGAAATTAAGAGAACGTTACTAGCAACGTTCTGGTCTTATATTGTTCTGCGTCAGAAATGCTTTGATACAGAACTTCTCATCAAAATTACAGTATGGATCTATGCAAGTATAAGACATATGCCCGCTCACAATATACCTATGCAGACATTTATATGTCTTTTTAACGTGAATTTTGTATAGACAGATATTTCCCAGTGCTTTGCTGAGACAAAAAAAAAAAAAAAAATCTCTTCAACAGCAGCAGAAAGATTTACTTACTAATTCTTTTTAACACTTATGTCATTTTTGACGTACTTTAGATTTAAATTTAATGATAACCGCAGTGTAACACAACCATTGTTGCACCAGAACTGAATTTAAATATACCTGCTTCTACAGGAATTGGTTTCTCCAGAAGAAAAACTGTCTGCTTCCAGTGTGTTTTGGTACACTGGGGACCAGTTGAAAACAAGACCTGCAATGGAAGAGTTCAAGAGTTTGATTAAGAACAACATTTTTGATATCACACCACATCAATCAATTACCAAACACACATGCACATGAAGTGTTTGCTACAGCAAAACAGACTCACTGCCAAACACCTCGAGGCAGAACAAAATACAAAACCACCCTCATCTCTCAAAGACATTTTAAAAATGCATAACCTCAAATACTTACCTTGTTGTGACAGTTCTTCTCAAAAAATATATCAAAATAACCAGCAACTGCCTATAGAAAAAAAAAAAGAGGAAAATGCAAATATGATAAAGGAATAATAGTGACACTCAAGAAAAAGTCTATCATTAATATATACGTTTATTGAGATTTCTACTCCTTTTCAAGCCTTTACTAAGAGGAACAAGCTTAGATTTATACTTTCAGGCATGCTAGAATCCTACGTCAAAAAAATAAGCTGTCATCGCACCTTCATTCTACTTGAGAATATTCAGCCCGCTGTAACTGCATTTTATTACACACCAAATTTTAGTCTCAGTTTCCAAAATAACCCCCACACCCTAACTGCAACTCCAATTACGTATGAAAAAAGACCCTTTCAGATGTGCAAACCCACAAGCATAAAATTCAGTCCTTGTCCTCTACGGCTCCAACAACCCTCGCTAAATACACCCACGGTACAAGGGATTCTGCATGACATGTTCGCTCTTTGTGTAGCTTAACACTATTTTCCACAAAAGCTCCCCGGGAACAGAGGGAGAGCATAAGCAGGCAGGGAATATTTTTCCTCCTCTACTACACACACAGGTAAGGAAAAAGATTCACAAATGCTTCATGCGGACCTTTCCAGCAGTTAATAGTTTCTAACAGTAACTCTCCACAGGATTCCTCGGAACGCTTCTGCTGTCCCTCCCGCCCTCTCACTCTCACTCCTAACGCCAAAAAGAGCCTCTCTTTTCAGTATGTAATTCATTAATGGGACCTTTCATCCAGCTTGAAGAGGAAAAGAAATACAAAATGTCCACACACAAAACAGTATACCCACACTATTAGATACACAGTCTTTTAATACTGGCCTGCCTTTTTGATAAAAGTGCCTTGTGAGAGTCCCAGAAATTCAAAGAATTCAAATAAAGAATTGGAAGATACTAATAAAAGACCATCTACCTCTGAAATCCTGTTCATGCTCACCTTTATTTGCTTTCTAGTGTCTCCTAGAAAAAGGCTAAAGCAAATCAGACCGTGGGCCCGAGGCAGTTATGCTTTTCTATTACATGTCAGCCTGAAGAAATGATCCAGAATAGGCTTTTGAGTAACTCCAGCTACAGCAGCTGAGGACTCTCTATCCCTGTGACAGCAGGAAGGGATTCTCCCCACGCCAGCTATATAGTACATTCAAATAAGATAAGTACCAATTCAATGATAGCAAGCCCGCTGCGTGAAAACTTATTGCAAACAACCGATTATAACCTTCCTCTCACAGCACCAGTGTTTTTCTACTACTCTAAAAACCTGGTTGTTCGGAATAGTTAGAAAGGACAAGTTCTGTAGCATGCCCTTCATATTGACTTACAGATAGATTGTGGAGGGGAGAGAAAAAAAAAAAAGTCAAACATGCTTTCAGAATTAAGGTAACAAACTGAACAGCATAGGGCTTTATCATTATGAAATATGTAATCTGAATGGTAGCTAAGCCATTCTCGTATTTCTCCTTTGTAGTTTAAATCCAGAACAGATTTCACCAACATGGTGGTAAATATAATCTCTTAAAGCAAGTAAGTCTATGTTAATGCACTTATATTAGGACTTCAACCTAAGGGCACTCCAGATAAGCCTGGAAAGTTCCAAATTCTGATGTCGGCAAATATTCTTGGAAAAAAAAAAAAAAAAAAAAAAAAATGAACCAAGGAGACACTGAGGGACCTTTGTAACAAACGAGCACCAGATGCTGGAAGCGCTGACTCTTCCATCTCTTAAGTGAAGTCCTATCACTCAATGCTGAGAATCTCATTCCCAAGTGAATTACAGCCTTGCCTCTAATACACCTTTTTGAGTAAAGATTGAGAAGATTTTGACAAAGTTTTATTGACCCATCAGACTACTTTCATTGATGCACAATGTTTTCTGGACATTAGTCAGAGATCTACTAAGCCATAAAAATATTTTTCAATCATCAGGTCAATACTGTTGATATGCTTACAAGTAATACCTAGGATATGATTAGTGGAGAAAGGAAAACAAGGTTGTGACAACAAAAATACATTAAGAGTTGTGAGAAAAAAAAAATTGGCTTCCAGAGAAAATGAGACAATCAAGCTACGTTTTGGACCAGAAAGCTAAAAGCTCCAAGCAGACATACCATAGCTAAGGTGGATGCAATTATCTATACACTTGGTAGCAAGAAGTAACAGAAACACCCTACATGCTACCCTGAGACAAGCATTTTTTTAGCTGAAACAAAACTGCAGTTACAAGCAAAGAATTTGTCCCCTGCTATTTGATGCCTCCAGTGCTCAGGGAAAGAGGATTTGTACACCTTCTGTAAATGATGAGGATAAATAAAACAGCAAATTCCTTACAGTACCAATGGTTTCCCTAACTGAAACGACCTGAAATGCTGACTTTGACTATCTAAATCCAGAGGTAGTAACAGTAATTATTACACATCACAAAGACCACCTTATGCAGAGCTCCAGGGATTACAGAGTTCAAGAGTTCAATGGATTACAGAGAACAAGAGTTCTACATTGATCCATTAAATTCTTTTTGTTACATTTTAAAATGGATATATGACCTCTAATATTGATACTGAAATAATTTGAGCCAAAAGAAAAAAAAAAAAAAGAAAAATATTCTAACAAGATATATTCCTCAAGTCCGTAAGGATAAGCTCAGGCGTTCCTGAAAATTCCTCAAACTTTGGTCAGTTAAAACT
>JAOBAS010000020.1:25447270-25458741 GCA_025311575.1 Elanoides forficatus
CATATTTTAATTGATGGAAAACAAAAAAAAAAGCGGGGGGGTGCAGAATTCAAGAAGGAAACCTGAAAGTCTGAATTTACTCGTCCGGATTACAATCTTTGATTTCTAATCTGTACTTGTAAACCTGTCCCGTGTAGCTTAATTTTCCCTTTCACTCACCCTCCTATCTCTCAAAGCTAACAAAGAAGGTTTTTACGTACGGTACTAATTAAACAGATTAGCCTTGCCTAGTTATAGGCAAGTCCAAAGGGAGGTGAAAAATGTAAATACAGAAACTGGTTTTAGATAAGACCAGAATGACAGATTTGAAAAAGGATCCAAGAGCTACTAAATCAGGCTCCTTCACAAATTCTGTTTTGTTTTTAAATTCCATATCCCTTCAGAATTACTTCTGTAGGTATGACAAGTTAACATCCATTCTGCAAACGCTACTTAGGGGTGTAAACCAATGCTTCTCATGGAATTTTTTTTCCTTACATAGTGACTCAGTATTACTCATTGAACTAGAATTAGTGCAAAATGCTGGCAAAATACTGCATACCCTTAGTGTACGGAAGAAATCTAGGCAAGTCAGATGCTTCTACCTTATTCTCCTAAAGTAGGGTCTGATCCCGTTAAAGAAACAGAAGTGACGCAGAATGATAAAACATACTTTTCCTTTACTCCTGATCAAGCAGCTAATAGCAGAAATAGATTTAACAGCCGCTGCTCTGTCAGTAGTGCCGGGGCTGATAGCAGCAAAAGCAGAAACAGCAGCTTCTTTGTGTTTTACTGAAATTCTCCCCCACCAAAGGGGCAAAGGGTCACTGATTGCATAGTCTTTGCTCCATTGCACACCCTCAGCTATTGTTGAGTCCACTCGGAGAGCAACGGACCGAATGTGCCGTACAGCCTTGTAACCAAATCTTCTCTTTTATTATTGCTTGAATTAAGATTCTCAATAAATGTAAAGCACCTGTTCATGTGGGTCAGTGTATATAACATATTGGGTGAAGACTGTATGAAATCATTGCAGAACTGTATAACTTACACCGGTACCTCTTGAAATATGATCATCTTTGTTACAATCTCCTAATCCTTGTAAAGGGATTTGCATGGTACAGGAAGATTTACAATGTAATGGATTACTATTTCATAATCCAGGCCAAGGGGAAGAAACTTCAAATATTTACAATTTTTTACTGCATTTCAAACTTTTTTCCAGATATGGAAGCACAACACTGGGGAGGCTGTTAGGGGGTGTTTGCACACAAAATATAGTATCAACATATCGCTTACGGGCTTTGTTTCATCTGGATTTCCAAGCACGTGTAGCTTTATCCTCTACCTGCGTCACTCCTTTGTGACCACAGTGCTTGTCGTTATTCAAAAGCAAAGAAAGTATGTTAATAGAAATTGTGTAGGAAACAAATGAAACATTTTTGATCAAACTATTATTACAAGGCTATTACTTCACTCTGTGTAAAATATATTAGAAAATGAGAGACAGAATGTTTAAAAATTAATATTAAGAAACTAATTATTTCTTAGTCAGTCGTGTAGTCAGAGTTATATTTTTTCAATTTTAACCACTCAGGGTTGCCAACAGAACAGACAACTGCACAGAACCGTGAAACTCAATGCAATTTTTCAAAAGTGTTTTCTGTCTAAAAAGTCCAAACTGCCTGAAATTTTGCACTACACTCCTTGGATACTAAACCCAGCCTGCTACATTTAAGCGCCAAGAATGACACTCCCAAAAGCACAGAGTATGATCGCAAATACTCTCTTACGCTCAGTCCTCCCACCCCAGTTTGTTGCATTTTGTATTAAATTAACAATGCAAACTCTTTGTAGCAAGCAGTCTAAAAGCAGATAGTGGCTTTTTCATTAAGTCTTTAAGACGTGCAGCAATCTTAAGGAGGTTCTCAACATCACACAGCAATGAATAGCGTAGCTGCAGCAGTAATAGGTGCAACAGGAAGAGGTACAGAAACGTCACGTTTTGCAGAAGGGCGTCACCGCAAGTAAAACATCATTAAAGCCAGTGATCTTACACCTTTATTACCCTCTCAGCTGAAGGGTGAATTTAGACTCTGTTAAAATAAGTAAGAGCTTGGAAAGATTTAAATGAAACATAAATCAGAAAATTTGAGTGCCTGTTAGTATACAGAAGGGACAAGCTGTAGTCAAAAAATACTTTGTATTCCTGTCATCTGGAAAAATGAGTGATACTGAAAGCAGAATTGCTAATCTGAATTTACCTATTCGGTCAGTTTAAAAGTGTTGTAAGATGATGGCCATATTCCCCTTAATATAATTCTGAACTTAGATAACTGACTGAGATATTTTTCATCTAGGCAAAGCCCCAGGGGATCCTGTGTAGGGCTCAGCCTGAAGGTAGGGCTAGGTTTAAGCCTGAGAGAGAAAGCAAGCCTAGATCTGCAGCTGACGTGGGGCTGCCTAAAGGAAAGTGAGGGCTGCCAAACAATTTTTTCATCTGGGCAGGGGCAGGTTTGGTTTGTTGGGATTTTTTTTATTTGGGGGGTTTGGTTTGGTTTGGTTTGGTTTGGGGATTTTGGTTGGTTTTGTTTTGTTTTTAACAAAAGCTCACCCTAGAACTCGGGTTAGGGTTACGTTACAAAGTATGGGACTCAGTATGTTACACAGATAATTTTTAGTCCCCTCCGTTCTTTGTCTATTTGCCCTGCTTTAACATTAAAGCAGCATTTCTCAACCTGTCAGAAAGGCAAAGGAAATACAAATATGACATTCTCCCCCGTTTTCTTGCATCAGATCAGCAAACTGATTAGACGGGCTGTTTTGTTTCCTCTGATGCTCAGTCCCTATCAGACAGACTGGTTAAACCAGTGCACTTCAGTGCTACTCTGTCAGCAGCTTTGAGGAATGGCAAATAGCAGTAATGTACAGCCAGAAGTGTAGCACTGTAGGTGCGAATGCTGTGAGTGACCATTTTCAATGAAGGATTGAGAAAAAACAGTGTCTGCAATTAGGACAAGTCTACAGTGTAGAAAAAGGAGGGATACTACCTTGAGATAAAATATATTTATGCACCTACAGGAGTGCCTCCATAAAATGTGCACTGTGTAGCAGCTTGAGGAACACAGGACAATTTCAGGTGCTACGGACCACTGAGATCCAACTGAGAGAACAAGAATTAACAACAACAACAAAAAATACTCAGAGGCTTAGAAAACCACTGATCTTCAGAGTTACTTTCACTGTTGATGTCCAAAAGGTAAATGCAGATGAAAGTACTCGTAAGCACCTTAAGGGTAAACCAGTGTTCGCCGAGAAAGCATCTGTAAGTAATTCAGACTTGTCTATCTGTTAATAACTGTGTTTCCACAGGGGGAAAAATATCTGGACTTAGAATAAACGACTGTAAAGATAAACTACAAAATAAATCCTATCCCCATTTGAAGCAAAATGAAGTGTTTACCTCAGACCACATCTAAGGTACATGAAATACACAGGAAAATATATGATCTCTATGAATTCACAGTAAGAAAACAAGTGAGGACAGGCAGCATTCAGCTCAGCTAACAGGTCGAACTAATGGAACTCTGAGGGCTGTGGGTTAAAAACAAACTCTCAAAAGCAAATATTTGGCACATAATGTTTTTTAAATATCTACAAGATATTTAGTGTCACAACAGTGGATGTTAAGCATTTAGCAACCTGGATGTAAATACCTAGATGAGTTACTTGGAAACAAAAGCCCTTCTTGTGAGGGGCTGAGCATCTGAGAATATTAAGTCTGCCAGAACCAGCTCTGCTCTGTGTTCATGAGGAGTAACAGACAGTGGAAACTTGAAGTGTGCCAGAAAAAAAAAAAGGATCAAATTGTTTGAGTTCAAAATACCAATATCGTAGCTGAAGAAAAATTTAGAAATCATAAATGAAAAGAGCATTAGTACATGTTTTCATAGCTATTTAAGGAATCCAGTGCTCAGTGCCCAGATTTCCAAGGGCTTGATAAGAACGCTTTTAAGAGCAGAACTGAAATGCAAGTAGAGGAAGAGTGTGAAATTTTGGAGATTACAGGGTAATAGGGACCAACAGAAGACAGTCATACTTCTCATGTCTGCGGTGTAATGATTTACCTTAGTGTGCGTTAGATCACAGCCCAGACCAGGCTCTCCATTTTGATGGATGTAACAAAAATACAAGTATTTCTTTGTTCAGCTCCACTTTCCCTAAGTTGTGACTGCCCCAGCAGAATGAGGAATGGTATTGATGATCATGAGCAGACAAAAACAAGGTAAAAGCCAGAGAAAGAGATAAAAAAAGAGATAAAAATCAGAAAGTAGAATCAGGCATGGGACCACATCCATTGACGCAGCTTTCCTTGCAAAATCATTTTTACTTTTCCAACAAAGATGGAAGGGAGCACCCATCACGTTGCATTTTTCTAAAATAAATGTCATAGTTAACTGGGATGAATTAATTTAGTTGCTTGCGGCAAAGGATGTACTATTTTACTTTTGTTTTTATATCTAGAAAACTGGAGAGACTTATACAATGATTTTGACAACAAACAGATTGGGAATATTTCAGGGGTCGAAGGTTTCAAAAGATTTATTGCAGCAGTTCAGTTAAATCTTTGTAGAGGATCTATAAGCACGGGATTTCTTCATGTTATTAGTAACGAAAAGATAGCTACTATCTCTGGCTGTAAAATTCTAATGAAAACACTTTGCAGGAGAAGATATCAGACAGCTTGGGAAAATTATTTTCTCAGAGGTGATCTAGCTACCCCAAAGGCTTCTCCCAGAGGTCTAAAGAATGTAGGAAGGAGGAAAAAAAAATTACTTACCCTGCACAAATAATGTAAGTAAACAATACCAAAATGTAAATGTGCAATCAAACAATTTTTAAAGCGGGTAAACTAAACTATCTACTGTGAATCAAACAAGAAGTCATTAAGTAGCATTAGGCTAGTGTTTCAATTTTTGTGCCAGCTTGTTACAAGTTCTCTGGGTTTAGCTTTTTTGTTGGCAGATTTTTGCCTCATTTTCAGTTCATTTCACTGAATAAAACTAACGTAAAAATGGAAATATCCTTCAGCAAAACTGCAAATTCTCCTGATAAATATTAATTCCCACTTCTTTAAAAGGTGCTTGTTTGAGGTATTATGAGTAGTAGCTATGTGTGTTAAATCTCCCATTCTTTGTACCAGCTTCTTTAAAAAAAAAAATAAATAAATCGGCCAATGAAAAGTGCCTAGACCGACGCTGTCTCCCTCGGTTAATCCAAGGCCAGTAGAGGGATAATTTGATTAAACTGAGACCCTAATTTATTTAGCTTTAGTTCTGGATCAACCTCTTCTTAATAGAGTGCTGTCGTCTCCAATTGTTTGATGAAAATTAAAGTGACATAAATACCATGGGACTTTTTCAATCTGATTAGTCAGCTAACTTGCATCAATACTACCCCAGCCATCAGGCGCTGGCGTCCTTCCTTTCACCAGCTTTACTAACAACTGACAAGTTCTCCTTGAAGACCGGGCACCCACGCTGCCACTCAGACCCCCACACTTAACCCATCATCCGTCCTCAATGGGTCTTGTTTGACAAGGTGCCCACACCTTTTTCCATTGCTGTTCATCAGACAAAGCTAAATATTGTTTTATTAGCAATCAATAGCCTGTTAATCCCAAACGATTTCGCAAATCCACTGAGCTCTCAAGCTGATTATAAACGTTTGGTGGTTTTTTTTAAGCTGCTAAATTTCAGATGGATTTTCTCCTCTCCTCCCAACCCTCCTGCTCTGATATGGGACATTGTAGCTGGTAAGCAAAGCCACAAAAGCAAAAGAGCTCTGTTGTCTTTAACATTGCCTTTAACTGGACGTTTACAAATGTCAACGTTTTGCAGTTTAAACATGATCACAAACGCTCAGCAGTGTTACTAGCTCCTCCACTTTCAATCCATCAGTTTGGAACTTAAAAATAAGAGAGCTTCTGAGCTTTCCCTTTTCTTTTTACAACAATATGGTAAATTCTTGCTTAGTCTGCGGGCTGGGGGACTAAGGAGGGAGAGAAAGAGAGAAGTAAGCTTCTTTGATTTCCAATATATAAAATGCTAACAAAGCTAGCTGTTGCACTACTGAACGATGTACCGCTCACATCCAAGTCACAGACACAGGTTTGGGCATGCCTGGTGCACTCTGATGATCCCTTTGTTTGTACGTTGGGTCATGGATATATCTTCCGCGAGGCACAAGGGGAACAGCATCACAAACACGCTGCTTCTTGAATTTACCCATCCTCGCTTACGCCTATGGTCTGCCTGACTTTGCCCCGGAGACATTGATCATGATAGCTGGTAATATAATGATAGTTCACTTACGTGATGTAGTATAAATCAGCAGGTCAAGGCAGCCAGGCAATATTAGCAGGCACACGCTGATCATATGAAGCTCCCAGAAACAAGATGCTGGCTTTCAAGGCCTGGTGAGTGGGCTTCGCAAGTCTGCGTTATTCTCTGCGTGTCCCTGCTGAAGTGTTGTTGCTGCAGAATGTGCTCCCTCTGCAACAACAGGGAAAGAAGGGTTGCTGGCAAGCTGATGCCTCAGCAATGTTGCACATGCCCTGCCTGAAACAAATCTTGAAATGGGTGGCCTTGACTCTTCAGTACAAGACAGTTAACTCTGGGAAGAGTTCTTGTTGACACTGAAGGAGTTAACTAAAAACCGAAATGGACTAAACACACATCTTTTGCTTTCTGTTCGAGGACTTAACATACCCAAATTGTGTGTTAAGTAGAAGGGGAAAAGTTATTTCAGCTGATGCAATCCTCTGGGACGTCTACTGAAACAAAACGTAGATTTCCTAAGTCATCAGCCTTGACGACAGAGTACCAGTTCTGAAACAGACAGTAAATGTAAAGTTTCAGAGGCAACATTTCAAATCAGTAACTTCCAAAAGTTGGCACAATTACTGTGAACATATCTGCTTGGAGCATAATGTTAAAATAGCTCCAAGTTTGACTGTTCGCTATCTGTTTTAAATGGGTCTTTCATATAAGCTCAGGTCTTTTATGGGCTTATCTCAAACTCTTCTTTCAACAAATTTTTCTGTTAGGAGAAATATCTATCCTATCAAAAATGTTCATCAAAACACTGGAACATACTGACAAAAAACACACCTACTCATACTTTTCCAAAAAGGTTGACATTTTAAATGGACCATGCAAGGTTCTGCCAAGGCAAATAAAGCCGCAACTTTTTGTTACTATTTCTTTGGCTATTGTGCGTGACCCTGTTGCATTTGCCAGTGATAAAAATGGGCCTAAAATGTTGAAGACTGTTTTTCAGTTTTGTATTCTTAATAATAAGAACTAACAAGAAACAATATTAAAATTAATACTCACTCACTCTAGTAAGTACTTACTGTAGTTTACGATTCCTCTCCAAAACCTATATTTCTAACACTAATGATGGTAACTTTCGAAAATGATTGCTGATTCAAGATTTTAACAACTCTTTACTGGTCTTGAATTGTAGCATAAAGCAATATATATATTGCATCAAACTATTTACAAGGTTTCAGTGTATTCTCAAGCTGGCTATTCTGCACAGTAACCATTATGTAGTTATTTTTTAAAAAAATCATCATTAAATCTGCAGATGTTGTATTGTACAACAGCATGCCCTGTTTGAAGCAGAAGAAGAGTTTGCTGGTTTTCCATAAAATTATTTTTGTGTAATAATGGGGAAAAATGCTGTTGATATCTTAATCTTCACCTAGTCATTCTGTAAGGAGTATTTGAACATCTAAAAACACATAGAGAATGAATCCTGAAACATTTTCTTTGACAGCACAGTAAGAAACACACCATCATCATAAAGACGTGTTAAAGACTGAAAATCAGAAAGAGTTCTTGCTGCACTGTGAGGTCTGGGTATGTCCAGACTGTGGCAGCCTCTACAAGCCAACTCAAGTATTGAAAGGAGTCTATCCAGAGCAGCACAAAACTCTGCACTCTTTAACTTACCCTAAATACACCAGGGACAGATAGCTTTTCAGTTCTTGCTCAGAATACTTGTCTTAAAAGTTCTTCAATGTTCTGATTTTAATGCAGTGTTTTCTACAGGAAAAAAATAATAAATTCATGCATTTATTTAGGAAAGCAGAAGACATAACTTTGCAAGTACTGTTTTTATGCTGGGTTACAGCCTCGAGTGTACGTCAAGACTGCAATGGCTGCATCTACCAAAGCATTTTGGTTTGTGTTGGAGCAGCATTACGGTTTTGAAGCGAGTCCCATTTCCGATTTGTCATTTGGATCCGCAGACTGCTTTTGATGGACATACACTAGAGTCTTTTCAGAAGATGCTAAACCAGAGTCTCTACTCCAGCTGCACACCAAATATGCTCCAGAGCAGAGCCGAGGGTCTGAACCAATGACCGCTTGTTCAGACAGCTCCAAACCACAAGTGTGGCGCCGATAATGAATCCAGGGGACCTGACTAAATCTGATCCGGCATATAAACCTCCGGAGCCTTAGAATCATAGAATGGCTTGGGTTGGAATGGACTTCCGAAGACCATCTAGTCCAACCCCCCTGCAATGAGCAGGGACGTTTTCAACTAGATCGGGTTGCTCAGAGCCCCGTCCAACCTGACCTTGAATGTTTCCAGGGATGGAGCAGCTACAGCCTGTCTGGACAACCTGTTCCAGTGTTTCATCACCCTCACTGTAAAACTTTTCTTCTTTATATCTAGTCTGAATCTACCCTCTTTTAGTTTAAAACCACTACCCCTTGTCCTATCGCTACAGGCCCTATCAAAAAGTCTGTCCTCATCTTTCTTATAATCCTCCTTTAAGTAGTGAAAGGCTGAACTTAATGTGGTGCAGATTTAAGAGCTTCTGCATCTCTTGCTTTTTTTTATTGACCTGCTCCTAAGAAACCATTGACTAATGTAAACATAACATTTTTTGCTGCCAGGCTGAGCGCGCTATTATTCCAGAGTTCTTCCCCATAGGAATAATCCCTGTGAATCATTACAAATTGTCACAATTTAGAGCAATTCTGATATTTCACTTGGTGCGAGGGGTCACCTACCTCTGCAAACTGAGCGTTAGTGTTCACTGACGCTCACGCACTGGTACAAAATTTAGGTCACCCAACTTGTTTACTGGAACTCTTTGACTGGTAGCCAAATCATACAGCTG
The DNA here is from genome assembly GCA_025311575.1 of Elanoides forficatus. Taxonomy (NCBI): domain Eukaryota; kingdom Metazoa; phylum Chordata; class Aves; order Accipitriformes; family Accipitridae; genus Elanoides; species Elanoides forficatus. The sequence goes on from JAOBAS010000020.1 coordinate 25,456,452, forward strand.
GAAGCCGAGGCAGATGCTCAGCAGCTGTTGTCCAAGTTACATGAGCAGGAAGGAGATTTACTGCTTTGCTCAAGTTCTCCAAGCCACTGGTTCGTTTCTCTGGCAACATTCAGAACATACTGGAGAAGGCAGTTACGCAGTTTTGCTATTAACTGATCAGGCCTTTTTTTTTTCCTTAACCATGGGTTTCGGTAGATATGACTTAATTTCTTTAATGGCCATATCATCTGTATGCTGAAGTTTTGTCTTCTGAACTTTAAAACCCCGGAACTGAATAACGTGACACTCGGAGAAGCTGGAGACCAGATCTAGACCCAGATCCAGGGTAGAATTTGAGCCAACAGGGAATGTAATTCCCAAGCAAATTCATCTGGATATACAGTAATTCAATAAAATTAAAATTGAGTCTCACTGGCTTTAAAGGTAGTGGCTTATTTTGACTTTCAGCTTCCACGCTTAAAAAGATCTGACAATAGTTAATTCTTATAGTACTATTATTTTCACTTTTGTCCCTTAGAAGAAATCTGTGATTACAAAAACATGAAAGATTCTGTCTTTGAAAAATGAGAATTGCCACTTTTATGTTACCATTACAGTAAACCTGGTGCAACTCTATTGAACTAATACTTTGCTATTTTATCCCAAATCTGTCCTCCCCAGAAGCTGTCCTCTTTATCCCTTATCAGCAACACTAGACAAAGTTCTGTGTTCAGTCTCCTATTTCCCGCTTTCATTGCTTGCAAGCTTTATTTCTGTTCTGTTAGGTACAGGTCTCTGTGCTTGCCTTCTAGGAACCAACTCATTTTGAAGAGACATTACCAAAATATACTGGCATAACAGAGGGAGGAAAGCCCTACTCAATACGTGGCTTGAACCACTTAAATGAGAAAGTGCGTGACCCTCCAGTGAACCCCTGATTGGTATACAGCACCAGAGGGCACTCCATAACAAGCAACAACTTTCTATATATTCACATAGGTTTTCCTATACTAGCCACTTATTCTTACAGGCCACTGCGTTTCCTTTCAAGTGCAGCAACCCTCATTTTAAAATGAGTTGCTGGTCTTATTGCTAGCCGTTCATGAAAAGATTGGTCTAGACCTCATTCTTCTAATGCTCAGGAACCATTTTATTTCTAAACTAGCAGGTGGATGGAGCTGCCGTACAGGTACAGAAGTGGGGGAGCAAGACCCTTCACAGCTATTGCTGCTCCAGGAGCCTGCGAGCCCACTCCGCTGCAAGCAGGACGAGGGGAAGGGGCTGCTGGCACAGGCCCCGGCAGGCCAGCCCACCCAGCTGTGACCCGGGGACACACTCTGCTACCCAGCATTTCATGTCCCCGGCCAGCTCTGCCAAACCCTTCGCGATAGCCTCCAGGCTGTTTCATGTAGCCGTACCCGACACAGCCAATGCCGCTGGAGCGCGTCGGCTAAACCCTGCGGGCTGTCGTTGCCGGCTCCGGCAGTGATCGTACGAAAGCTGCGTGGCCATCTCTGTGTTGTACGTCCTGGTTTTCAGAGGCGTCAGCCTGAGCCCTTCCTTTCTGCTTTCCAGAAACTTCTGAATTTGCTGAACCCAGCATTTGGAGTGGTGAGAAGTAACAACCGGGCAACTTCATGTCTGCGTTAGGAGCTTTCTACCACTGGCTGTATTGTCAGTGACGGCTTTGGAATCCGAACAGCTATAAAGCGGTCAGGATCCCTCAAGTCTTCACACAAGGCTTCCCTGGAGGCTGAACTAGCTGCCTGTAAAAGCAGAGCATCTTGCAAAACTTCCAAAATGTTTAGGCAATGAATGCATAGTTGGAAAAACCACTCCAAACAGGTTCAACTATCCACTTTTTCTGTATGTTTTGGGTGAAACTGAGAGCAGAATCTGCCCTGAGTAGGAAAAATTAATTTGGTTATATGCTCTTCTAAGTAGCCGGGCACAGGAATAATTTTGTTCTTTTTGTTTAACATTCATAGTGCAGAAGTAGACGCTTCCCCTGTACCGGCTCTGGGTTTCCCGAAATCTTGTCCTCTTCACACACGATTTTTCTGCTGTGGACGCAGGAGGGCAGTGCAGTTCTAATTTGGATTCAAACATCTATGAGGCAGATGGTCTTCGGCTTAAAGCAAGCTCAGCCCAAGTCCAAGCAAAGCCTCCATTCCAGTCAAAGGATAGTTTCTACTCTTTCCTTCATTATTACACTTGGCAACCCACCTGTAGTTACACTTTTAAAAATAAATACATCTTCCTCAACCTCTGCATGTGCAGCAAATATCTGTACTGCCAAAAAAAAAAAAAA
>JAOBAS010000020.1:25461775-25481335 GCA_025311575.1 Elanoides forficatus
TCAGTGGGATGATAGAATTTTTTATTCTTCGTTCCTATCACTATACGTTGCTCACCACTGCAATATATGCTGCTAATTAACGTAATCTATGTGGCTACTTACATAGCCAATACCATTGCAATTAATAAATACTAACCTATAAAGTCTATAATTCCTTCTGAAGTTTGACTAAAACCATCTTGTCAAAGAGAAAAACGATACAAGGACTTATGCACAGTAAAAAGCATACAGCAAAACATTTGCAATTTGGTTACCCCAGTATTGCTTTTTTTCAGCAAATTAAGGTTTTATATTTTCTCAGAGAGAAAAATAATGATGCCTCTGAGGTCGTGTGTCCTCCCCCCCCCGCCTCCCCAAGATAGCAAGCATAAAAGTAAAGGCAATTTGATCAAATTTGCACAAAATCTTCATTAACATAGGTTTCAGCTGCAATTATCTACTAAAGGATTTTCTTTTCTTCCATATTAATGCAGCTGACTGTGCAAAAATAATGTTTTGACTGTTACTGCGTTGGGTTTGGAAAACTTTAAAGATGGCAGGGTGGCAGGACTAGATTTTGGGCTAGATCATCCTTATAAAGTATCTACTTTTATTGTGACAATTTTTGTTTATAGAAAAACCCCAGTTATTTGTGGAAATAAATAGCAGAAATCTTCACGAGGATGCAATAAGCAAACAGTTATTGCAAATAATTGTCCCCAAGAGGGTTCCTGAACTGTGTAAAACATTCGGAAAATAAAGTAGTAGTAAACTGTAGAAAATTCTTTGAGCTTTTACAGAGAGGCTACGTTAATTCGTACTTTTTTTTCTTTGTCATTCTGTTACAGTAATCGTAACAACATTTTTAATTGTTAATCAGATTTGGAGAGAGGGTTGTTCTTTTTTTGTAAAAAGAAATGTAAAAACTAAATTTTCCCTCCTTCCCTATTTCACCGGCCTAATTCTGCTTTCATTTGCAATGTCTGTGAAACCCCTTCTGATACCTAGGAACACGTCAGAAAAAACCCAAATTCATAGAGCCTTCTTTAAAAGCACTTTTCTAAGAGATTAGTCAAAAGGACAGGACTGTATTTTCCTTTTGGTATTTCAGGCAGAGCATTCCTGAAACATCCATGCTCTCCCACCATCTTCAGGAAGCTGGTTGGACAACTGTGAAAGTTAGAAAATAATAAATGTCAAGAATATTAAAACGATGAGATCATTGCCTGGCAGACAAACTGTTTTGAAAACTAAGACCCAAGATATATCTCCTGTGCAGCCAGAGGCTACGACTGAGGTAAAGGGATGACCGTACAGAAATATACCCCCAAATCCTGTAATCCATTTCTCCATAACTATTTCCAGCCGCTCGAATCAAGAACAAACAAACAAAGCAATCTGACCTCAGTAGAAAAGATAAAGTGAACTGCAAACAAATCTCAAATTCCATCTCGCTCATCAACATGCTGGAAAAGCCCTCTGCAGCCCGCGCCGGCGAGGAGCGGGAGAGCCCAGCCAGCGAGCTAGCTCTGCAAAACCACCCTTGGGACCAAAAAAAAAAATCTCAACAGCGGGATGAAAGAAAGTGCCATATCAATTTCATTTCCATTCAGCATCATTAAGCCTCAAGTTTTAGAAAGTTTCATTGCCCGTAAATACTCAGATCATAAGCAGCTGCACATGATATCATTTAGAGCTCAGTTGCATAACACGTATTTCCCCCGAGCTTTGTCCCTAAGCTGCAGCCTGACAGGCATCAGGGAGATCCAGCTTGCTTTTTTAAAAAAAGCCTGCGCAGCGTTTTTACATTTAGCAGCTGAACCAAACTTCACAAAAGCGGCCAAAAAGAATTGGTAAAAGGTTAGGATAGATTGACTGTTTCCAAATTGGAATACTAATGATGATCTTTAATGAAGCCTGACAGTACAATCTGTTTCTTATTGTTCCCTAAGTGCTGGCTACTGATCATATTCACTGGCTTTAGGTGACGGGGACAGACAGGGACAAATGGGCCCCACTGGTGAGCAGGACTGTGCACAGCTGATCTTTCAACAAGGATTAAATTAATTAAAATGATTCTCCCATCAGAAGAATCAATCTTTTGATTTGTTATCATCATAGTGGTTATTAATTTTGAATTATGTCTAATTGGTGCCGCTGCTGTTTGGGTCAGCTGGCTTAGTAATCTTCTTAGAAAGCAGTAAAGAATACATAATTTTAGTAGCTCTGGCAGGGAGCAAGGGAGCTGAAGGAGGGAAAAAAATCACCAACTTGATTTAATACCTCTCATAATCTGGAAGAACAATGGAGAAAGTAGGCAAAATATCTGCAAGACCCAATCAGTGAAAACTGCTTTATTAATTTCACTGCCTCTAACACAAAAATGAAGGCACTTTCTCATGAGGACAGCCTTAAACAAATGTTTTATTACAGTGTTGATAATAAGCACATTTGGAAATACTTCATTTTCTGAGGAAAGACAATATGCTCAGGGCTGGACAGGACTCAGGGGGAAGCTCAGACTGATCAAGTCGGTCACCACTAGACTTCAGAGACAGAACTTGCACAGGCTGCATGGTATCTGGCCCAGCCATTTCAGGATATGGCTCTAGCTCCACAAACAACATGTCCCATTTCTTCGCACAACCAGTCTTTTGAAATCAATGTCAATGACCGCAAGATTAAGACTGGGAGGATCTGGTCTCCTACTCAAAGTTTTAGGGTATTTAAGCACTTTAAAACATCAACAGGAGTTTAGAAGAAATCACAGAAGCACCTGCACGTCAAGCTATGTTGCCCGTCTGCGTGGTTTTGAAGTTTGGGCTGGATGTGTTATCTCCACAGCTATATACTCCGATAATGCCTAAATCGTTCCCGCAAGTAGATGGGGAGCTTCTTGTTTGTTGTTTAGATTGAAGCAACAGAGTAAGAGAAAGGCCCCGTTCTGTGCCTTATACAGGCGGACGTCTTAATGAGGTGAGGACACAACTGCTCCTGGCAGAGCTGGTATAACACTGAGTTCTTCCTCCTGTTCACTTTTGAAACAGAAATATATGACTGCTGTGGATGATGTGAAGGAGAGCTAAATCCTGAATCTTGGATGATATTCACACAAATTAAAGCCCCGGAGATTTCTGTTGAAGCAAGCTATATCTGAATCTCATTCACATCAGAACGGGGACATAATCCTTACTTTTTGTTAGTTTGTCTTCTACACATAGGAAATTGTTTCTGTCTTACCTGTGTATGATCATAAATATACAACAGCAACAGCATTACTTTATGAAGGGAGGAGTTCAGCTGGGAAGGCATCTGTTTAATCAGTGGAATAGGTATTTAGATGATACATATCCATATAATCTAACACATTTGGGAGCTGAAAGTGTTACCTCCCTCTTCCCTGCAGCTGACGACAGGAGACGTCGCTCTCTTTACAAATCCACAGTTTCATCACATGTTTCTCAAGCCACGCTCTCCAGCTCCACAACTAGCTGTCTCACAGGAAAGGAAATACATTGCAAGACAAATAAGAGTGGTGCAATCCTGATTTCTCTTGGAGTGATCTCTTCTCCTCCGGAAGGATGGCACAATTGTAATTCATGGGTTTTATCTAGAACCTCAGTTAGGCTGGAATAATGACACTTGAGTAAAAGTTATTTCACGCACGTTAGCTCTTTGAAGTCAACAGCAAAACCATCCACCCAGGACCATCCATCTGCTACATCAGAGGAAAAACAGACCTTTTCAGTCCTAGCTACATACTGTACATACTGTAAGAAATTCTGCTTAACCTGATCTTGTCAGGCTTTACTCTAGGCCGCAATTCCCACCAAATTCCCACCATCTTCATAACTCAAGTAGTAAAAAGCTATTAAAAAACTGTGTTTCTAATTCCTCATCCTCCAGATGGTTGTTCTTCAGCTATAAGCAAGCAAGATAAACCTCAACCAAATTACAGATCATTTTAACAGAATAAATAAAAATCTTTTCTATGATAGAGCCCAAATCTTCATCCAAGTTTGGGGAGCTGGAATATCCAGACTTAGGTCCTATTGCCTAGATTAAAAGCATTTATACTTGTTACATGAAGTTTCTTTTTATCTTTTCTCCACACACATTCCCCCTACTTGTTGTGCTGTGTTTAGTTAGACTGGGCACACTGGTCTTATTCAACACTGTTAATAACTATTCAGACAAGGAGTAAGTTACAGATTGTAAAATCCAACCATTGTTCCTGGCTTCAGCACTTATTTGAGATAGATATAGATATAGATATAGATAGATTACTTTGGGTAAATTACATCTCTGCCATTTCCTTTGTTTCTTTGTTTGAATGTCCTGTTCTGCAAAATATTTTTAAGCAAATGAGGCTAAATATCATTACTAGTGCTCCCACAAATAGTTTGGTTTTTTTTTTTTTTTCATTTTCAAAAGAGTGATTACTCTAGCTTTTTTTGTATTGTTCTTCTTAAAGTGGTTAGCATGCATTTCAAAACTGGATGGAACCAAAGGCTACTGATTAACGTCCAGTGGGACAATACCAGCTCCTAAATGTCATATCTAAGACTGGTATTCTATCCATTTTTTTCACATCTACAGTCAGAAGAGATAAGCAGGTTAAAAGAGTCTCATTGAAATGAATATTGAGAATTTTATTTCCACAATGAGTACGAGACAAAAAAAAAAAGAGATTAAAATATTTTGAAAGCTACACAAGGATATCATTATTTACTTAGACTTTGAATCATGCTTGAGCTCAAATCTGCTTATATTCTGTTTAGAGACACAGCTGTTTTGACTGCAGCTTCAAAATTCCTCTAAGTGTGAAAGTACATGTTAAAGCAAGCACATTAAAGAATCCACTTAATTCTAAAGTCAGTTCTCCAAAATGCATATGTTGCACTGCTATCTGGTATTGCTTTCTGTCCAAATATATCTAAATATAGCACTTCCTATTCTCCCTTACAAACATGATGCCTTTAATTGAAGCCTCATAATTGCCTTGTAGCTAAAAGCTGTTTTACACCTCGGGAGGCTATGTTGTAGACCTGTCACAGAAAAGCCAAAATGCAACCAGTAGGACACCAGCTGTTTATCTCCTTGAATCAAATCAGTGATTTAGCGGAAGGTGGAACCAACATCTTCCCCATCCTGAGAGCAGTGGAATCCATTGTTTAGATTTTTGTAAACATATTACTGGAATCCAGTATGTTTTAGTCCTGAGAACCGAATTAGTTTTTTAAGGCTGGCTAAGTGCCTGTCTTTACTCTAAATCCTGCTCAAAACCACTGTGGACATTTTCGTATCCAATAAAGAAGATAGCCATGTTGTCCATAACAGCCAACAACTCCAAAACACGGAAGATCCAGGAACACAAAAAAAAAAAAAAAAAAAAATCAGAAAATAAACCCTGCAACTCAGATCAGAAAGGAAATCCAACAACTGTACTCACTGCTTAAACAACACGAATATTTCTGGCCACCTACATTGTAAACTCTTCTTCAAAGTAGGACAATATAACCTGGAGAGTTTTTATTATTTCAGGATTCCCCCAAGTAAACTCCAATCCCTGATGCGATACTGCTTCAACCAGTGCAAGGTACCAAGCCTCCAACAGCTTTTTCCTTTGATTCAGATCTGACTGTAAAATCACCACTTACTTTACAAGCTCTAAAAAAGAAGTCAGATAGATCTTGAGAGGCGTAACTGCATCAAAGGAAAGCAACATGGGAAGAGAAAACTCATGTGTACATTGAAAACAGGGCTTAAATAGAGCCAAGCTAAAGTATTTGCAGAGAATGCTCTCATCTCTTTCTAGCAACCATGATTTCCACACAGCGTATTTGGATACTGTCAGATTTTTGTAAAGAAAACTCAGCTTCTAATGGTGGTTTTTAGTTTATATGGTGACAGGCTTTCTGGAATTCCCCATCTCTGCGCTCTTTTTGTTCCCCTAAATACTTTCCCTGCTGGAAAATGCACTGATTCCAAACAGCTATAATGGCTAAGTCCTCTAGCAAATGTCTTAAGTACCTGGTTTTGAATAACACCTTGTCCAAGGAATTGGTCAGTTGTTAACCTTTAACCCTATGTACTGCCACGCAGGAGGAATCCGCTTAAAATTCTCATTGTAAAGATACACAAGGAGTAGCATTAAGGCTATTTGACCTCAGGATTTTCTGAAGGTAACTTTTGGACGTAATTCTCTCACATCTTTTTGCATTTGCAAATAACTCCTTAAACAACAGTCCAAACAAACTTACTTTTCATGGTGCACTTTTTTTCCATTTTGTGATCCCATTTAGCAGTGAGGGAACCGAGAATTCTTTCCCGAAAAAGTTGCAAACAATTTAGGATTCAGAAGGGCCTAAGAAAGAAGCCGTATTTACTTTCCCTAGGACGGGGGACATAAGCTGTCTTTGACAACTGATCTTTCTGGTAATAGAGTTACCCAAGGGACCAGAAATCGTTCACTGGGCAAGGTGAAAAGCTAGGTACAGACCTGCCTTATGCACGTAACTAAAAAGAAACCCGTACAGTACAGACAGATGCCATAACATTTCCATGTGATAGAAAATGACCATCTAGAACAAATATACAGAATATACCTGTTGCAGACAGGTAAGGAAGTTTGCTTGAAAAAGCAGCAATTACAGTTCTACCATACCACGTGAGGTTCTCTTTCAATAAGAAAAGAAGTCAGACTTAGCAGTTATCTTGCATCTGAGCTGCAAGAGTGAAGGTGCTGAAAGGAGCTGTGAAACAGAGAGAAATTAAGTTACAATGTGGAATGCAGAGCTACAACTTCCCTCTAGTGGTACTTAATAGAACATACCATCAACACTGCAATATATTTTGGTCTCACCTTCTCGTTAACCGTATTGCCAACCACTCTGCTGAAACCACAACATGGAATGAAGCCAAAGCACAGTGGGGTAGCTAGAAGCGTAGAAGACCCCAGAGCAGGTAAGCTGCTCCACAGACCCTCCTCTACCACCAGCTTACGGGCCACATCATGAGACACAGTTCAGGACAAAACTCAACTGGCTCAGGCTAGATTCATAGTCTGGATCTCCAATGTTATCTTAACCCCATATCTTGATAAGGCATCTTGTTTTGTCAGAAACATTTTACCGTGTTAGTGAGCAGAACAGAGGATTTCTTTAAGCAAGGTACAATTGCTAGCCGATGGTCCTACAAAGTAGAAGCTCTCAAAGATATTCTGGTAGTCTTGGAATAATATATTCTCTTTAGCGTGGTGGAGGACTATCTTCGAAGTTAAGGAGGGCAAAAATGGATTATCTTTTCTCTGAATATGTCTGTTTCCATGAAATTTTAGAATTACTTGCGGTAAATCCCAGCATCTGAAACTGAAACTCTCGGGGAGTCCGATTCATAAAAAGCTATATGTCCTGTTTATAAGGGTGATTTGTGTTATGTTTTTTATTATTATTTATTCTGCATATATGGGAAATAAACATTTTACAGTGAGTTCCTGAAAAGAGATGCACGATTCATCTAACACCCAACTTCTATTGGCAAAAAGTATTACTTCAAGGGCGACCTAGGAGAGACCTATTATCTAAAGCAGAAGTAAGCCGGCAGGCTGAAAAACTTATTTTCCTGGAATCTAGAAGAGGATGCTGTTTAAACTATAACTGCTATGAACCCTGGCAATACCATTGTGCCATTTCTGTTTTAGAGCCAAAGAAGTAGATTTCAAAGAGCATTTGCAATAAGGCAGGATAAAATGGAGTTCTTGAAGTTGCAGTATCGCTGGTCCTTTGATTACAATGTATGTGGAAGTCAAGGATGCTTAGCGTTTGAAGGGGTCGTTTCCAAAAGACAAATGAACATTACCTGTCAAATTAAACTGCTGCTAGGCTGATGAGAGTCCCTGGACAGAAGCTGAGGCGTATACTCCTTTCTGTTCCAATCTCTAAGACTTACTCTTCTGGTGTGCAAGACTGGCAGCTGCCTAAGTTTCCAGTACCGGTACTGGGTTTGTTTGCAAACTACGATTGCTAACTTATTTGCTGCAAGTGATGGCTATATGTTGAATCACAAAGATGATCTGAGGAATGTGATTGTGGGGAAAGCCTGAAGGGCTGAATCGCAATGGGAAACAGACCCTGCCGAGGAACACATACCGCACCAAGCTGGAGTTCAGTCACATCTTGTATAACAAAGTGCCTCAGTCTGGCACAATGGCACAAAGTGCCATTTGAATAGACCTATACACATTCAGTAAACAAGAAACACCGCATGGCGGTAATAATTTTGTCTTTTAATGACTTTGGGTGAAACCTGATCCCAGCAAAGTCAAAAGGATTTTTTTGCAAAAGACTGCCACGGAGGCCAGCTTTCGTCTTTCATGCCTGATGGTCCTTTTGCTTGTACGAGCCTCAGAACCTCACAAACATCAGATCGTCCATCTTTGCCAGTGGTGCACTGCTGACAGCACATCACCTGGCAGCTGGTTTTGACATCCAGCGGAAATCACCATGCGTTTGTTCTTAATCTAATTTAATTTAATTTCAACTTAATATTTACTGTCACTGTTTCAACCCTCAACATGCATACATCCTTATAGCCCATGTGTTTCTCTCTACTGGAGCACAGACACTTTTTCGCACACACATTCATTTTTTGAACACTATATCGGTATACTTTCTTGACCAGCTCGAGGAGTAGCCTTCTTCTTGGATGCAGTATGCACTCTCCTCAAAGTGCCAGAAGTAATCATCCTTGTGTTAAAAAAAAAAAAAAAAACACACAAAAAAAAGAGGAAGAAAGAAAGAAAAAAGCAGCACACAGAAAATTTATTGTGTAACTATACTCTTAGAAACAATTCTTTTGCTCCCACTTGTGGCAACCCTTACCAATGCTGTTATCAAATCAGATATTTTTCTTTAAACTTTTAACAATATTTCTGATCTGGTCTGTCCAAGTATAAGTAGGCTTTTTTTCCTGTCAAGTCTTTTGCATTCGCTTTAGTCCATTGCACTGCATAAATTCAATATCCTTCACCTTCTCAGCTCTCAAGTACAACAGAGTCATCAGCATCTGGAGATGCTGCTGTTTCACTGAAATAGCCATTAAAATAAAAATATTTTTTTCCTTGTTCTAAAGAGTTTCTTAATCTTTCTGAGGATTTATGTTCTTTGTGAACATTCAGAGATTCTGGCTCCTGGGATTTTGGATAGGTCCAAACTCGATAAAATTTCGTCACCTTCTCAATATTCGAAGCAACAGCATGCAGATATAAAGCATAAGGATAAACAGACAGTGGTCCCTTTGTTATCTACAAATAACACTCTACAAAATACTCCACCGGGCAGATTCAAATTCTCCTTATCAGTTCCTCCAGGTTATTTTAGAGGTGAGCAAAGAGCAGGATGACAGAACAATAAATAAACCAAAATTACATGCTCCATTTAAACCGTTCCACTATGTCTGCCTTTCCTCCATCCATGAGCCAGTGCTTTTTAGCTTATACAAGATCCGGTGTATCATTTGCAAATTCTTTACACGTAGCAACAGGTTATCCCAAGCACAACCTGAACAAGACAGTGTCCATGGGCCACCTCAGGTTCCAGTTCACAGACCAGGAGAGCAAGACAACCTTAGTATAAGTGCCGTATAAGCAGATGAGCCAGCCTCATTTATGCAGAATCCTTAGGTTCAAGAGATCAATCACTGATCTGAATTTGCAAATTTTGGACCCGCATTCAATTTTCAAACGCCTTAAAGTGGAAAGGCACAAGAAAAGTTCAGATGCAGAACCTTCCTCTAAAAATAGACATTTAGTTAGGGTCAGTCAGAGCAAACAGATGAACAATAGATATGTATGCATTAAATCTAAGAGGCTTTGCGTATTTATGTTTGTGGACCTACTTTCGAACACTTTACCATTTAAACCTTTGCCTCAATCTCCCTGCGTCTGATGATGACAATTCCAACTCAGTCTTTTTGAAGATGAAATCAAAGCTTTGAGCTCATTAAAGGCTACCTGGGCCCCTGAATTTTTGGCTTCTCCTAGGACACCTCAACACTCTAGTGAGGTCTTTGAATTTAAAGTAATATTTAAATAAAGGAAAGAGTAATTGGAGGTATTACTATTGTAATAGAAATAAACCCCCACATCGTTTTTGGCAAAATCTTCAAATGGGCCTTAAACTAAGATTTATTTTAAAATACCTCCTTTCCTCTGCTGACCGGAGAAGATAAAAGCTGTCATTCATCGGGCATCTTCTATTTAATTTTGGCACTTCTCAGATGATGTACTTGTGGATTTCTACTATATTCTGCGTCCTTCATACATGGAAACAGCTGTGCTTCTATATCTCATGGTTCATAAGGCAGAGATCTTTAAAATTACTTGCTAATCCTACCTTAATTTCTACTGTAGGCTTGTATGAGCCGGCACCAAAGTCCTGAAAATTGCTATAGACTTGGCATCATATCATATGTTTATGTGTAAGGAATATTTGCTGTTTATGAAATGAGTATACTTCATGAAATTTTAGACAACCATATAGCAGGGCTATCAGCTAACAAACTGTTCACATTACATGCTCCGGTCTGTGGATACCTTACCGATGTCACTCCACTTTTCTCCACTGACACGGCAAGTAAATGCACTGCAGTGTAGAATTACTTGCATGGTGAAGGAACTTTTTAAGGAAATATCACCAAAGAAGAAAAACTAAAAAGCAGAAAGTTGTACTGAACCACTGAAACAGCCAAAGCCCCAGAGAGATCGCTCATCCCCAGAAGTGATGTATTTTGTTCTCACCGTATACTTTTAGGCTGCATGTTCTTTCAGGGAACGGAGAGCTGGCTAGTTGTGACCAAGAGAAAATATAGATTAATCATACTGCTATGCTTTACATCTTATTCAACAGTATGTGAAAAGTTCATATAAATGTTAAGTACACTGTTAATTAAACTCCCCCTTTGCCCTCCTGTGGCAATTTCCCAGGCCGCTGGGGCGGAGGGGGAAATCCCCATTTCAGTCATGGGTTCTTGTGTATGGCTCAAGACCAAACCAACCGGATTTATTAACTTCATATCTAGCGGCGAGGAGTTTGTGTCAGACCCACCGCAGCCCTAATAGATCTCCTACTGGGCCACAAACACCAGTACAAATGGCAGTGCTGCCAGCACAATCCCAGCGTGAATGGGCCTAAATTAGCCAGGGCCTAATAACCAGTTTACTAACACCTGTATTAGTACTGTATCACTGTGAGGAGGACTGCTGTTAGACAAGGCATAATCCCATAAGCTTGTCATTTGCATATCCCTCATTAGCTGATTAAAACCTGAAGGAGGCAGGTTTTTGCAGCCGGTGGGTCCATTCCGATGCTCTGGCTGCCTGGGTGGCTCGATAATGAAGTAACGGTGGTGAATGTGAGGTTTATATGTATGGAAGGGATTAAGAGTATTAGAGTTTGTGTGAACCGATGTTGCCATATTCTCTCTACTGGATCACAGTAATTGGATGGGAGGAGCAAGAGTGGATCCATTAGTTTTGTCTGTTTGCCCAGGAGCTGGGTGCTAGAGATTCAATTTTGCTTCCTTTTGCTCCTTTGCTTTTGTGAAGCATGGCTGCTTTGTCTGGGCGAGCCCTTAGCACCTCTGTACACTACCCACGCTAAGGCGATTCAGCCACAAAGAAGAAACCTCGGAGACAGCCAGCATAAAATGCAGCCTAGACTCAAGTACTACTTGAGGGCAGCACAATCCTGCCTAGCCCAATCCTGGGAGAGAAAGCAAGAGATAATTGAAATCTATAAACACCTCTGGAGCCTTTTTATTATTTTATTAGTTCTCCACATTTGGGCTTAACAAACTTCATCATCAAAGAAGCCGTGAGCTCCTTACAAGAAAACTGAATGGCTTGAAATTTCACTGACTTAAGGAGCAATTGTTGAGAGTATTTGCTGGGCTTGCATAATTCTAATGCAAAAAAAAAAAAAAAAATCCATTTCCTACATTATTTGTACAGCTGGACTAATCACTCTGTGTGACCGATGATGTAAAAAAAAAAAAATTTGCGCGATTGTCTGTCCCATAGTGCCAACAATGCACCTTCAGCAACAGCAAGAAAGCAACATACTAAACAGTTCAGGAAAACCTGGTGCCAAAGACAGGCTTGGCAGGATGTGAAGGCACAAGTTATGCACAATAGACATTAATTAGAGACACAATGTTTGGAGGGGGGGAATATTTTAGACATTCTAAATGATACGGCCGCATCATTTCAGCAACAATTTGGAGAATGTTCTTCTGTTCGGAATAGCTTAACATTGGAAAAATGACTACGTAAACTAAGCTGTGGGGCACAGAGAAGATGGAACTATTCAAATATTATAATAACAGTAACAATACAAGCAACACCCACAGGCAGCATATTTTTTCTGATTTTTTTAAATATTGTTTTGTCCCCAAAGCTTAACACCATCATTCTATTAATTACACTTCCCTGAATTTTGATAGTAAAAAATCTCAGTTTGTTTTATATTGCCTTCTTATCTTGTGGTTCTATCCTAAACAACGGCAGTTCTTCGTGAAATAAGAGAAACTAAAAGTTCCTTTAGTTAGAGATGTCAGAAAACTGAAAATATTCTGATCTTTATAACTAAATAAATTTTAGAACAACCAAATGCACAGTGCCAGTGCAACGATAAGAAATAATGTGTGGTTTGTCCTTGTGTTACTCCAGGATTTCCTCACTGGAACTGTTTTATCAGCACGAAACTATAATGACACAGACTCTATTTACTAAGCAGTGATTGAATCTGTATTACTGACTCCGAGTACAGTCAATGTAGTTACATGCATTTTAATGATGCTATGATCATTTATTGCCTTTCACCTGAGTTTTACAATGCAAGATGGCTCTACTGTGTTTCTGATTGGATGCAAAGGGGAGTGTTTAAATTAGAGACAGCCCAACATTTACTCCTTAATTCCATACCTGAATTATACAGGCTTGATTAACGCCTGCAGCAGGCTGTGAGCTGACCTGATGAGGCAGCTGAAGGACATGAGAAGATATACATCAAAAGTAGCTTTTCATCTTCTTTCTCTCCGGCCACTGGAAGACAATGACAGGCACAACGAACCTGCCTGGCCGCTGGAGCCTCTGAAATCCAGACAGGAACTGCAGCTCTCCAGCTACAGCTTTTGTCCCCGGGAACGTACCCAGCCCTAAGCACTGGAAGGGCTCTCTGAAAGGTGACATAAACTGGGCACGCATTGGCTCTGTCACCTTTGGGTGACAGAACAACACAGAGACTGAGGAGCCTCATGTTCCTACAGCTGAGTTGAATCCTTGGATTCAAACACACTTAAACTGGATGGTGTGAGATACAGTGCTGACAGCTGAAAATTCCCGGAGTCCAAGGAGTTGAGTTCCTGCACTCGCTGACCTCCACTGCCTCCAGTGGGTGACAACAGCATCGTATACTGTATTCCTTCTCTATATGTGCTGTGGGCTTAAACAAGGACTCCTGCTCTGCACATTTCTCATTTAAAACAGCATTGATAACAGCCAAGAGACCAAACAAAAAACTACATCCAAATTCTTTTCCTATTTTTCCCCCCAAAAATTAATTTTGGAATCACACTACTTAAGAATTGTCTGCACCTAGGTTTAGAAGGTATCACAGTAGTGGCCTGTCTACAGTAAACCCTATCTGCCATTGGAAACAAGCAATTCCCCGTGTCTTTACCCACTTCTCATTTATGGCAGCCACACATGCCTGCCAAGAACAGAGAACTCGGGCAGACTACGTTTGACCGTGCGGGAATTTCAGGAAACTACACCGCTTGGTACCCCCAGCTTGTGCAACAAGCCACTTTTCTCTCTTGCTGACAAAGCCCTTCATTTTCTTTCTTCTTTCTCTCCTTCTTGCAGGAGCTGAGCCCTCTGCGGCAGCTCTGACAACATCGGTTTTGTCTGCAGAGTAATGCTGCCTATAACACCCGACCCAACCTCACGGCTATGAGAAACCAGGTCCCTGCCACGCTGTATGGATGATTAATGAAACAGTAATGGTTGCCAAACTGCTGCTGAAAGGGCAACACACATTTCTCTAAATATTATGCTTCCAGAAACTCAGGTTCAGCCAGGACTAGTGACAAAGAGGAATGAGGCTGTCCTGGGGTGAGCCGTAGGTGTTTCAACAGCTCCTTACGTGCTCTCCTCTATGCCTGTGCTGGTGAAATCCTCTAAGACCCCAGCTTCAAAAGGGAAGCGGGTGTCAGAAGTTTCCCCTGCTACCTCTCATTCCCCCAAGAAGAGTGTACTTTTAATTCAGATTATTTTCATGTTTGGGTTTATAACATAGACCCAACAAACAATTTGCTGCCCGAACAGAATGGACACTGAAAAGGTGAATACTTCTTGAGCCAGTTGGGCAACTGCTCTCCGTTGCAGTGCTGGAGAGTCGGACACATCATGTGTTTGCTGCAAAACCAGAAGAGCTACAAAACAGGGTTTCCTATGACAAGTTAGCCCTTCCAGACTGATGTTCCTATATTGAAGTAGGAATTAATTTAGGAATTCATAGAATTAATTTGGGGCTTTTGAAAAAAAAAAACAACACCCATCTCATTTCTTCATATAAGAGCAAACACCCAGGTATGTTTTCACCATTTACTACAAATTGCTGTCTAAACATCTCAGTGCAAGAGAAGCTATGTTGTAAACAAGCCAGTCAGAACATTAGCTTGTTAATACATCTTACTGGAATAGAAAAAAAAAAAGAGAGAGCATGAAATAAGCACTCGTGTTTTTAGAAAGTGTTGCCTGCAAAATCCCAGCTGGTATTATTATATAGCTCTTAGTGACATAATGTAACCTCTTAAATGACAGCTGATTGTACTGCAAAACATGAAACGTTGGGCAGACATACCATGGCCTCAGCTCCCACGGCCTCCACTCTCACAACCTCCTGTCTCACAACCTCCTGTCCCACCTCCTCCCATTCTGTGGCCTCTGGTCTCATGTCCTCCAGTCCTGTGGAATTTGGTCCTGTGGCCACCTGTCCCACGGCCTCCAGTCCCGTGGTCTCTGCTCCCAGTACCTCGACTCACGTGTTCTCCATCTCCATGGCCTTGGATTCCACGGCATCTCATCCTGTGGCACTCAGTCCCATGGCCTCCACTCCCGTGGCCTCTGGTCCCTAAGCCTCAGCTGCCGTGCCCTTGGCTCCGATGAGATCACATCCCTACTCATGTGAACTCTACTCGCATGGCCTCTATTTCTGTGTCTCCTGGTCCCATGGCCTAGGCTCCTCCAGCCTCGGACCATGAGATTTCCATTCCACGTTCAGACTAATAAGATGACTACAGCTTAGGTGAAACATCTTCTGAGAATTTGCATTTGAACAAGAGAAAAAGCTCAGCCAGTACAACTGGGCTCACAAGTAACCACAGAGAGCCAGCAGAGCTCACCACGGACAACCGCGGTCCCGCTGGCTCAAACCAACTAACTCGAGTACGCTTCAGCTCTCATGCCAACTCCCGTGCCAATTCTTATTGAGGATCACACACTTTATTCGTGGGATACATCTTACTATCAAGCTGACTTGATGTGGAAAAAGACCCTCAGTCTTCTAAAATGACTGCAATAAGCCGTAGGAGAAGGCTGCCAAATGAATCATGCTGCGGCTGCGCTGCGGTAAATTCCAGAGCACATAATAACGCTCCCAGTTGTTTGTTTGAATCATCTTATGATGCTGCACGCACATTTAGCTGATGTACCAACACTAATGTACCGTGCTGTTCTTGGAGTTGGAATTATAAAATATCTCATAAAAATAAACAGCTTTATTGCCAGGCTCATGAATGATAATCCCACAGATGCAAATCATTAATCACAGAATGTATCAAGGTAATTACCAAACCAGGGATCTATTTTATGGAGTTTGTGGGTATGTGGTTAGATTACGTTCTTTTTGCACAAAGCAGACGACAGCAGTTGCCTGCTGCTGGAATCACTTTGTACCCATAAGGATCAAGTCCTAATAAAACAACAGTCTTCAGTCGACCCACGTTCATTACAGCACTGTCAATGTACCGCCTGCACAGAACGTTTTCCTGTCAATTTTATTTAGCACACGTGCAGACATCTCAACATTGCTGCTGATCTGAAAGAGAACCAAAAAAAAAAAAAAAAAAAAATCCTCATCGCATGCTTATACTTAACAAGGCCCAGTTCTGAAATCAGGAGATCTTGACTCACACAGAGCTGTTGTCTATTTGTCCATTTAATTCATCCCAACAGTGTGAAAGATACCTTGTTTTAGAATTTTCTGATCCTGAGTTTTGCCACAGATTATGTTCCTTGCAAATAATGACAGAATAAAGTACAGAATGAGGGCATGGGGTTGTATTTCTCCTCACTTCAAACCTTTGTGCGTGAAGACTGAAATCACTTGTAAAAGTGGAAGCATTTTGCATGAAGTTATTTGCTAATTTTTTTAATTTCTGCCAGCTTTGACAATTTATTTTGTTTCTAGTCAGCATCACCGTCCCATTTTCAAGCAGTACTGTCTCATGGCACTGGGGTTGAACAACACTGCAAGAAGCCATTCATATCCCTCACTCCCCACTCTATTTCGTACCTTCTTCTCCTTTACCACCACCGCCACCCCACCCAAAAGCATTAAAAATACAAGTGTGGAAATACTGTTACCAACCCAACCTAGGCAGGTCTCCAAAGCACAGCTGAGCCCTGGGATTCTGAGCAGCCAAGAAACACACATTGGAAGAAAGCTCCACTGTCTCATTAAGGAAGGGAAAAAAATATTTAGCTGCATAAGGACGAGGGACCAGCATCAAGGACATTGGTCCAGAACTGTTAACTCCCACAGGCGTTGGAGTAATTCCAAGCATTTATCCGGCTTTCCATCACTACTGCATATAACCAAGTACAATGTCCTGTGGCTCACATCTAAAATGGGTGGAAGGCTCGTTCTCCAGGTTACCCTCATTTTCCATCCTTATCCTGGAATCCTCACGATCAATAAAACCGGTGTATAGCAAAAATAAAGGGATCCCGCACCATGCAGAGCCTTTAAACAGCAAGCTCTTGTTGGAGCCTATACCACCTGACATGGCCATCAGAGGAAGGCTGCAACAGCACTACCTGGAACATCAGAAACTTCCCAGTCTGAGCTAACCAGTGCTGCTACAGACTTGTAGGTTTTTTCGTGAACGGTTTGCCGTGGAACGGGCAGGGTGGCTGGAGCTGTATGTTGTGACCTGAAAGGCTGGAATGGTTTGTGGAGGGCACCTCCATCTTCACAGTGATGAGAACCACCCGACCCTAACAGCTGTCTCCAGGCAGCTGCGCTGGCCCCTCTCCCCTCAGGAAACTGGTTCCCACTGCCCAAGTCCCCACAGCTGCACAGGATCAGCTGTGGAGGACACTCAGTGAGAATCATTTGGGCTCTAAAAGGAAAATCGAAGCGTCAATTCAGGATGACACTAGAGAGAACAGCTGAGGCTCAGCTGCACTTACAAACCATCACCAAGTCACCAAAGCTGATTAAATTCTTCTTTTTGAGTTGACTGTTTCTCCCTGTCCCTTCAGTCTAGCTACCAGTGACTTCTAGGGGTCTGCATTTTCTTCTGCCTAGTGAAAAGGAATAGATTTTTATATACCTTTCTAACACAGAAGTAGATTTTGTGCCCCATTCCACTACTACAATTCAGTTTTCACATCCTGGGACATTTTGGTGAGTGACACCTTAAAAACTCACAGCACTTTACTCTTTATTGTACAGCATCATTGTTTTAGCATTACACAACAAGTAGACAAATAAAATAATGGAAAGGATGGCAGCTGAGGTCACGGGACCTATATGATCTACTCGATGAAGTGCAATCGGGAGAGCCTATTTAACGTGGTCTGGCAATTATCCGTTTAAACAGAATTACAATGTCTTTAATCGTATTGGGACAACAACAAGCAGAAAAGAAGGTTAATCAACTTAATGGACTGGAACAGGTAAGTAGTTTTATTCTCTGGTTTTTGAACCAGGAAATGAGAGCTGAGAGCACCACAAGGTCCTAGTCCGCTGAACATGTTGCTTGCTGACACTTAAGCAGTTGGACTACGTGACTGTTGTAGGTCCCTTCCAACTGAACTAAGGTTAGTAGTACTTAAAGTGCAATTTCCTGAATGAGTGGGTGATACTGGCAGCCTAAACACAAGAACGAGGTTAACTTGGCAAAGTTAAAAACTTACAATGCATCATATCACCTTCCTCTATGCCTACAATTAACATCAGGGTTCCTCCCCCTTGCTAAACACAAAGTAGCTTCTCCCTTGTATGCTGCTACCACAGAGTAGTTGAGGCACAGTAAGACACACCATCACTTATATCGCAGTAATGGGCTTAATTGCCTCAACCCTGAATCTTCCAGAGAGAAAAGCACCTCCTTTTGGGGGCAATAGAGGAGAGCGAGAGATTGAAAAAACAACTCTCATTTGGGCTGGGCATAATTGTTTACATCGGTAGCTTCTTTTGTAACTGTGAACAGGTGGAAGAACCTTCTTCGTGGTGCAGACTACTGACACGTAAAACTACACCGTTTTCCTGCAGCTACTCAACTGCAAGCTTTTTTACACTGGACATGAAGCAAGACTGTACATTGATTCTTATATCTTCTTGTTAAACTACAGTAGGGTTAGAAGTCTAAGCCTGAAGTCAAGACCTTTGCTGTGCTAGACAGAAGGACAGAACAAGAAGAGTGCCCTTGAGATGAAGAGTGTGATAGCCAGTTAAAATAAGCCCTTGGTTTTGGATCACTTAGCTGTCAATTAGCTGTCAAAGCACTGTAACTTGTTCTCTGTCAGAACTTCATTGCTCCTTACTATTCTTTCCCTTATATCACAAAGGTGGGAGGTGCAAATAGGTCGCTGACTCAACCCTGGACGCAGACCCCTTTCCCTTCGCCTTCCTCGCACTCCAGCCAAGTACCAAACAGCACAGCTGACTCTGAAGAAACTTATGCTGGGGAGCCTGTATGTGCCTACAGACACTTTACTTCTACCGAAACCACAATTAGCCAATGCTGGGGAAAAAGGGCTTTTGGGGGAACAATACATGGATTTGAGAAGTTTGAGTTTAGCTGAACACGCACTTGCATTATTTAACACACGTTCACTCCTTGTTCTGTCTGCTCTGTCCCCACCATTTACTGCTAAACAGGTCCCTTATCTTTATTGATCACTTAATTTATCTTTTCTTAACTCCCCTTGCTCCGTCTGGTGCTGTGTGTCCAAGGTATTGAGGCTAAACATCCGTCTGTTCATACTGTCATGACTGGTTTGCCTTTGAAAGAATAGGGGGAGCAGGTGGTGTGACTAAGTAGACCCTCGACAGAATAGGGGCACCATTGCTGTGTCCTGTCCCAACCTGCCAGCGCTTCCCCACCCTCCCAACTGTTCCACATTAAAGCAGTCAACTGTGGCTTTACAGTCCAAGTTTTACACAACTGTTTTACAAACCAGGAAGAATTTCTTTTGTGGAAAATCTTTTGTTAGGCAGCGCAGAATGG
>JAOBAS010000020.1:25502277-25544387 GCA_025311575.1 Elanoides forficatus
CAGGAAGGGATGACGAGTCACATATCTTAGATGTGTTTGTTTCTCTTCAACAACTATAAAGGCAGTTGAGACAGAGAGCTCAGACATCTACCCTGTTGTTGTTTAGACTGATGAATTCAGCGTTTCATTTGCTGTAAATAACATCAATGGACAAGCTTTGACATTGCTCCCCAATGCTTCCGCCCCTAGAAACTCGGTGTCGAGATACTCGTGTTTGCTCCAATGTTACACATAAAATCTTCTTTCACTACTGACAGTCAAATTAATGTTTTAAGTGTCTAATAGTACAAATTTTCTAATTAACACAGAAAGGCCTCATTAATCATAGAATCATTTAGGCTGGAAAAGACCCTTAAGATCATTGAGTCCAGCCGTAAACCTAACACTGCCAAGTCCACCACTAAACCATGTCCCTAAGTGCTCCACGTTTACACATCTTTTGAATACCTCCAGGGATGGTGACTCAACCGCTTCCCTGGGCAGCCTGTGCCAATGCTTGAAAACCCTTTCAGTGAATAATTTTTCCTGATATCCAACCTAGACCTCCCCTGGTGCAACTTGAGGCCATTTCCTCTTGTCCTTTTGCTTGGGAAAAGAGACTGACGCCCACCCTGCTACAACCTCCTTTCAGGTAGTTGTAGAGAGCGATAAGGTCTCCCCTCAGCCTCCTTTTCTCCAGGCTAAACAAGCCCGGTTCCCTCAGCTGCTCCTCATAAGACTTGTGCTCTAGACCCTTCACCAGCTTCCTTGCTCTTCTTTGGACGCACGTTCCAGCACCTCAATGTCTGTCTTGTAGTGAGGGGCCCAAAACCAAACCCAGTATTCGAGGTGTGGCCTCACTGGGGCCGATCGCCTCCCTGCTCCTGCTGGTCACACTATTTCCGATTCGAGCCAGGATGCTGTTGGCCTTCTTGGCCACCTGGGCACACTGCTGGCTCATGTTCGGCTGACTGTTGACCAACACCCCCGGGTCATTTTCCACCAGGCAGCTTTCCAGCCGCTCTTCTCCAAGCCTGTAGCGTTGCATAATACAGTTAAAATAGCTTCTGAGTATCCACCTCTCTTCCTTGCCATGAAAATCATACTGGGCTAACAAGCACCGGTCTGACAGAGTTAATTAGGTCAGGTTCTGGGTGCTGCCTGGCATGTACTGAGCTTTTATTTTATCAGCTGGGCAACACCATTGCTTCCCTTTTACATAGGATAAGGGAAAAGCAACATGAATTTGTCATGACACAGAAATAGGACATGACTTTCCACCGAGAGAAGGTGTCACAGAGAAAGAATTAAATTTCCTTAGAGATGGAAGAGAAGGTAAATTTTCAGGAACAAAGGAGCTATGCATAATTAAGAGACCTCTAGGGAGGATCAGGCCTTTGTGCGATTTCCCCAAGATCTCAGAAGAACAGAAAAAAACGCACAACTACTGAAGGACAGTGAGAGGGAAGTTATGGCAAAAGTGGTATTGTATGTCCAAGGAGTCTGCAAAGAACAACCAGCTTCTAAGATTCATTGAAAGCTATGGTTAGTGTCAAGTTTGATTTTTTTTTTTTTTTTTTTTGAGTATTCATGCCAGGTGATTTTTGCAAATAGGAACACTTTGTAGCAATATGTAAGGAAAATGCCAGTACTTTGAGTCTGAATGAAAAATTGATTGATTTACAATGCTGGGGAAGAGGTCCTGAAAGGAAGTTAAAAGGGAAAGAAAAAGAAAAACATGAAGGTTCAAGCTAATAACAGATCTTGTTTGTAGCCGTATGTTACACTGTGACAGTAGCACTCACCAGAGACCCCGGTACGTTTACAGACCCATTTCTTTAACATGTGAGTGTGAGCATAACACAGTCTTAGGAAAACAGCAGCACCGCTGTAGGCAGTACAGGCAACATGGCTTGTTTTCCATCTCGAGCTAGGCCTTGGACAAAGCTTTGGCTGAGATTTCTGGAGGAGGCTGTTGTCTGCAGACTGTTTGTGCTCACCTCTAAAGACTTTTGAGTCTTTAAATATGTACGTAATACATGAAGAGTATCTACACAAGCTGGGCTGAAAAACTTCGCTGGTGAAGCCTTGTCACTCTTCCCGCTACCTTGCTTGACATGCCCAAATCCACTGATGTCCCATGGAGATGCACAATACACCAAATGCATAAATAAATATGTGCCTGGACGTGTATGCAGAACCCCATCCTGGAAGTGGAACACCTACAGTCAATAATCAAAGACTTTGCTGGTAAATACTGTGTACTTGGGAATGACACTGGCTCCATGTCAGTGAAGCTGAAGATGGGTGAAGGTTGATAGCCTCAACTATCACAGAGGGGATGGAGCTACACAAGGACCTGGAAAGCAACCCAGAAAATTATAAGTCCTAACTGATCAGAGAAGCCTTCACTGCACGCCCCTTCTCTTTCAATTCAAATGTCTGGCGTAAAGACATTTTAATTCACCTAGTCTATCTAATGAGTTTGAAAAAATTGTTAATTAGTTTTCCTGAACCCCAAGAGACAGCATTTTGTCTTGGGTAGTCTCCAGGAACGGCTGCTGTGTGTGGTTCAGCACAGCGGTGTGCTGAGTAGAGGCTGAAGAGTCATTATGAACAGGGCAACCTACAGGAAATCCTTACTCCCTCCACCTCTTGCGGTAACCTGTTAAATGAAACAGCTTTCCATCGTAAGTTTGTTGCTTTTAGCCAGATAAACACTTCTAATGCCAGCACTTCCACACAACGCACATTTATTCCCCCCTGTATTCGCTATTTGCACATCCCAAAGGCTTTCTTCCGTCAAGGTGAGAACTGTTTCTGTTATTTTCTAGAAGAAAACAAACAATTTTTTTAAAAAAAGACAATTCTTTAGCAACTGTTACAACAAATATTGCAAGGCTTTTCTAATATTTGGTTATTTATCTATATCAGTAGATAAGTACTGAACATGGGCTGCCTCCCAAGGTGTTTGACTTCCTTTCACTGTTCAGTTTGCATCAAATCTTTGCCCAGTCCAAAGTGCAGAAGAAAAGATGATTTTTAAGTAACTGCCCAAATCCTTCTACTATCCTGTGCTGCCTTCATCTGAAAACAGAACTGATAAAGTAGTAGGAAAATCTATTTGCAAACATTATTATGTCATCTGCTCCGTACACTCAATAACTATGAAAATTAGAGACTGGCTTCAAAATTCTAAGATTTAAAAAATAAATAAATAAATAAAATGTAGGACTTCTTATTATTTGCCTTTTGATCTTTACCCTTGAAAGACACCTGCAATAAATCTTTTCAAGATTTCTTTCACATTCAAGAGAGCCAAAAGCAGACATTTAAATGAAAAAAGAAAGAACGTTGCAACTTCTTTGTAACTATATGACTCCAAGAGCTGGGTGCTAGAAAAAAAATAATAAAAATACAGATTTCTGAGCTGACACTGCGGAGCTTGAAAGGCTAGTTAGTCCATTCCCTTGCCTCAAAGCTTAGTACAGCAACTAATGGAACGAGACAAAAATCATACAGCTCTTTGCATGATACTGCTGTACCTGCAATAGGAAAGGTTTTTGTATTAACTGGTGTCTTACTTTAACAACTAATTGTACATGTCAGAAGTTTTAGATAAAGAAACATATATGCTTATCCACCTAGAAGAAGAAACCAGAAAGTGAATTCTTCACTTTTCATTGCTAATTATCTCATTTTCTGAAAGTTGCAAGTAGTGACAGTACAGAAGTATTCTCTGTGACACACAGATAATTACAAAAATCTGCTGGAGTTTTCCCATGCTCAGATTTAGGCACATAATCTTAGCACTCTGAATTACCATTTACACTCTTTTTGCACTGACCATCTCAGGAACTTCTTGCATCTCATCTGCATGCCTGTAGCAAACACTATGAATACCCCTAACAAGGAATAGCTCTACATCTGTGTGTGTCTGTGTTAATCCTTCATTTATTTATTTATTTATTTATTTTTAAATTGGTTCAATCCAGAAAGATTTGTAAATAAAGGCACATCACTTACCCAAGTTTGCCTGGGAATTGACAAAAATCAACAGATTTAGTCACAATGCTATTTTTGCGACGTATAAACTGAGCTCCAGGGCACTCCCTGAATTGTTAAGCATCAAGACAAAAATCATTTTCTTCATTAGTCATATTCAGCTCAAGATCGGAACACAAAACCAGCCCTGTAGGAACGTTACAGGCTGAATTTGATTGCTTCAGACTAACTGCGCTGTATAGCTGACAAAGACATTTTGAGGCACAAAGCAAGCTCTGAAATAAAGACATTAATGTACGTGCACCAGAGACGATGGAAATTATTATCCTATCAAAACAGTTTAATCTAAAATCCCAAATTAAATTTGTTTAAAAAACCCTATTTGTCACTTGCAGACTGCTGAGCTGCAAAACAAATGTGGAGGCAAGCGCATAATCTGTAGGGCAAGCACGGCCGATTTAAGGATCTCAAAACAAATACTACTAAAATCCAAGGAAGTGGAAACAGCGACTGAAATGGGATGCGGGAATATTAGCTGTGTTACTCACATGCGCCATGATCCGTCAATACCATTGTCAATATCCTTCCTATTTAAACTTTTTTCCTTTTTTTTTTTCTTTTTTACATATGACAAGTTATTTACAATGACATTAAGATAATTTTGGGAACTTGGAAAAACAGATGCTAGATGAAGTACAAGCATGAATTAATTGTACTACTAACCGCAAAGCTTTCAAATGTCATATGCCAATCTTTTTTTTTTTCCCAGTCTGCTTTAAAACCTACAATTGATCTTTTATTTGACTTTCAAAATTAAATCTTTCTAGTGCATTTAATCCATTTTTCATCTTTTCTCTTGGCTTCCAGGGAGACCAATTCCTTTTTTTTTTTAAAAAAAGAAATCTGATATTCTTATGTGGTGGTATAACTCCAGGAGCTGTGGCTCTAACAAAAACCACCACTTCCAACAAATTATGCACTCCATGAGAATAGCTGGTTATACTGTGTAATAACTGGTAACATTATTTGTCTCAGTGCATAACTTTACACACAAGTATTTGTAAGCACCAAGGCACTGTTTTAAAACCTAAATTTAAGTTAGAGTTGATATCTGCAGAAAGAGAAATCAGTTTAATACATGAAATTTAGTAAAGGAAATAATAAAAATAATAAAGATGTAAGGAAAACTTCCATAGTGCTAAAATTACAATCTGGATTTTGTGAAACTGCTATCAGGTTGCCACTTTGCCAACTAGTGAATCGGTGTTGCTTACTAAGTTGCCGTATAGCTCAGTACACAACGGCCTATGTTGCACATCCCTATTTCATTCGCTATTAAGTACTGTGTCTGTATATTTGACACACGGGATTCTTGCCAAGCAGGCTGTTTTATTTTGGTGGCATGAATTTTTCCTTTTCTGCGTAAATGACTTTCCTTCATAGATTTTGTAGGCAGAAAGAAAACACAGAAAACTACGCAATTCTTCAGAAAAAAAAAAAAAAAGTGCAAACAAACAAAAAAAAAACACCCAAAATTTGTTGTAATACCGCAATGCTGACATTCCCAGCAATGAGCATTGGCATTATGGACCAGTCACGTGCTTTACACACTCTTGAGCTTCACTCACGTAAGTATTTGCCACTGCTCCTGTAAGGACCATTAATTGCATTTACATACAAGCCAGCTTCCTTTCTCCAAGCACAGTGCGGAAGCCCTCTGGGAAGCACCACATGAAGCCAAATATCACTTGTTCATCTCAGGCCATGGCAAACCGGGCTGATTTTTGGAGTTTGAATAAACAGGCTGAAGGGCAGAACTGGCAGAGCAGCGGAGATGCTCAGGGTGGAGCTTACAGCTAGGCGGTACGTTTGGGAGAAAACCCCAATTCCAATGAAGGAATAACTTTATGGAAAAAAAAGGGTTTACATGTCTCCCTCCTTAAGAGAGAGCCCCACTGGAGCCTAATGGGAGCCCATCACATGAATTTTGGGAGCCCATTCAATGGGGCTTGGTTCTCTCCTTAAGCCCTACACCTCCCCTTTCCTCTTCGCTTGCCAGACCTCAATTTTCCAAGGCTTCCCCAGAAGAGCCTCTGTCCTTTCATGCAGCATAAATAACGAATTCTCATACTAACCCTTTGACATTTCACATAGGTTTATTACTACCTTTTACCAGTTACGTAGCCAAGGAGCGTCTAAGGGTCTGTCCTAAAGTCACAGGGTGAGCCAGAGGCACCCAGGTGCTGCAGCAGCGCCGACACCGAGCACAAGCCATAGGAAGAGTCTCACAGTCGCCCTCGTCGGAGTGGAAGAACGAACACAACCACGATGTCATCAAACTGAACTAAAAGAACCCAGCCTCCTAAAAGTCAGAAGGAAATTATTTCAGCATAACAGGACCGTAAAAATAATAAACTCATACCCAGGAACACGCAACTCCACCTTGACTCTCTGCACAGCCCTTCCTCCCACACCCAGCCAAACAAAACAGGAGCAAATTTTATTTCATATTGCCCAAAATTGTTTGTCTCTTTAATATGTTTTCTTTAGCTAGCCACAGGTGGAGCGAGCTCAGTTTTCCAACAGCTCCAATGGGAGACAGAACAAATTTTTTACTTCCATGAGGTCCCTCTGCTTCATAAATAAGTCACAGTTATCTGCAGACTCTTTGCTTTGCCCATAAAACTTCCTTTTGTCTGCTGGCATCTGTGATTATTCCCTTCTCTACCATCTGAAGTTACATTTTGTGATGGAACATCTGAGCAAGAAACCAAATCCTTCTGGTACTTCCTCTTATATAAGTTTAATTATCATAACAGAATTGATTCTGGAAGCATGCTTGCCCGAGGAACTAAAGATACAAACAGCATAGCCAGATTACAATCTGTTTACGGCTACCGGGTATCTGATGCTGTTCAAAAGCTCCAGTTTTGGTGATTTTTGCATTACTTATGCAGTTAGTGCACCAAGATGAGGTCTCACAGTCTTCGCATAAGCTACTACTCAACACAAAAAGCCTCAACTCAAAGGAAAATGGAACAGACAACTGTTGGGAAGAAAAACAACACAAGTGCTGGTTGCATCTCTCGCTTCCAGATGGTAGGCACAGCATTCACAAGTAAGGGAGCACAGCAGAATCACAGCCCAGCCCCAAAATTTATTCAGGTTTTGAGCTAAACTTTCTCCTGTATGACTTTTTAATCAAGCTTGTCTAAAAAGTGCAGGCTGCCTAACCTGATATCAATTACCACACACACACACAAAAGGAGAAAAATCTAATTTGTAAAGCCCCATCTATCGCATTTTCTTAGAGCTATGTAGTTTAGCGCAGTGATTTCAAGGACTTCTCCTTTTCCGGGCGCAGCCGTGCCTCAGGGAAGGAGCCAGCCAGGTCCTCTGACATCGGTGCGGGGTGGCATGCAGCGCAGACTGCGCTGGGCTGGGAAACATTGAACTTCATCCTCAAAAAGTATCAAAAGGCGACTTCATTAAACCTAAAGATTTTTTGCAGTGAGGTAACAGCTTATAGTGTATTGCAAAGAGATATGAGAAAGGGCAGATTTTTCTTATCTTTTGTTATTGGAATTGACCCTCAGGGTCCTTAGGCCTTGGTGAGAGCTTAAGCAAGCTTAGATCAAGGAAGGATTTTGAAATTGAATTTATTCAGATTAGCACAACCTTCCATGAGAGGATTTACTCTCAACAAGCTGTTGCCAACTCAGAGCTTAGAAAGTCCCAGCACATTTTAGTGATTTACAATCAACTTTAAAAAAAAAAAAACAAAACAAAACAAAAAAAAACCCAAAACCCCCAAGGCTCGCCTCATTAAAATGTTTGCAATCAACATTCACACAGTATCAAAGATTCTCTGCCAAATGTTTATTTATAGGCACTTTACTTGGTTGTCCACATCATTTTCATTCGGATGACATTTCAGGGTTTTAGGGAAAAAAAAAAACCAAACCATATTGCAAATAATTACACAAGGGGAAGTACAAGAGGATGAATACAGCTGCAGAAACGAAAAAGTGTTCTATTAAAATGAAAGCCACTTCTTAGTCGCTACTTCATTTCATAATAAGAAGAGATCTAGACCTCATATAAAAATTAATATGCACTCTGGGACTTCACATATTTATTTCAATATTTATATCTCTGAAAGAGCGAGATATGTGTTCCTGCAGACCCGTAACACACACAGAGCTCTCAGTCCCAATCATTTTACTTCAGCAGGGAGCCGTTTTATAACAGAAACCCAAGCAACACTCGAATCACTCAGCATTTTGCCATCCACTTCACTGGCTCAGAATTTTACCTCACAGCTCCAGAACAAAATTTGCACGCTTGAAATTCGTTATATGCTTGCACTGGGAACTTTCTCCCTCGGCTTAGGCGGAGGAAGGAGATGCGGTGGGGGATGACTTGCTCGGAAACCGTTTCTTGGTTGACTTCTGCCAACTCGGGTGCCACATCACCGACACATAGAGGAGAAATGTCTATTTTAGCAGAAAAGGGGTCTGTGCCCATGCCTAAGGA
Organism: Elanoides forficatus; assembly: GCA_025311575.1. Taxonomy (NCBI): domain Eukaryota; kingdom Metazoa; phylum Chordata; class Aves; order Accipitriformes; family Accipitridae; genus Elanoides; species Elanoides forficatus. The sequence continues at coordinate 25,510,798 of JAOBAS010000020.1, forward strand.
GTCAATGGCGTTTCAGAGACCTGCATCAGGGCTACAAATTCCACACGTACTTTGTCCAGAGTTGTACCTCGTCTGCTCTGGTGGAAACCTTAAGGACAACAACGACAACGACTGCTGTCAGGAGGAATTCACACATGGACACCTACCCCTCTCGGCGGGGTCGTTGGGGGGTGAGGATGCAACCACAGGGAACTGGAGTCTCCAGGTCTAGGACATATTTTTGGGCCTCAGACAGTTAGTGAACTGTAAGGGTCTACCTCATTCAAATTCCAGACAACTTGGGCTAAACAGTAAATATCAGGATATTTTTTTTGTTAGAGAGCAAATACCAGAGCAATACTAAACCGTTTTTTTTTTTTCAGTTCCACAATCTTATGATTTCTTTGCTGGCTGAACCTTAGAAGTGTACTTTGTATTTAAATGCTAGTAATGAAAATCTAACAGTGAAAAGCTAAAAATGGATTAACACACTCAAATGGTATACTAATATTAGATGAAACAGTGCAAGGGACGAAATGCTGCAATACTCACTAAGATTAATTACACTGAATCGATGCAGTAACTGTTTTACACAGGCTTAATTTCCTCAGCACGTATGAATTTCTTTGCATGCATTGGTGCTTATTTTATTTCTCCAGCTAAACCTGTTTTTCTCAGCTCAGAACTTTATGGTATATTGTCATAAAAGGAAAAAGTAAACTGCAAGTCTGTACCTTCCTAACTGTGGAAGATTTTGCACAGTATTTATCCCAAATAGTCTCTCAGTTTTGAAAGCCTAGCAAGCATAGTTTTATAAATCCTCCTTATAAAAATCCTTTAATTTCATCCCATAAAATGTTTTTGCACCCTCTAAAGAGGTTTTATTAACCAAAAATTGTGGGAGAAATATATTTATCAAGGAATGTTTCTATATAAACAAAGTTCAAAATTTGCAGCAAATTTTCTAACGACTCGATTTTATTTAATAATGCATTGCTTTTGCATATTTCTAATTCTGACTGAATTTTGCTCCTTAGAAATGAAAGAATTAACTATGAAGTTTTATCAAATAAGTACTAAAGATCCGGATAACATTTTTTTAAAATGGAAGATGTTAAGAGAAACTACTACAAAAGACTTGGCAGCCAGGTCTTCCCTACACCTCCCTTATAACTGGGCTAATAAAGACACCTGTGAACTAGAACAACTAATAAGATGAGGTCTCAGCACCCCTGGTGCCTGCAATACTCATGTTGCCAAAGAACTTTCTTCCTGTGATTGAAAAGCAAGTAAAAGTTCAGTAAAAACCAGATATATGTTTTTTCTTTGCATTACTGAATAAACTGTAATTTTTAAAATGAACAAAACTGAATTTTCCCCACAGACAAATGGGAGGGTTTGGTTTTATTTAATGAAGCTATCTATTTTGCACTAGCAGCAATTTCTGAAAAACCATCTTCACTGTTGCGTGATGTGTGCTGAATCTGCTTAAGGTGCATGGGATTCCCCTTTGCCCTCTTCCAAAGTGTGCACATGCATATGTTATCAGGGCCAGGTTTGGTAACTCTTGCAAATTCTAATTTTGTATACTTGCCTAACTCTAAGCCCATTGTACGTGGTATTAGGCCCATTTCTTGTCAGAAAGATTACTGTTGTATGTATACTATCTTAAATGGTCTTTTTGTGACCTCGCTCTGTACCCTGAAACAAATGAAGCAGGTTTTTGTTTTGTTTGGGGTTTTTTTTTCCCCTCCTGATGGGCGTACTAGGAGTAGGGGGGTGGGGGGAAAAAAAAAAATCATCATTACACATGCGGTGCACCAAGGCACACAGACTTCCTTGTGACCGTATTTAAAGAAGCGGGCACAAAGAAATAGTCATTGCAGCTACAATAGGGGAAATCTAGTATGCATTTCCAAGGAATCACATTTTGGGGAGAATTACAGAATAATTACACATATGCTTAGATCACGAGCATTCAATGAAGCGGACAATATTTTGAGGATTTAAGATGTTGGTGTTGTGGTCGTCTCTAAGAAACCAGGATAATTCAGACATTCAAATGCAAAAACGCACCATTTGGAGAGTGTAATGCGGTCTGTTCTGGTCACTGTTACAAATTCGGAAAGGATTCCCTGGCTGCAGACATCAGCCACTTAATACTTAAATCTGTTTCCAAATGTAAAGCGTACAACAAAAGTGGTTTGCATTAATGAAATGTATCCTAACGCTAGTGTAGGGACACATTTCATTAATGTGTCGCATTACCAATGTAAAATATAATTACAACAGATATGCCTGTCTTACAACTTGATAAGACCCACGGATGAAATATTGTTTAACTAATTATGCACTAAACCTCCATCTCGGTCCCGTCGTTTTCTAGCCATAGACTGAGCTAATTTCATGCCAACATACGCAATTGAACTTCTCAGCCTTAGAGCTACGATTACAGAGAGCTCAGTCCTGTTGATTTGATTTCTGCTAGGACAACAAGCATATCAGGCCACAATAATTGTCAACTGCTAATGAATTGTTAGGAAGTGCCAACAGATGACAGCAAATATGTTTTGTTTTTCCCTACCAGTGTCACAACATAAACCATTGCCATTTGTGCTGGCTGTACTTGTCAATACAGAGAGATGCTACCACATACAAATTTAAGAAACTTCACATTGTTCTGTCTAATATTTCATAAAAGCAGAACCACTGAGACACCATTTAGAGTACAGTAGAGAACCAGCATCTAGCTCTATTTCTACTTCTACTTTCTTCGAGTGTATTTCAATACATGAGGCAGGTTTTGCTTCTCTGCATCTGGTCTCATTATAATTGAGAGCAAAAGAATAGCATCATCGGTATGCAAACTATTATTACAGCATTACTCATGTGAGACCCAGGGTATTCTACAGTCATCAAAGGAAGAATAAATGCATTATTATAGCATCTACAATATGCTACAGCCTTTACAAATAAATAAAACAATGGCCATAGCCTGCAAACTCCTACTCGGATGAGCATGCTGTAGTACTTATTGGGGCTGCTGGTATGATCGGAGCCTGCCTTGAAAATTAAGAGTCCGAGAGACAACTTGATTCTGCAAACATTTACTTCTGTAAAGTCTTGATACAGTGCTTGTTTATGGCAAGAACAGCCTTCGGACCGGGGCACGGCAGTGCTAGAAAACCGAGGGATGATTTTCCATAGCAAGCACCCCATTCTGTCGTTACCGTTACGGGGGCGGCAGTAAGTTGGCTCAATGTTTGAAGGCTGAGTCACGACAAAACGCAGCGTAGGCAGAATAGTTGCCATCCCTTCAGAGCCCCTCTGTTCAGGCAATACAATGAATTTGAGACTATTCCGCTAGTTCTTCCCCCCAAATCACAATCCCAACATAAAATACTATTCTCTTTTCCAAGCAATTAGGACAGAGTTCCCTTCATTTATATAGTGGTTTGATTAGCCTCTTTGGTCCCCTCTGATTGCGGGCTTTAGCCTTTTTCCATAGCATTGAGGTTTACCAATTCTGTTTCAAATGAATCTAATTATACTCATGAAAGTAAAAGAAATTAAACTTATTAAATTTATTAAACCAAAAAATCCACAAAACTGTCTTATACTAAAAGTCACTGGATTTGAGAACTTGAAGACCCTGTTAAAAATCTGCAGTTTTGATCATTCTAGGCTTGAGGGGGTTTAATAATTTTTAGTGGACTTTTTATATCTAGGTGCTTCTTGGGAGAAGGGAAGAAATTAATAGACGTCACAAAGCTGTTTAAAAAAAACCAAAACAACAACAACAAAAGCCCCCCAAAACCAAAACACACAACTTCATGTTTCTCAAACACTGCTGACGTAATTCTGCTTATCAGGAGATAAAGGACTGACCAAGTCACTTGGCAGCAGTAAGCCATCTTCTCTGCAGCTTTGATGTTTTGGACTTTTTCGAAGTACGGGCATAATACACAAAAAGAAAGGAGAAAGAAACAAAGACAACAAAGCTGATAATCAGCAACAGGTCTCTAATTCTATGCAACAGAGTATGAAATCGTCAGCAGGTAAAGTTTATTTTCAATCCAGTTCTTAATTCAAATTGCCGAAATAAGTAGAGTAAGGAATATTTATAACCAGCAATAAAAAAAATATAATAATTTTTAAAAAAAAATCAACACCATGTGGACCATCAGGTCCATGTGAGCTGTGGAATTCAAATGAAGGTCACAAAATACGTGTGCACAAATAATATCTGTAAAGGTAAGCAATTCACCTGATGTTTTAGCTGCGGAAATCGTAAACGCCTTTAAAAATAATAAAGCAATGTCTTTCCATCATAGAACACACAGAAATACACGGTATAGGATACATTCAGTCCTTGCTACAAGAAAGAAATAGAAAGGAAGTTTCTAAATAAACTAGGAAACAAAAGGGCAAACTTCATAATTAAAAGAAATTTCTAAACAGTTACGTCTTTAGTGTTCTATTACATCAGAATATAAATCAAGCAGAATTCACCCGACATATATTTGGATCAAAAATGAACGTGGGTCATGGAACAGACATTTAGTCTGGTAAAGAGTAACTAGCTACTTGCCAGTGCTGTGATTCCCCGCTGATCACAATATGCCGAAGATCTGGCTGATAAAACCTCCTAATGGATGGAACTAATTTACCCCAAAAGTTTCCCTTTTTCTCTCTAAAATATAAGATCCGTGGACTTTTCTTGACGGATACATTTTTGATTTGGTTGTATTTTGCTGGCAGCATCTCTTCATGTGCATGCCGATTCAGAATAACATTGGGTTGCTTAAGTCTCTTTATGCGTCAGCTTGTACAGCAAGCACATAGTACTTTCTAACCGTAACTCACAAGAGAATTACGAGTCAATTTGTTTCAAAAAATACTTTTCTATCCTTGTAGTCATGTCACACTGTCATCCAACATATGTCTAATTGCATATTTTTCATGTACTTTACTACATTATAATGACTTTTGAACAGCACCTTGCATACTTCCATAGATGTTACTGGAGAGCTGCGAAAGATTAATAAAAATCTTAATTACTGGGACACTGCGTTGTTTAGGGAGACATAAGGTGGATTGTTGTTAACCTATGTCTTATCAATTCAAGCTACCCCATTTTAGAAGTGACTGGACAAACCTTTTGTTACCTCCTGTCTTTGTGAAGAGCCGTATCTCAGCCTAGTTTCACGTCATCTGGTTTCTACAGCTCAAAACCCGGCACAGGGCGAACCCCTACCTGTCTGCTCTCACTGGAGCAGGGAGGATGAGCAGGGGAAAGGCTGTGGGTCATCCTCCATTCACACCACACAGCGCCTGGAGCTGTTGCATGCCGACACGTTTCTTCTCGAAGGCCAAAACCACAACTTTCCTAAGCACCAAGTATTCCTCGTACTCACGTCAAACCTGGTTGATAACAGTCAGTTGTGGCTTTACAGCAAACATTTACAAAGCACTTCTAGAAGTGTTCCCACCTGTTGATCTTGGACATCTTCCTTTGCATCCGGTAAGTTCCATAAGAAGCAATTCCAAGCAAATGTACAAGACAAAGGTAAATCTGGTTATATTAGCCCAAATGGAAATAGCAATCATTTAAGCCTAAAGAGATAGTATTAAATCTTTCCTGTAATATCTGCACACTTTGAAGGAAAAGATGGCAACATCTACTGGAGGTATGTACAATCATCCGTAACAACTTACTCTCCCTACTGTGCAGAATAGTATTTTGGTGACATTATTAGTAGTAAAGACCCAAAGTAGCTGTCTGGGCAGTTTGTGTTTTCCATTAGCATTTTTGCAGTGTGCTGATAGTTTATGGAAAGGGAAGAAACAGGACGTGAATCAAGGCTTGGCTGTCAGACTAGAGGAATTAATATGGGAGTCTGATTTAATTTCATTTTCATGGAGAGTAAAACTGCTATGTAACTTGGTAGCTGAAGTCTTCCCTTAGGAGACATCTGTTAGGTCCTGCGATGCTTTCGCCTATGCCAGCTTTCCACTTTAGTAACTGCTGACTTGAGTGAAGTTACTCCTGATGCACACTAGCATAGCTGCACAGACAGCCAACTCCATTTGTTCCAGCCTCAACTGAAAGCACTCCTTTGGAAGAAATATGTGGCTATCTACCAGCAAACAGAGTAGCGGTTTCTGTCTCGTACTCGCTGAGCCTATGTTGTTGCCTCACAAAAGCCAGATGCTGTTTCTTCCTCTCTTACTCTGAGGAGTCCACCCCTCCAATCAACAGCTAAAAGAATTTCACAGTTCAACCTCGAACTCATTAACTAAATAAAATTTCTGCTAGGAACACCCAACATCCTCACATGTTTGTTGTTCAACCCATTAAGTTGATGGGATAGCGCAAGTGAAGACGTTTGTACAGCAGTTACAGCATCAGCTGGAACTTGAAAACTTAATCGTTGCATCTACAGACTCCCCAACCTAAACTTGTCTGCGTTATTTTAACCGATGTTTCTCATAGCTGAAAGACATATCCAACATGAAATGCGCAGAACAAACCAGTACTTAGCAAACAAAAACTGCAACGCATTCTAAAACAATTTTATCGAGGTCTTCATTCAGCTTGGCCATCCTTTGACACAAAGAAGTCAGGTGGCTTGGGAAAGCACCTTCATATTATCACATCCCCACTGGCAAACAAGGCTCCACAGGCTCTACTGTGGCTTCCACATTCTCTGTATAAATAGACAGGAAAGCTCTCCAAGCCTGGCCCAGTTTACTCAACGTGTCAGCCAGCCAGGATATATATTTCTTTAAGTACAAACACAATGCAGTGTACTCCCTTCACAGAGCCACGGGGAAGTGCAATGGCAACTATGATAGAATCATCATCACCTCTGTGTCAGAGATCAGCAAAGAAGAAAAGGTGTAACTTTGGTTACGAGAAGTCAGAAGCTTTCCAAGGTCACTTAGAAACACCCTGTTACTTATTCTGCGTTCAGGTCATGGCCACATCTGTCTGGCGCATGAAATCAACATTTTCAAGTAGAGGATGTCATATCCATCCTAACGCACTTGCCTGTTTGTTAGGATGCTGTTCGCAAATGGTCCAGGCAATGTATTGGAAAAAAACGTAACCCAGAAATATTGGGAGTTACATCTCTGCCTAGCACTAACCAACACAGCACTGCATTCATTCAAATTGGCTGAAGATCTAGCCTTGCAAATATTCGCATGTGCCTTCCAAATACCCAAAGCCTTAAACATTGCAATCACATTTAATCCTAATACCCTGAAATCTAATGAACCGCCACTCAGATGCAAACCAGCAAACAGTTAAAATAGAAGAAACCCGTACAAGTTCTAGTTTGTTATAAACTTGTAACTAATAAACAACCCAAAACATACAATACAAATTTCTCCACAAGACAATCTTGCTGTGGAACAAAAGACACTGTAGCGCTCTGTAATTTGGCTGGCTTTTCACGCTTTCCCTAGTCTTCTAGTGAAATCTTAAGCCATGAAATTTCTTTTTTGTTAACGCAAAGACATGGTAATGTCAAGCATTCATGACCATAAGCATGGAAAATTGATGAAATTACAGTGTGTTCAGGAAAATAATACGGTGATGAGAGAAAGAATCTCTGCTTGTATCTGCGTCCTGGTGGCAGCTTTTTGAACAGGTGAACATTTTTTCCTCCCTCTGTGCAAAACATCTCTTTGCATGAATACATCAAATAGATGCCCAGGGAGAAGGGTCAAAGGGAAATAGTCACGCAAATAATTAAGATATGAAGAGACCACATATTAAGATCATTAATGCTTCCCACTGTCCTGTTCGGTTGAGGTGCGCCTTTCAACTTGAAACAAGATAGCATATGCGAGGCTCTACAAAAATGGAAAACAACAGAGTTGGGCTTATTACTGCCAAAAAAAGAGGAAAGTCGGAGTACGGATAACAGGGCAAGCCTCCTGCAGAGCTCCCCACAGCCTAGCAGGGGCCACCTAGAAGCCTCCCAACCCATGTTCCCCATCTCCTGGGCACTCCTGGCAGGTCCCAGCTTTGGTCCTGCAGCTACAGTGGGGTCTTCACGCACATTGCTCCCACATAGCCACCAGGTGAGTGAATAAATAAATACATAAAGCCCAAAGTTCATATATAACATCACCTTGGGCAATTCTTATCGAGAATCACTTGAAAAATGCAGCTGCCATTTTCCTCAGTAGAGGAAATTATCTTAAGAATTTCATCAGTAAATTGGAAAGCTAAAATTAATAGTGGAAAACTAAGCAAAAGGCAAGGTTAAATGGAACAAGAAAGCAAACTGGAGAGAATGAATACGGGTGAACACCCTAGTATAAAAGCCCGTTAGCATCATCTTAGATCAGGGAGAGCGCTTGGTTGAGTCCCCAGACCCCGCTCTCCTATCGACACATGAATGAAGGAGCATATACTTCATTTGTGTGCGGATAGGCGTGTTGGCTCCTGGCGTTGCAGTGTACTCTTCTTGGGGGCAGATATCTCTGCGATAAGGAGCAAAGCCCACAAGCTCTGTCACCTTCTGGCTTGCACCTAGCTTTCAGCATAGACCAGTGATCTACAGCACTTGATCATAAATGGAAATACTACCCCTTCAAGAACGGGATTGCTTTGCTGGAAAGATACCCATCACATTAACTTCTGAAGCTTGCATAGACAGGATCTCCTCCTACAAGGGTACCCCGGGAAAATCTGCTCTCTCCTGTTTTCTTTCTTAAATCATTCTTTTGCTTAAGGGCACATCCTGTTTTTAAAGGAACAGCTGTAAAGGATCACAATGACCACGCTGGAAATGTAAAAGCACCCCGATATTAACACAAATTCCAAACTATCTTCTAAGTCCAATTTATTGGGGCAGGAAATGCTTCCAACTATTTCTTTGAGGTCCTGGTAATAATTTGTAGTTGCCAATACATCATTTTTCAATCTTACATGAATTTCAAGCTTTCAGATCATCTACAAAGGTCTCTTTTTGCCAGGCAGACAGAATATACTCTTATCTTTTATATGTCCTATCTATGCAGTAGGTATACAAGTATTTAGGAAGGAGCAGTGCAGTAACAGACCTCTCTCCCAGACCCTAGAAAGCTCAGTTGCAGCTAATCAAAATGCAATCAAAGGCAAACCTGCCACCATTTGGCTTGTCTTTGGGATTTGAAAGCAAGACTTTCTGTCACTGGATCTCAAGACCATATTCATTAATGTGAAAGTAAATGCACAACTGTGAATTTCCTGGTGGGTTTAGCTGCTGCAGGCTGACACAAAGCTAAGATTCACTTTTGTTTTAAGGCAGCACCTAGTTTGCCACAAGTGTGCTTCTCGTTCAGTCTGTGGCCATGGACCCTGCAACAAAAGCTGCGCTTTCCTGGCCCAGCTTTCATCTGCTTTCCAGAATCAGCCACCTGAGTCTGACACATCCCGAGGTTTCCTTGCTGGGGATATTTTCCTGAAGTTCCTAGCCAAGCAAACATAGGGCTCATTTTCTGGCAGCTGCCATCATGCTACCACGCTTTTAAAATAATAAAACCTTTTTGTTTGCTTTTTAGTTAAAAGTCACCTCAATGTTTTTCTCCATGGGTCTGAGGACCAGGGCTGTTTTCTTAAAAGCGGAGATTCGTATATATTCAGATGGCTGCAGAAGCAGATGTACCTCATGTCTCAAGGTCTGCCATAAACCTGGGAGAAGTAGCAATGCCACTCCAGATCCCAAAGTCTTACAGAATGTTTGCACTTGGAAAAAGCGGGAGTGAAACTTTGCCGTGTAACACAGTCGTGCGTTACCTCTCCCAGGCATTAGGTATCTCCTCAAAGCGCAAGGCAAATGCTGAACAGGGAGAAGTCCTGTCCTAACCTCCTGGCACACAAGCTAAAGGCAAGGCGATCCGCACAAATGCTGCGGGAATCGCGAGTTACGTTTTACATCACCGATCTCTTCCTTAACATCACCTCTTTGTTGTACTCATGCCCATGTTGCCCTCTCGTGGCTGCTTTGATGAAAAAGCAGGACCTACTTCAACTAATTCAGGACTGATCTGTGACTACAAACGTATTTTTGGAAGTCTAAGACCCAGCATTTTATCCCTAAGAGTGATTATAGGAAGAGTTTTTACACTGTTAATTCTACCAGCGTCCTTACATATTTAACTTTAAAGACCTAATCACCATAAAGTCCAACGACACAGAAGGAGACGGCGACGAGCAAGCTCCCTGCCCGACACAGCCGTGTCCAGCTCACGGCCTGCAGGCTCCTGGGTGACATTTGAACCTTGCTCTGCTGCCTGCCTCCCTCTTCTGCTGGGGGGAGGAGGAGGAGGAGGAGGGGAAGCTGAAGGCCAGATTAATCGTTCAGGCCGTTACAGTCCTCGCCAGACATCGTCTCCCCAGCACAGACCAAGCACCACCAAAGCACGACTTGCCTGCTCTGCTCGCAGCAAGGGAGGGTTGCCCTCCCCACGCCGTGTGCTTGCCGAGCATCTCTCCCCGTCCCAGCCCTCGCCTGCTTCCACACACGCACATACGCAGCACTGTCATTCTTACACTATATAGCACGGTAAACCCATTTGTATGTATTTTGCGGGTTTGCTCCACTGCTACATCTCAGCAGGAAAATTTAAAGGCTTCTCTTACTGATGTCAGTGAGTTTCCTTAGATCAAGTCCAAGCACGGGAAGACCCACAAATTCTCGACTGAAGTTCCTCTTTGCTGTACAAGTGCAAAGCTATTGAAAGTATAGTCAGATCGGAGACCCTGCCGAAGTCAGAACTTCTGATCTGGAAGGGTATCACCTATTAGTGACAAGTGCCCGTAACAGCCAGGGCCCCAGGACATATAGTCAGGCAGTAATGGCCACCATCCCTTGTCCCAAGCCATTCAAGCCCAAGCCCTCAAAGCCGTATAGCTTCCTCTAATGCCCACTGATTTCGCCTGCAATTAGCTGGCTTACTAAATACTCTAGAGATGAGCTTTAATCTCCTGGTGATTCAGTGATTAAGCTAGGAAGTGTGGAGAAGCTCTTATAATCAGAAGGTGTTGTAAGGAAGGACACTTAATATACCATGAGGCATAGATACTGTACTCAAGAATAAAATAAACTTAGTTTCAGGAACTAAAAGAGCATCAGGGTGTAGTGCTCAGGAAAAGAAAAAAAAAAAAAAAGATGCGGTTTCATTTGTGAGGGGTTTTGGTTCTTATTAAAAGCTGCTTAAGTTAATTCAGGAAGACTGATAATTGCTTTAAACTGACAGAGTGCCAGAAAAAGGAGGAGCCAAAAACCATAACACTGTCAGAACTAGACAAAAAACACTCTGCATCTGTCTTGAGAACCCAGAATATATTGAAACTATTTCCCCCCAACCGTGTTTAGAGAGGATGCTATTGCGTTTCTCTCTGTACACAGAAAGATAGAAAATAAGTAAACACTCTTCACAAATAAGCACACAATCCTCCTGGGCCGTGTGACACTTAGCAAGAAAGAAAATGCGCATAGAAAAAAGGTATGAAAGCACATTAATTTATATCCCCACACAAAGCTGACGCATAACGAAGAAAACCTTCATATAGTTGCTAAAGCAATACTACAGCTTCTACCTTTTAAGCCACTAGGTAGGAAAGTTAACTGGAAGAGTTTCCACTTCAAAATCCCCATTTAAACATTTCTCCCTGTAAAGGTTGTCATTTCTTAGAGCTCTCACTTCTGCCAGCATGAGAGAAGACACAGAGCAGATGCCTGTGGACATTGAACTGGATGAGGTCTCTCTGGTCCAGAAGGATGGAAGAGGAATTAGAAAGTGTCTCAATTCTTCCCAGTTTGTTTCAAAAGCAGCTGACAAATTTGTGTGTGGGAAATCAATCTTGTTAATTGGCAGGCCGTGACATATTCAAATGTTCAGGATCACAAGTCCATGGCTTTATCCAAACTCACTGAGAGATGAAAGAGAACTTGTAACAACTGCTCCCTGGAAAACAAGCTTTCCTTTTTGATACTGTGCTGTTACTCTGTGAGCAGATGGATGGTTTTCCTCATGGATTACTAATTAAAAACTGAATTACGTCTACCGAGAGTGTCAAGGTAATTCAGTTGAAGGAGGAGCACACTGCAGAACCAAGGGTCACCAACAGCCAGAAAGCAACCATAAACATGGAGTGCCTCGGCAAGCTCTTGTAGGTTCAAGATGATAACCCCACCATAATAAATCACTCAAAGTAGAGATATGGTCGTTCCGCTCTTCTTAAGCATGCGAAGAAAATTGATGAGTTGAGAGCGAGCATGTGGATGTCTTTAATATCACATAGCATAGTCGTCATCATGGTACAACTATTTTCTCTGCCCCTGCCAAAACATAGGAAATTTGATCTCATAATCTAAAGCAATCACTGGTGGAGAAGTACTGGAGTGTTCATAAAATACATAGGCCAGTTCCCAAACAATGCATTTTATTGATAGGCACTGGAAGTGGGATTTTGTTTCAGGAGCCAAATCCTCCCCACAAGAGGAAACATTCCTTTCTTACATGTTCTGGCAAAAGATACTGTGCATAACTGCTGAGAAAGTGGCCAGATTTTGTAGGTTCAGGAGGACCAAGAATCACCTTGCACTTTTTTGTTCCTCCAGCAGTAGCGCGCTCTACGTGAAGTCATCTGTGGTTGACAGTGCTTTGTAACACTTGCTTTGATTTTGATTTAAAGCTGTCCTCAAAACACAATTTGAAATCCATTATGAACAACCCCCGGAATACAGTAGTCACTCCCAGCAACTCTCCAGCACTTCAGCTGAACTATGGCAAAAACAATTTGTCACAGCAACAGCTGAAACAAGATGTGTCAGCAAGACGAATGTCTTGTTCATCCACACTGCAGTGCTGGTGGGGACTGGAAGAGAAAAATCAGTCTGTTTCCAGCATGGGCTAGGCAAGAAGAAATACTAGTAATTTAACTTCAGTGAAGATGGATAAATGTCTGTATCTCATCAGGTTTCTTAGAATAATCCCTGGCTAAGTAAAGCATAAAACTCCTGATCCAAGTCAAATCTATTCATTCGTATTCTCAAGACCATGAAAGAATATTTAGGCAGGCATTCTCCAAACATCCAAAAATCTCCATTGGGGTGGCTACCTCTTTCCAACATAAGTAATTGGAGGAATTGGACTCTCCAAAGGGCTCACTCTGAGTAAATTTTTGGATTTCACATTGATTTTCTTGCAGTTATTTAGCATCTATTTTAACTGCTAAGTACTAGTCCTACATAGTTTTACAAACCACTCTTGGGTCTCAATAGCCAAATGAGATTGTTCCCATCCTGTGTAGCAGACTTTCAAGTTTAAATGTCACTCATTGTGCTAAAGTAACCACAGTTCTGTAAAAGCAGAAGACAGGGCATATCTTTTGCTTTATGGAAGTTAGTGCATGCCTCTATTTGCCTCCAAGTATCAGATAAGACCAGAAACAGCTCAATTTCCACAGCTTTTGGCTCTATTTGCTCAAAACACACTCAATGAATTCCAGAAAAAACACGTTTTTGGACCTGTACCAAACATCTTGTGGCCAAATGCGAGCGAAAGCAAGTTTTGCTCGGTTTTAAGTTTTGTTTTGAAACATTTGGTCTGGTTCTGCAATCCTTAAATTTCCTGTTTTCTCCCCCCAATGACTACCTTTTGCTAGCAGTATTCTGATAAATTTACTAGTTATGTATATTCAGCTTCATTATCTTACTCCTTTCCATGGTCCATCTATGTTCCTGTGCAGCACAAACCAAAGATCGGTCCTGGGTGCTACTTTCAACTGAGCTTCAAATCATGCAATTTGGACTTGACTGGTATGGAAAAGTGGATGAGGCACATCTCTAGTTTGAAGAGATAACAGACAAAGCAGAGATGTTCCATATGACCTTTGCCATGACTAGAAGGAGGAACCACTGCAACTTCTTTCTCTTGGCTCTGAGGTGCAGAAGAAATTTATGGCTTGCCTTGCACAAGCAGAGGAGTAGAGAGAGACATCTGTTCCAGACAGATTTGTTATTACTGCTGGATTAATCAGTTCGGTAGGATTCTTTTTTACTCTCCTTCATGTTCCTTCCGCCTTTCTGTCCTTTCCTTTGCTATACGGTTTTTCCTTTACAACTCTTAAATACCCCAAACAGAAAAAAGTAAATTAATAGTCTTGGACAAATCACTCAAGTTTCTATGCTAGTTCTTACACCTCATCTACCTATCCATCCCCTATAAAAGTCTGTACAAAGTCATGTATTATAAAGCTTTAATTCCATTCTTCTTTCTGCACCACTGGGATACAAAGTTAATATCAAATGCGTTTCTGCTAGCTTTCCCAACTCACAGGTATCGCAACTCCCAAGATTTTTTTTCCTAGCGTCTTAATCCTCCATCCTGCGTGGCAGATTTAAGGGGAGACTAGATAACGAGGGCAGCTGCCTTTAAACTTCACGTGCTTCTGTATTGTACGACCTTCAATACTGTAAAAACAGCGCCTGCGCACACCCAGAGGTCTGCTCTCATTTTGCCTTTTAAAACTTGAGGAGTAAGTTTTGCAAGCTTAATGCAATATACAAAATACCACACTTCCAGCCCAATCTTTTTGCATTGCAACTGCTTTCCTAACCAGCTTTGCCAGTTGCATACATGCAGTAAGGATCCAGTAGCCGATTTCCTAGGACTCACTGCCCCCAGTCCTCAAAGTTGGGGAGGACAGGGTGGGAGTGTGCCGCCTCAGACTGTCTCAGTGCTACAGATTTGGGGGAAGTATGTTGGGATCAAAAGGCATTTGCTTAAATTAGCATTATTATTATATAAAGTCCAAGAAATCTTCAAAAGCAGGGAAGGTTTCCTTGAAATTTTGAGCTTTAGGGGTATTCGAGCCCCAAATATTTCTAAAATCCTGCTCCTAGCAATTGGTTTCATCGTATATATGACATTAAAAATCATCCCCAGTGTATTTGTCCAAAATAAAAAAATAGAAAATTCCAACTTTTTGCCCTTTCTGACAGAAATCATTCCATTTTGACCACCTGATGGGCCCTTGGGGTTAATTAGAAAATCCCCATCAAGAGCTCAGAGGCCAATATCAGCTGTCAAAATCCCACATTCCCCTCTTTCACCTCTTTCAAGTGCAAAACAACCTGTGTCTGAAGATGTGCCAGAGAATAAAAGGGCACACCACAACCACTGTGGGCTCTGACTTAGACCTATTCATGGCCTCACTACTATGAATACAGCAAAATCTCAAATGAAAGTTTTAATCTCCCCACTGCATTCAATCCAAAGAGAAAAGGGCTTCCCTTTTAACAATTTCCCCCCTTAAATCTTTTGTGTTGCTGTGCTCCTGAAAAAGCTGAGATTTTGCTCAGCCTCAGCGAGGGCTTTTTGCCATAGAAAGCGCTGCACCTAACCCCTTTGTGCTGACATAAGAGTAAAGGTCTGCTCGGACCAAAAGTAACTAATGCAAAAGGCCTTCAGAAGGTCTAAATACAAACTGAACAAGATCAGAGTTAAAAGTGCAGGCATCTGATCTCGCCCAACTTGCCTTCCTTGCTCTCTTCTCTTGTTCCCAAAGGTGCGCATTAAATACCAAGATGAGCGGGACAAAACAAACAGTGAAAAAAAAGAGAGACCAGATGTAATAACGCTGGAAGGTGAAGACAGAAAAGCCGTGTTACTCCACGTCCTCTGCCTCTCCGCCTCAAACGAGATCTCTCTCGTACATACAGCTGCATATACATGTACGCAAATGCCATTAGAAAGCACAGAACTGTTGCCATCCCCGTGGTCACAAGCTGTTTTCCTCTCCGCGTAAGCAGAAGTCGTTTACAGAAAAGTTGCTAACAATTGAATTTCGTATTCAATTTTATGAATGAAGGAAAACAGCAGAGGCTATGATTTCGTTAACTGATTGCTGGGCCAGGTGCAGAGACCTTAACAGTGAGAGTAGGTGCAGAAAGCCAGAAGAAACCGGTCAGGAAAACGTGCCCAGAAGAATACACGTTTTCAGATGTGCTACTCCATCTTTTGGGGATTGGGGAGCTTTTTTGCTATTTCACTGCAAAACGCTTTTTATCCCCTTTTACCTCAGAGCAGAACGTTTCTTTCCAAGCAGCCCCAGCCTCCGAGAGCACTACCCTGCCTCACCTTTTGTGCCCAATCTCTCCAACCCAAACGAAGGCGGCACGATTTCGTATCCTTCGAGAGAGCGCGCTTCCCCCCCTGCCCAGGACGGCCTTCTCTGCCCTTCAAGTGATTATTGTTTTGGTTTTTTCTCCTCGTGAGCAGTAACACCTACATTGTATGGGGAGAGACAGCGAGCATTCATACCCCTCAGAAAGCCATTCACTTCAAGGCAGCTGGAGAGGCTCAGCGTTCGGCTTGCCCTCTTCACTCTTGGATGAGTTTTGTGCAAAGCTCGGGCTTGGAGTCCTTTCCCTCACAGAGCCAAGCAATTAATGAGAGATGGAAAAAGGAGAGAAAACGTTTCAGGGTTTTGTCTCTGCTGTTTGAGGGCTTTTTTTGGTTTGTTTTGTTGTTTGGAGCTAAATTATACTAGCTGGTTGCCCTGGAAGGACAGAAAAGCACCCGTCTTCCTTGGGGAGGAAAAAGGAAATGATGCTTAATGAATTAATATGTCTTAGGGCTTTTTCTTTTACACGAGAGGGCAACTAAGGGTTTGGAAATAGCACCTCCTATTCACCCAGCAGTAACTGGAACTGCCGCTAGCAGAGAGATCACTAGCCAGGCAAGACTTTGTGACTGTTATAATCTAGTATTGCCCTACTTTGGACAGAGGCTCAGCTCTTTTCAGAGGATGTTTTTGCAGAGCAGACAGAGTTCAAAATGTCCCAATGGGCTGTTAACGACCCTTTTGCCCTGAGATTTGTGCCATATTGACCAGGTTCAAACTCCAAAGCAGCAGTATGGCTCTTTACACATTAAAGTCTGTAATAAAAAGGCCAAACAATTTAAAAATTTTTTAAAAAGATAAGCTAAACCCCCTCACAGCTTCACCCATCTTCCTGCCTCCTTTCCGCTTTATTTGCTGTTAATACAAAACCATTAGATTTTCAGTTGCATTTTATCATCACGCTTTATTTAGAATAGATATGCACCGAATACCCCCCAGCTCCAATATTACATGGGCCACCTTTCACTAGAAAGTTTTAATTTTAATGTTTGCTTCAGTGAACAGGATCCTATAATAATGGGATAAACAGTGTGCTTTGTTTCTGGCGAGCCAGGCGCTAAGATCAGTGAATTGGTTTTATTGCATTGTTACTGATAATATATCATTTGTTTTTAGGAAAACACACAAGTGATGTAAAGATTACCATCACCAGTGTAAAATGGTGAGACTGATTTAGCTTGAGAGATGCCAAGTGTGTTAAGACACTGAAATAGCACAGCTGTAATCATACTGTAATGAATGCAATAAGATAGGATCGTTTAATGCAAGCATCTATCAAGTTGCAGTCATTTTCTACTGGTGGCCAAGGCAATGTGCTTTATGCTAGATACAGCCACTGCAAAATAATTTTACCAGAAAATTAGTCAACAGCAAATGCTGTTGTGTTCTATATGATGGCAAAGACTTTTTAGTCTTTCTTTTGCCTTTAATAATATTAAAATAATAATAAAATCTTGAAAGAATGATAACTTTAATAATAATTAAAAAATCCTTTTTACTAATGTGAAAACTAATTACTACATATTATTTTGTCCTGTTACTTTCCATAGTAACAAAATATTTTATTATTTAATCCTAAAAATAAAGGTAACCAAAGGCAGCTGCTTCTAGCTGATTTGGAAAGCTATGCAGCCTTCACCTGGTTAGCACTGCGCGGGAATCAGAAATATCACTGCCAGCCAAGAGTAACTGTCAAACATTCAGTAAACACCAGACCACAGAAATCAAAGGAGTTAAAAAAGTCCTTTCATTCCCATTGCACAGACAAATGGGGGGAAAAAAAGGAAAGAAAGAGGAGTCTGGAGGCCTCAATCAGATAACGATTCATTGTATCAGGTGCTGTATAAATCTATAGCAAATGGGAGTCGGGGGAGTTTTTAAAAGATGAGTTAACTGCACATGGGAGCCTGGACTCCCCACAAATGTTAAAGGAATAGCCACGGGAGCCGCAGGAACTGCAAATCAATTAGCTCGTGCTTAGCAATGAACTATACTAGACAGACAAATCAGAAGGATTTTAAGCCAGGGAGGTAGGCGTATTCCAGCAAATAGTACGGTTTTCAACGTATAATGAAACAGGCCACTCTCCAGGCTGGTATTAAAAGGTGGGTTCCTTCCTCCTGCAGTTATTCTTAGTGATTCAGTCATCCTTCCCTTTGCCTGAGCAGCAATTACTGGTTTAATACCCTGCAACCATACCAAAACAACTGGTTTTAAATTTATCCTGTGAATGGCAGCTCAGATGAGTGGAACTTGATGTGGTGTAAGTCAGTGCGGGACCAGGCCTCGTGCATTTTAGTCCCATCAATAGTCCTCACTCTTGCAAGCAACAATTTCGGTGCAATACTCTCCGAGAAAGCATTTAATGGACTGTTTGTACACGGGGGGAACTGGTGTGTGGGATGAGTTAAAATTGGGTTTTGCATACTACTGAATGGGGACCCCAGGTCATTTTTGTTCAATCATTTATACTTGGTCAAGATTATTCTCTCCCCTACCCTTCTACGGCATGTTTTCTTACAATGTCCTTGACAATCATGGCCAAAATGGGAGTACTTCAACAGCATCTAAAGCCCACAGTTGAGTGCTATACAGCCTACAGCGTGGCCTCTGACGTGCTCTTTGCGTAGCAAAGGAGACTGCGATATTAAGACATGAGCATCGAGGATGCAGAACAAGCACGTGCACCGCATTTGCCTTGATGGTCAAGACTGGCTAACAGAGGTGGTGCACAGAATACCCCCCAGTATGGTGGCATGCATTGAGCCTGGGTATGTCGAAGAGTGACGCAGAAGGAGAAAGCCTCCTCTGCTTCCTTCTTCGTAGCTTGTTTAACTTTTTAAGAACCAAGCAGAAAGTTTTTCTATTCAGTTTGGAGATACAACTTCAGCTTCTCTTTCCATTCTCTCTCTTTTCTAGATACTGAATTTATCAGACACCATTAAGAATCAACAATTACCTTTAACAGCTGATGCAAGTAGTCCCAGCCTACTAAGTTGTGTATTGTGATCCTGTTTGTTTTCATTTGCTGTCCTATATCAGCAAGTCTCTGATTGTGTAACAGAGATTCATTAACTTGAACATAAAAAATATCCTCTGAGGCCAGTGTTCATTCGCAAAGGTTTTTTTAGGTCTTGGCTTGGCAATGAAGTTGGTAATTAATGGGTTTGGGAGTTCTGATAGAAACACAGTTGTCATGGGTCACTGGTCACTACAGCTAAGTCAAAACCTAGACCTCCGTACAGGTCACATATACCCTAGGAGGAAAGCTGTAGTTGAATTGGTTGAGATATGCCCTAGCAAAGGAGCAGTGATGGCTAAAATTACAACGTAGCCTGGCCCTATGGTAGGATTTTAACACATCTCTTGCATTAAAAACAGACTTTCCATCCTGCCAAGAAGAAACCTCACAGGATGTCTGATCTCAATAGATGATTTAGGTCTTGGTGAAAGTCACACAACCATAAAATTTTTATTACAGATTTTGCCCATTTAGTTTTGGCCCACAGAAAAGCGGAATTAGTCAACTAACATGATATGAAGATTAGATTCAGCAGTAGTATTCTAAATACTGCTCCTGTAAGTTCTTTTTTTCTAAAGCTTTTGAGCACCCGTCTGCACACGATGTGGGGTCAAACCCAGAAATTTCAGAAGTTTGCATGTAAAAGTCAACAGAGACATCACAGCGTCCCAAGCAGATGATCCTATGTAGCAGCAAATCCAGATATCTACATGAATTTCTGGTAGCACCAGAAGGTACGCATGCTCTTCTGTGCAAGGAGAGCAGCCTAGCTCCACAATGCAACACAAAAATAGGGCAGGGCCTCAGAGAAGGCAACTGCAGACTTCTTTCCCCAAATAACACCATCCTGAGGCTTCCTATTGCTGGACCCCATCTAGCTCACAAGCCGTGAGCATACCACACAAGTAGTTTATCCCTACCTCATATCTTCACGCTTATCATCTACCGTCGTGCTTGCGAGCATGAAGACTACTGGAAAAAAACAAAGCTCCTGCTCAACTGCACCGACGCAAAGCCCTGATGTGCCACAAAGATGCAAACTGAGAGCTGCACCTATACCATTTTCTTGAAAATAGATTCAAATAAGTGCCAATAGATGTTTACCAGGACGATAACACAGAACGTGCTAGCAACCCAAGTATGCTACTTGTCAGAAAGCACAGCATGGAAGATACCTAGGTGACAATGAGAGCGGAGGATCTTTTTGTCAGCGAGAAGAAAAACAACTAAAATGGGGTACTGTTCACTGAAGAGAGAGGTTTCCACACTGTTTTCCTGAACTCCTGCCTGACCTTCTCTCAGAAGAGAGTTTGATCAGCTGTGGCAACTTTACTGAAGGCAGGCAGAGAATCAAGAGCACCTTTGACTTGATCAGAGCTACCGAAGATTCTGAAATGAGTATCATGAAATAGCTGTCAACCTGCCATAAAAGGCAACAAGAAAAGATGGAAACTATTAGTACCATGTACTAATACCATGCGGTTCAACTGAGAAGCCTAGGATCTACCTAGAGCTCAATTAATTAGCTGTAACTACGTAAATAATCTCTGATCTATGGCTGTGACTTTAGACTCCCATTTAGCCACAATTTAAAAATCACTGCCAAGATCTCCTCTTTGGATGGCTCAGTACCACCCTTACGCTCTTTCCTAGTTTCTACATCCTTAAGTGGTGAATGGCACTTTCCTATTTTATGCACGCAAAATATTTCAGATAAGATCGTGCCCCAGGAATGATACAACCTCCACTCCCTCCCAAAAAGATCCTCTGTCAAATAAAGACAACTTAGTGAGAACTCTAAAGCTCTCCGTGTCAGCCACAGTGATGAGCGCAGCGCAAAAACGGTAGATAAAGACAAACTGAGCCACGCCTGATCCGACAGGCGAGTACCAGGGTATCTGCCTATTTGCAAAATGTCTCATGTTTCCATGTGAACATTGCTGAGCGAGCCGATGCCCTTGCTTAGGAATGATTTAATTTATATGCCCTCAGAATGAGGTCATATCAATATCATGCATGATCTCTACCAGCTTTACAGATGCCTTAACCTGAGAACGTTCAAGCTCTTTGAGAGCTATTCATACTTGGCAGATTGATATAGTAACTGACAATTCACCGCCATCCAAGTGTATCTGAGAACACAAAGCTCACATAAATATTGTTGAGCATATCCCATTGTTGGTTATTTACTTCTGCCGTTCAACTTTCTACAGCTCTGAGAGGAAGATCATTTCTCTCCGTGTCATATATCTGACTTACCCAGCAGACACGAAAAGCTCCTTGTTTCCTTTTTACCAGTAATGAACTGTGCTAGAAATGTCAAACACAGGTTTGTTCAACCCCGACCAACAAACAATGTGAAACATAAAAGTATGGGTAGACAGAGACCAGTGAGGAAGCCTGGCTACAAGCTTGGCTTTGTAACTGATGCTCAAACAGCTTGTAAGGGTGTTTCTACATTCAACAAGCTCCAGAAGGAAACACAAAGACCTACCTGATACCTTTTCTTCTGCAGTTGCATAAGCTGACCTGCCTGCTTACCCGACCTAAGCCCTTACCCAAGGCAACTGCCAGCAAACAGCTTGTACAGTGTACAAATAGGATTTTCATGCGGTCTGTACTCATAACTTTCCAGTCCAGAAATGCCCACCTGGCCTTTGCTCTGGATTTAATACGCTCACCTTAGCCTCTCTCTCTCTCTGTGACAGCTCTGGGATAGTAAGATCTGAATAGAAGAGTAAAGGATGAGAAAAGCAGAAAAAAAGTGTGCAAAACTCATCACTTTCAAACTTAGACAGGACCAAATATTTCTGACTGATAAGTCTGGTTGAAGAAGGTCAGACGCACCCCGTTCTAACTTTGAAGAGAGATTCTTTCTTTTAATTTCCTGACATGCATCCCGCTCGCACCATAATTTAACTGAAAAGAGGAATCAAATTAAAAATATTTATGTCCCTAGCTGGACTAATTCCTTTTGCTCAACCATAAGCCCACATTTTTAAAAATTGCCTTTTTTTTTTTCTTCTCGATGAACTACCTATTGAGTTAGTGAACCAAACTGGTTCACAAAGGTCAAACGAGTGCCAGAATTGCCGCAAGTGAAACCATAGACTCATGTGGTCAAAAGAGATAGGAGAGCGACTCTCCCTTCCAGCACCTGCAAGCTGCTAGACAGAGCTCAGCCTCTTTGTCTAACAGCACCCTCTAAGCATCACTTTTAACTTCAGTTCTGCAACCCGGGCAGATAGGTTTATTGCAAACGCATGAAACAACTTTGACAAATCAGCAATGCCCATCCAACAGCTTTTTTTATCATTATTATTTTCACATGTAATATTATTTCACAATTTTGACATGACAGCACGGAATGAAAGAAGAAGGTACCTTTTTTCTTTTCTGCTACTTGTCGCGGTCGAGACGGACAAACGACACGAACGCATTCTATAGTACAAGCAAAGAAGCTTATAGTAGGGGGGGTTTTTTGTTACCCCAAGCCAGCAAATTTGTACCCATTATACTTGTTACCTTACAAATGTGTCTGTCCCTTATTGGTCAAAAAGTTGTCAGAAGTTGTTTTTCTCGCCCCTCATTGGGTGGCTTTTTCAGGTTCCTTATCAGAACTGCAAACTGGTCAACACATTCCTTAAACTTAGTTTCCCAGGCATGCTTCTCATCCTCACACCTGCAAACTGGTCAACACACTCCCCAAACTTAGTTTCTCAGGCATGCTTCTCATTCTTTCTTGTTCTCTCAAGGGAACACTGTAATCTTGTCAAGGTCAATATCCTCCTCAGGCCCCTCGGTCCAGCCGAGGTCCTCCACAGCTACTCCCCCTTAACGCAATACTAGTTACTGGAAGTAAAATCAGTTCGTATCTAAAGTGCAAAAAATTACATAGCAAGTACCAAAGGTACAACGGAGAAATGAAAAACATTCAAAGATAAAGCTTTCCTTTAAGCTGTAAGCATTAGTAATGTTAATGTATGTTTCTGATAAAATGTGGAAGAAAAAAGTAGATCCGTGACTTAAGTAAGTCGCAAAAAAACTTCTTGAAGGTAGTACTATGAGCGCTATAGCCAGACGTGACGGAAGGAATAAGAGAGGCTCAGTGAAGTTAATAGATTTACATCATTTTATTCTGCAGATGGGACTGTGAAAAGAATCCAGGAGCCTTGGTACCTTGTACTGTCTTTGGTGCGTTAGGCATCTCTTCCTTCCACTGCATCGAGGTAAATAGAAGTCTTGTATTTGTCTTAAGTACTCATGGCTAATTCGAATGGGTATGTTATCCAGGTCAGTCAGACAAGCATAGAAGCTCCATTTCATGTGCCTTCAGCTTCCCCCAGATTAAACGATCAGACCTACATCAATCATTGGGTGTAAAAGACATGGAGTAATTGGACTAGAAGGTCGTCAACGGTCTGAGGGCTTCTGTTCAGAAAGCAGATGTCTTGGCTTTTTCTTGGTCTTGTTTATTCTTCATAAATACCAGAGCAAGACAGCAGAGTCACTATTATCTCGTAACAACGTTCTGTTAATCAGGCATGTCATTTGCTTGTATGGCCCAACCTTCTGCAGATCCCAGACGTTCCTCTTCCACAAGAATTAACCACAAAAATACTGCAGTGTAGCTGCTTTATGACCATGGCTGGGATCAATTTGTTTTGTGCTTTCAGACACCGATCTTGCAACAGTGAACATACAGACACTATCGCAGGGGGTTTTTTTACATAAATAAGGGGGTTTGACCACCATCTTTCCTTTTTCAATGGCAGTTTGTCAAAATCTTTTTTTACTAATTCCCAGCTCAGAAAAAAGACTGCATTCAACTAAGGAACACCACATCCTTCCCAAATTGCTCTGAAAAGCAATCAACAGGGTGAAAGCTAGGTCAAAATAGCAACTATGCTAGAAGCACAGGATTAGTGGGCTAAACTAAAGAAAGAAGAGAAAAAAAGGAAAAAAAAAAAGAGCAAAACAAACCTCAACATTTAGAAGCAGTAACCAAAGAATTTAAGAAATAAACACGAAGTTACACATTCCTGCCTAAGCTCACATTCTGTCTTGCACACAGGAAAAGCTGGTGAACCTACCACTTCCCTGCCACCGCTGCTGGCCCTGTAGTCCTTCCCTCTCCACCGCACGGGCTTCAGCCCTGACGCGGCACCCGGCACTAGGCTATAGCTTGCTATACCAGCTGAAAACTACTTGGTTTTGTTTCCTCAAGTTAGCCTTCTGCTGGGACACCGAGACAGGTTGGCACAGGATCTGTTAAGCACCAGAGGTGACATAGAGAACCCATGGGCTTACGCAGCCAGGAACAAGAAGGGGATGAGGCAGGAGGAATCAGAGCTTTTCCATCCAGCAACAGCCAGCTGCCAAATTGGCTGAAGAGCCCTGATGGGAAACGTCCCTGTAAGTACAATACCACTGGCATCAAGGAAACCTCAGCACAAGATCTGACTCGAACTGTGCGTGCTCAAGACATCCACTAAATACTAAAGCTCAGGTGCAACGCTCCTACAAAAAAACCCATGCCCTGTGTGTGAATATACTTATAGGGGATCTACAAATTACTGTATTCCTGCCTAGAGCATGAGCAATTTTTAGAGCGTCATTTGCTTTTAGCGTAACTATAATCCGCAACATCAATTTGATTTTTCCCAAGTATCTGGATTCAAAGGTTTCATTGGGAATAGCCATTGTGAGCTTTCTCAGCTCTTAACTGAAGAGAGTAGGTGGCAAATCTCCTATCCCCGTTGTTTGTGCTTGAAGTCTTTTAGATATTAGCAGAAGCAACCAAACCCAGTGAAACCTTTGGTAGTCTGCAGTAGGGGCATGTTCCCTACAAAACCCTGACATCTTTAATCTTGGCCAATACTTTAAAACTCAAGTGAGTCCAAGTAACAGCCTAACTTTTCTGTGAATGCTCAACTTACTCTAGAGAATATGGACCTGGAGGTTCCCACTACACATAGGCACGCTGCTCTGCTGCAACTGCATCAAACATCCTTGCTGGAAGGTTTACATTTTGCTTAATTACAGCACATTTTTTTTTCTCACTGGCAAAATGCCTACAGACTTCAATGCGAGTGGAATTTGGATTATTTTATGAAACTTCTTGCTGCTGTGTTTTGTGAATTGTACACAGTTCTGTCCACTCCATAGACCCAAACACAATTCACAAAACAGTCTCAATACCTGCGCGCAAACACAAAATCATTTGTCAAACAGTCAAACACTACAGTCGTGTGGATAGCGAAGAAAAACAACAAAAATCCAAACACAAAACCAAAACTAAACCCTACATAACATTTTATACAGGTGGTAGGGATGCAAAGTATATCGCCTGAAAATTTGGGCAAAAATGGGATGCGATAGAATAGCGTGTTCGTGTGACCGCATGCGTGTGGGTGCACACATCCCTGCGTGTTGTCCTTTATAAAGGGGTGTGCTTCAGGTGTCATCTCCAACAGCGAAATGCTGGAGAGACTTGTTAGCAGGGTGAAAAAAAGCACCCTTTTTCTCTTTCAGCCTCTGCTCGGTGACAGCACCGAGACCCACTCACTCTCGCTCCCCTGCCGCGCTGTTCAGACGCATGTGGCGAGCAGAACCATGAACTTTCATTCCCCTATAGCAAACGATAACCGGGTTTACACACAAACAGCATTTAAGTTTCAAGTGAATTTGGTTCTCCTAGCTCTTTCTTTCCCCACATAGCTTCGCTGCAGCTCAACATTTACTCCACCTACACAGTGTGCCTTTTTTATTTCGGCTTCGTTTTTATGAGATATCAAAAATGATAAAGGATGCCATTGTTCTAACTACTGCAAGCAACACTATTTACATCAAATACAAAAATGTAAGTGTAACTAGACATCAGAACACCATTTTCTTTCAGAACGGTGTCAGACTTCCACATGAACAAGTTTAGCCTTCGGTTTTGCACATCAGGGTCAGGGGGGAAAGAAATGGCTTCAGGAGCCCTATAGAGGTGCTTTTGCTTCCCTGACTTCTCACACAATATTCTTTCAAATGAATTTAAAGCTTTTCTTGTCCAAATCCCCGCAAAAGTAACCACACTGCAGTTTTTCTACTATTATGCAAATAGATTAATCAGCCAACGCTCCAGTGAGAATTAATTTATATTTGAATCAAATGAGGCCTTAGACGCTTTATAACCCAACCCCCGGGCCAAGGCCCGGGCTAGGTAGCAACCTCGTGTTATTCATTTGACGAAATGTGAACTGACATAAATACCATGGCTAACTTTCAATCCGATTACCCCGTTACCTCACATCAATGCTCTCCCAGCCATCAGACTCTAGCGTCCCTCCTTTCACCGGCACAGCCAACAACTGACAACTCCTCCCTGATAAACAAGCACCCACGCCGCCACCTCGGACCCCCACTCTTAACCCATCATCCCTGCTCAATGGCCCTTATTCGACAAGGTACTTTATTTTGTTTGTAGGAATCCAGGGACTAAACAGCACAAAAATACTGTTTTGCTGGGGCTGCGATTCAAAGCTGCCCTTTCAGAGCTGCGGAGCACTTGAGGCCCTAACAATAAACACCCAAAAATATAGGAGCATCGTGTCTGTTCGTACATAGATATACACGCATGCACACATTTAATTTAATACAGTCACCGACATCTGTTATCTTCCATACTCTCCTTAACCCTTAAAAAAAAAAAAAAAAAAAAAAAGTAAAACAATGTTTTGGGCTACTACATCCAAAGGTCAATGTAAAGTGAACCCACATTTTACGCAGCACCCTTATACTAAACTCGTGTTGACAACCACTAAATTCTTTCTATTGCCCTGCACAGGAACTTGTTTTTTAAAAAGATTTTTTTTTTCTTTAAAACTGTAAGCATTTAAAAAGCTTGGCTAAACAATCCACCAGGTGTGAGAAAAGCCTTTTCTATGCAAGCAGCTCTGTGTCAGGAAACCTACACTTTGTAATTAGATTAGCAAGCAAGGACTGAATAGCTCTGATCAAAACATTCCCCATCCCCACATATTGTTTATAGTGCATAACTGATAACTAAGCTTCTCTAGTCATGGTTAAAATCTACTTAAAAATGGGAGTCCTGTGCACTCTGGAATTTAAATGAAGAGGAAAAGAAAACAAAGTGCACATTCTTAAAAAACTATAAGTAATTACTTGCCTGCCTTGCTTAAACAAAGCTTTATTTGAAAATACATCATAAAACAAACCCTATGATTTAACGGCAGCTCTTCAGGAGAGCACCAGTTAAAACACATCTAAGCTAGAGAGTTAGAGGTGTAATTGTTGCCCTTAAGGACATACTTTACAGTCAACAGGCTGGGGGAAGAGGAGAAGGTGGACAGTCCTCTCGGCCACATGGCCCCAGCTCCAGGGGACATCCCGGATCCCCGGCATGAAAGCTGAGAAGTCCCCAGCCCAGGAGGATGACTTTAGTTGTCTTTGTGGATTTTTCCGTGCGGCCAGACAGTCTAGTTGTGTACCGGAGTCAGTTTCCCCAACAGAAAGAGCAAGTTTGAAATGTCCTGGCTCGCTGGAGACACTAAAAGCGGGGTGAAAAGGAGCTGCGGTACATTAGAGCACATCATCCCCACCTGCTCCCTCAAGCAAAGGACTTATGCTCGCATAGGTACCATGGTAAATGGAAAATAAGCCAAGACAAGGTTCTTCCTAAAGCTTTCGTATGAAGCCTATATATTTTTCTGGGAAATAGTGAGACTTTTTCACAGTCCAGCTCCATCTGTCCAGAGTGCAAGCACCTCAGTTTTGAATTTTGATCTCAGCCTAAGTCCAGACCAGAGTCACTCCCATTTTATACTGTGGGGGCTGAAACCAGATGCAAAGCCTTGTGTCCTGGTTTTGACTGGGATAGAGTTAATTTTCTTCTTAGTAGCTGGTACAGTGTGTTTTGGATTTAGTGTGAGAATAATGTGGATAACACACTGTTTTAGTTGTTGCTAAGTAGTGCTTATCTTAAGTCAAGGATTTTTCAGTTTCCCATGCTCTGGCAGCAAGAAGGTGTACAAGAAGCTGGGAGGGAGCACAGCCAGGACAGCTGACCCGAATGAGCCAAAGGGATATTCCATACCATGGGACGTCATGCCCAGTATATAAACTGGGGGGGAGTCGGCCAGGAGAGGTGAATCGCTGCTGGGGCATCGGTCAGCAGGTGGTAAGCAATTGCATTGTGCATCACTTGTTGTCTTTTTTTTCTTTTTAGTATTTTATTATATTCCTTCTGATTACAATTATTATTTTTT
The DNA here is from genome assembly GCA_025311575.1 of Elanoides forficatus. Lineage (NCBI taxonomy): Eukaryota > Metazoa > Chordata > Aves > Accipitriformes > Accipitridae > Elanoides > Elanoides forficatus. The sequence continues at coordinate 25,539,269 of JAOBAS010000020.1, forward strand.
TTTATTATTATTGTTAGTATTACTTTTTATTTTACTTTAGTTATTAAATCATTCTGATCTCAACCCACGAGTTTTCCTTTTTTTTTTTTTTTTTTCCACGATTCTCCCCATCCCACTGGGAGCAGGGGGAGTGAGCGAGCGGCTGAGTGGTGCCTAGTTGCCGGCTAGGCTTAAACCACGACACCTCGTACGAATCAATTTTTCCAAAGAAAGATATCCGATTGCTGGATCCTTCTGCTCAGATCAGTACACCTCGTAAATCCTATGGTTATTTTATCCTTCTCAAAACAGTCTTTTCAATATTAGGGCTGGAACATCAGAACCGAGATCAAAAAGCCTTCTCTTTGGCTAAAGGACACTGTAGAAATAGCAGAAGATAACAAGAGGACATCCTCCATTCTTCCTCTCGCAAATCTGGAGACACTCGCCATACACACAGCTGGGACAGACAGCAGCGAAGGAAAACTTTTCCATGCTTCAGCAACCGTCTGACCCCCTCCTGCTTCTGCTCTAAGGGCGGCAGCAGGGAAAAGGCCTAGACATTAAGTGCCCCAGGGCAGAAGTCCAGCCTCTTCGCTCAAACCGCTGCTCGAGAGAGGGTCTGACCCAAGGCCACAATTTAGTCCCGTCTCTATGCATTCCCCTCAGCCGATTTCTTTTTTTTTTTTCTGTAGGAGCAGTAAACTATCAGCAAAAAGGAAGGATAGACAATTTTTTAGTGTGATACTATTAGGGAAAGCTTGATAAAAGTTGATAGGTGAGGGGACAGACTCCCATTTAAGACCTAAGCCAGAACTATTTAAAAGACTCTAGAGAACTACCCCTTATCCCAGGGCATCCACAGATCTGGAAGATGCAAATGTAGCTTAAAGCTACATTAACCTGCTCTCTCCTGACCTTTCCAGGTCTGATGAGTAGCAGCCAGAGTACGGCTCCTCAAAAAGAGCCATGTCCTGTACCAGGACAACCTGACCTTACCAGATTTCCTCAAGTCAAATTTTAAATCTGCTAAATCCCATCCAATGCCCCTAAAGACCTTCCTAGAGACACAGGATTTCATGCTTTCCACCCTCTTACGTTTTTTAAAAAAAAGACAAAATTCATGTCACGATGAGAGTCAAAAATGCAAATGCGACCACTAAAATATGATTTTCGTTAAGTAGTTCTCATTTCTACAGACAAGACGAGAAACCTGAGAAAACTTGTTGCAGACTATGAAGATGCCATTCAAGCATCCTGGCTGTCTAATTCTAAACTTCAGTCGTCTTTGATATTTCCCCCTGCAGTACCACAACACTCCTGACAAAGTACTGAAAAGAGACAAGTACATTCAAATTCTTCTAGGGCTTAACCCCACCGCATTGAAATTAGCATGAGTTTTGCCCCTGACTTCAGCCCTGACAGAACGAGCAACATTCTCAGGCCAAAGGCATGGGGAAAAGCTTTTCTACAACTTTCTTTACACGCTTGCACCCTCCTTAGTCCTAGAGATTTCCATTTGCTTTCAGAAAGCTGGAGGCATAAATGGGCAACGCATTCCGCCATGTATCTATCCAATCTCATGGCTGGTGGAAAACAAGTAAGGCTTTTTTTTTTTTCTGTTTGTCAGAAAGAAACACAATTCTCAGAGAAGGAACGTACTTTCTACGGGTTGGGGAAGATCCCATGAGAAAGGTTCTGGTCTTTGCTATTTCAAGAAAGCTTTACAAGAGCAAGGGAAATCAGAGCCGCCTCAGTTTTTCCCAGCGGTAAAATGGAAGAGCCCTTCATCTCTGAACATCGTGAAGCTGCGCTGCTTGCAAAGCAAAGCTCGGAAGAAGGGCAGTCCTGTTTTAGTCTCTACTATGAGCCAAATGTTTTCTAAAGTGGAGATCCAGTGCAAAATCTATTGGCTCTGCAGGGAGGCAGTCATCCTGCACCCAGAGACCTACACTTGAGAATCTTGAAGAGATGTCCATGATGCATAAGGCTATGAAGCTATTCATTCCTCAGGCATTATTACTCCATTCTCCTTGGTTTTCTCTCCCTGAAGCACCTCACTTCATAAAAAGCATCCCCAAAGGACGACAGAACCTACTGACACGAATACAGCCACGATCAGGGCATGGTCTGGAACAGAACCATTTAACTGTGAATCCCTTGCCTCAGCGGACACCAGCGTAATGCTTCTAGGGTGAAATCACTAAATGCCCTGGGAATTCGATGATTAAAAAAACCCCTAGAACTGACAATTTTTTTTTTTTTTTTTTTTTTTTAAGGTATTTCCCCATTTCAATGGCAAGAGCATTGCAGCATCCCTGCAAGGAAATTTTGCACTTTTTTCTTGCTAGGTAACTATTAGAGTGTTTGCGTTTCTCTTCTTTCCTTATCACATGGCTTTTGGTCCTACCAAAAGACGGGTAGGTTAATCCCTGGCAACAGAACTTTCAGCACCTTCATATAGGACTCAAAGAGAGAAAACCACTGAGTTTTGAAGAAGATACCATCAAATCAGGAATAATCTTGCAGCAAGTAGTTTGTGCCAAGAAGTAGATACTTGCATGCTCAAAGCATTTGCACCAGGAAGGACAGTATGACTTTCCAGACAGGGTGATACACCATAGTGCAGGTGACCGATTCGTTGAAACCTCTCTGCCACCTACCTGGACACCCCCATGACAGCCGTTCCCCACCCCGGATCACAGCATCTGAAGGTATTTTCACCCAGAAGGAACAAAATGAGCCACCCAGCCCATCACTGTCTTTCTGGCTACTCACCCCCAGCACATACATTAGAGAAGACTTTCCACTGGGGGAAGTGTTTCCAAATACTCGGGCTCTCATCAGCATGTCTCCTCCGAGCCTGCCTCAGACATTTCCAGAGAGGCTTAAGCCCCAGGGAAGTGCAGTGTCAGTTGGTTGGTATGGCAAAAACCGAGGGATTGAGGGCTAATGGTGCGGCCCTTTTAAGAAAAGGTGTACAAACAGGAGAATGTCCCGGTTTAATCCTACAGGGTAATTAAATCCTAACTCTTTTCTTCTTTCCCTGAGAGACAGAGGTCCCTACACACTGTTCCAGCAGACAGAGGGATGGAGAGTGGCCCCTAAAAGACAGCGTCCGCTCTTGTGGCAGGCATCAAGGGAACGCGTGGGCTCAGGGACCTTCAGTTTAAGGTGACTTAAACTGAAAATCCGCCCCAGGAGACATTCGTTCTCCTGCTGAATTGCCCCGAGAGAGTCCTTTCCTCCAAGGAAGGTTGTCCTTCCTGTCATAACCTGGAGAACGGGGAACAGAACGGGGGCTTTGGGAGCGGAAAAAGTAACGGGATCCTCGACTCCCAGCACTTAAAACTGCCCGCTGCCCAGAAGTTTCAGTGAATCGGTGAGCAGAGAAATTTGCCACTTTGGTTTGTGGTGAAGTGGTAGGAGTCGATTTAAGACCCAATTTGAAAGACAAAAGGGGTTTTAATTCTTCTTACCTACTTGAGCAAGAAGAACGAACTACATATTGGAGAAAATAAATGGGAAAGTATCGTGTTCTCTCATCCTCCGCACTTCTTCTGTGCAGTCTAACTTGTAAACTCTTGGGGCAGAGACCACGACTGAAACAAGCAGGACCTTGGCCTCTAGCATCTGAGAACCCAAACAGCCGCTGCCCAACTCCCAGCTTGTTCCCACCACGCTAAATAATCATGAAATTGAGGCAACGAATAAACCGCCATATTGCGTTTTGCAGATCCTAGCTCTCCAAAACGTCCAAATTCTAGCTCATGAAAGGAGTTGGGTTTTGGGAGGTCGTATGGTTGTTTGTTTATTAGACAGATCAGCGGAGAAGAACGAAGGGGGATTGTTCGACCCCAGATTATTTTTTTTTTTAAAACAAAGGTGGAGGCTGGGGGAGGGATAAAAGGACGAAGTGGACAAAAATAATCAAATTTGGAAGAAAGGATGCAAATTAAACAGGCTTGGAAGGAGCTAGTAAAGCACAAGCAAGACACAGGGACTAAACTAAAGTTAATTACTTTTGACACGATCAGATCATCTGGTCGCATTTCAGGCTGCGTGCACTCTAGGCTGGCCAGCATGAATGGCGAGGGAAAAGAAAGTAAGTCTCCCCTCTAGGTCCCTTTGCCAAGTCTGGGCTGCGCGCTCTGTCCGAGATCCCTCTTTCTTTGCGCAGAGAGAGAGGGGGGGAGAGGAGAGAGAAACACAGTTAACCACCTGTCAGGGCTGAGGACACAATAAGGCAGCCCCCAAAAGAGCTTTTCATGCATGCGTAATATATTTGTTCAGCTATTCACTTAATGAAGCTGATAAATGTGATGCGAAACAATAGTCAAGTTAATCTATTTAGTAAAATGTTTTGAGACTCTCAGGCGATGTTAAGGAGGGTAGTGTGTTCGGGGACATTTTCATTTCAATACGCGCATCTCTCCCCTCTTAGGGGGGTTTCAAGCAACCTATGTGAATATAATTTCTTATAAATGTGTCTTTAATGGGTTTAATTCACCCTTGCCAGCTGTTTTTTTAGCTATTTTGTAAGAGCAAAACAAACGTGCCAGGCTTGGAAAGCTAGTTAAAATTAGTTTCGGTCACTGGGGCCAAGCTATATTTCCTGCAAACCATCTGCTTGATTGGCACAATAGAAGGATTTTCAAGAAAAGGGGGGATCTAGAAGAGCTTTGAACGAACCAACAGTTACTGTTCCTTGTGCTTGAATTCTAAAGGTGAAGCCTTAGGTGTCTTAATATAGCTTCGCCCCCGCAGCCTCCATTCAAGCTCCCGATGAGGGCGATAAGCAGCGGTTCCGGAGCTTGGGCACGCCGGGGATGAAGCATCCCTCCCCAGGAGAGGAAAAAAAAAAAAAAAAAAAAGAAGAAAAGAAAAAGGAAAAACAAACAAACAAAAAGCCCCAAACAAAATAAAAAAGAAACAGGAAAAAAAAAAAAAAGGAAAGAAAGAAAACACAACAAAACTCGCACACACAGGTGCTTCCTCCGCAGCTTTGGAGAACGCCGGGGCCCCTTGCAGAACCGTTCCCGGCTCGGAAAGGCCAAATTTGGCTTTCACCTTGCTGCGGGAAGAGCTGGGAACCAGACCTGGGAAAACCCGGGCCGGGGGGGGGGGGGGGGGGGGGTCG
>JAOBAS010000020.1:25560957-25588235 GCA_025311575.1 Elanoides forficatus
CCAACCCCAACCCACCAGCAAAGGAACAAATCAAAAGCATCTGTGCACCTGAGCAACCTGATCCAGTTGAAGATGTCCCTGCTCACTGCAGAGGGGTTGGACTAGATGAGCTTTAAAGGTCCCTTCCAACCCAACCCATTCGGTGATTCTATGAGCAAGGAAGGAGAGAGGAACATGGATTTCTTTGTGTGACTAAGCAAACAGAGATATCGATGGGGAAGTATTCACCTACAGTCAGTCCCACTGCCGTTGGCAGAGATGAGAGTTGTCCTCAGCTGCTGTGCTCTGCTCTACCCCCCCAAAGTCTTCTCCTGATAAACAAGGAGGGGGCAGGAATGACTGTGGCCTTATAGGGTCCACGGGCAGCTGCTCCTCTCCGGCCGACACACTGCAAATGTGTGCTGTGAAAAGCAACCTCATGTGGGTCCTCCCTGTGCTGAGGGGGGGCTATAAACGGTGAAGCGGAGAGAACCAGACCAATTGTCCACATTAAAAGCTAGAAACCAACGAAGAGTAGGTGTTTCCATACCACGAGCCCTCGGTTACCACCTAACAGAGATGAACATCAGGATCGTCAACATCAGCGAGGTGGTAAAATGAGGCCGTGCACAGAAAGCGCGGAAGAGAGGGTGGGAGCCTGAAGGGTTTCAGGCAGTATTTCCTCGCTGGTTCGTGGGGCGACTACTTCAAGATACCAGCGGAATAGGTCAGTGACAGGCTGCAGACCGAGTTCATAAAATTACTCTGGAGAATCTCCCTTTCCATTGCAGAAAGGAAGTCAGCACCGATCCTAGGGCACTGAGAAACGTTGAGGTGGATCCAGGAAGGATATAAAGTAAGAAAGAAGTAGGATGTTGGGAACAGAAAAGCAGGGCAATAAAGGTTAAAGAGAAGATGAGGTAAAGGAAAAAAAGAAGTGAAGATGAGTGTACAAGACTGTGCACAGAGCAAAGAACAAGAACACGGGGAAGGGACAGGGCAGCAAAAAAGGAAAGAAAGGGAGGAAGAGCTCCTGAGAGATATTAAGCATTTTGGCACCAGCCCAGTACTGATTCAAACATCGTCCAAAACCAGGGCTGGAGCGTTTTCCAGGGCCAATTCTAAAACACGCAGTTCTGTGAATCAAAGGAACTTTACAGAACACAGAAAAATCTGCTCGAGCATGTCCGAAACTCTTCTGCCTCTGGAGGATCGCTGTGGAGGGACAGACGAAGCCCGCATTAGGGAAGATCAGCTCCGAGTTACAGTTTGCTCTGCTGCGTTATTAGAAGACAAGTGAAGCGTATTTTGGATGAAACTAACCTGAAGGCAGATCATCAATTTTAAGCAGAATTTCTCTTTCAAAGCGTTTCCTTTGATATAGGTGAAACTGTCCTACCAACATCAATAGTTCCAGTCAGACAGTAGAGGACAAGATAACTACAAGGCACCATCAAAAAAGCAGGAATATGAATAGAAAGTAGTCTCCAGGAAAAAAATTAGTACAGTTGAGTATTATCCATTACACTTTAAGTGCAGAGGGTTTTGGATTTATCCTTTCTGAAAAGAGAGTACTTTTTTTTTTTTTCCAAGTTAGAGCAGAGTATTTATTTGAAAGAAAGGAGGAGAATAGATCCCTATATACTCTTCCTGACCAACATAAATTTCTTACTGTATAATCGTAGTGTCTCTACCAACTGGGGGAAGAGGAAATTTTAATAATGTGTGGAATGCTTAGGTTGCCCAGAGAGGTTGCGGATGCCCCATCCCTGGATACATTCGAGGGCTCTGAGCAACCTGATCTGGCTGAAGATGTCCCTGCTCATTGCAGTGGTGTTGGACTAGATGACCTCTAAAGGTTCCTTCCAACCCCAACCATTCTATGATTCTATGAACCGAATTGCTTAATGCCCTGAAGTTTCCTTCCTTTAAATCAATTCTGCAGAGAAGAGAATGAAAACAGTTTGAAAGACCTACCAGAGCAAGCGAAGACTTGTAGATGGCCTCATACTTATGCCAGGGCACACACACAGTCCAGATCTCGCCTTGGAGATCAAAGTGATGCCAACGATAGTCTGTCTTTGCAAAGTTACCCGAAAAATTCCGTCATGTTTTTTCTGCAGATGAAAAAAATGTCATGGTTTTATTCTAAGTGACCGGTCCGATCTGCCCAGGGTCACCAAATTAAGAACTCCTTGAAGTTCCCCATCCCTGGAAACATTCAAGGACAGGCTGGATGGGGCTCTGAGCAACCTGATCTGGTTGAAGACGTCGCTGCTCATCGCATGGGGGTTGGACTAGGTGACCTTTAAAGGTCCCTTCCAACCCAACCGATTCTAAGAAGTTCATTCTGCAAAGCATGTTCAGAATAAGCCTAACGCACATGGCCACCTGCAGCCCTTGTGACCCACAGGGACTTCTCCTGAAACAGAAGCTGGCACCAGGATACGTCCAGCCTGCTGGCCACGTATTGACTGACTTTGAGCTTTATGCAGAGACACTCTAAATGGACGGACCGGTCTTGCCTTGAGCAGATCTTGATGGATATTCTGTGCAAATACTAGCTACGGGAGAGAATCGGATTGGTGTAGTCCCTCTGCTAAATTTCCTCCTGCACGTGGGTAAGGGCTGTTGGCATCTTTTCACAAGTACCTACAAGAAGCCGATAAAACCAAGAAGTGAACCCCACAACCTTCAAATAAAAATAGAAAATGTTGACTAAGAAGGGACAAAAAGTTCTGGGAAGCCACAAATCTGAATAAATAAGCATCAATTTTATTGAATCATGAATAATTTAAGACTGGTACAATCATCAGCTTTATTCTCCATGACACAGGGGGTGGGGAAGGGGGAGAAACGGGAAGGTGAGAAAGGGGAGGCATGATCTCAAACAGACCATTCACAAATTCCAATCCTAAATGAGAACTGAAAATTAAATAGGGAGAGGAGCAAATGGAAAACATCATAAACGTACACAAAATACTCAATTCCTAGTTTTTCTCTTTAAAAATGGCTAGAAAAAATTCATCAAAATGCAGCACTTTTAATCAAATATTTACATTTCTATGTTACAATGAAAAAATGTACATCTTATAGAACATATTTCATAAACTGTTCCACTGGAAACGACTAGATCAAAACAGCAACCTTCCATTTAATATCGACAAAGAAAGATTTTTTTGCTTTGTTTTTTGTATTTTTTTTCTTGAAAGAAAATTGCCACATTTAGACAAGATTTCATACACATAATATTGAAGTTAAGCATCAACAATGAAATATCAGTTTGCTTCTTTCAAAATGTACAAAAAGGTTAACCGACCCCCTCCCTCCCCTTCCCCAAATAAACCACATCTCATTTATGGCCTGTATCGTTCTTGGTAGTTCTGAAGGAAAGAAAATGGTTTATACTTTCAATTTATAACTCAACATGAATGTTGCATAGAATCTTGCATTTCTTTCTTGTTGATTTTTTTTTTAAACGAGCCAACTCTGTAATGAAAAAAAAGGCAAAAAAGAAAGGAAGCATTTTGAATAAGCCTTAAAGGAGAAAAAAGTCACTTAAAGAAAGACTTAATCTATGAAAAGTCTTGATAAAAACTAAGACGTGTGCACAACAGGTAACCCTGCTTCCCGAAGTTTCAGAAAAGACACTGAATATTGTGATGCTTAGAATGACTAGCCTACTCAAAATTGCCTCTCACTGTAATCCAAGCTAGTGTCAATAAAAAAATAACAGATAACAGAAATTCCTTCCTGAGCTTAAGCACAGGATTAAAAATGAGAAAAAAAAAAAAAAAACCCCGTTTCCCACAAATAAAACACCATTTTAAACATGTCTTATAGCACTCAGTTGAAGGTTAACCGAGACATTTTCTAGGATATTAAGTCCATTTAAAGCCCTAGCCCTGCAACTGTTTTGTTTTTTTGTTGGTTTTTTGTTTGTTTGTTTGTTTTTTAACAGGCACATGCTCTATCTGCATGGATTCAGTTGGGGGATTAGGTACCAAAATTCACAGTAGTAGCAGGTAAAGTCAGTGCTGGGAAGCAGAATTGTCAAGACTACTGGAAAAATTAACCTCTCTCAAACTTGTCATCAGCATGCTATGTATTTGATTCCATACAGATTTATTCCATTTTTACAGTACCAAGAGCTGGATTAGGAACATTGGCTGAGTAACCCTTGGTATTTCATTCAGTGAAATAATGAAATAGAGTTCATAAGGTTAAAACAGTAACAACACCAAGCTCTTCCCCCCATCATTAAAATATTTAAATTTTTCTTTTACAATATTTTTCTTTAAAAAAAAAAAAAGTCATCAGCACTTAAAAGTTGTAACAGGAGCAGATTCAAGACCAGCTCAGTAAGACAAAGTACAGTTATATTACAGAAAGTCATGAGGTATAATAAAACGATCCTCTCAAGCTGAGTCACAGAAGCATAAACTTGTCTGTTATATTACTTTAAACCCACAAGCTCTTAAAAAAGTGTTTGCAGTAAGTTTTCTTTCTGTACATTGAAAAACCAGCATATTCCTGTAATTTATTAATGACAGCATTTATTATAGTTGAAAAGCTTTTTTTCTCCTGCATGTATAAAACAGCTCTTCAGTGATTTATTAGCTGCAGATTGATATGAACCTGAAAAGTTATCTCATTTCCCTCCTTTTTTGTCACATTTAAACAAATTCTAGTATTTCATACAAACAATATTCACAGCAACTCATGATATTCCAAGAGATGACTTTAGCCCTGTTTCTTTAAATAAAATCCCATAATATACAGCACTAATTTAATCAAACACAATTAGTACAAAATAAGGCATCGCTTTAAAAGTCAGCACCAAAAGACAGCTGGAAAGGCTAGTACAAATCAATATTGAGGAGTGACGTTTTTGCTGAGGTACAGCTGACGTTGTGGTGATGGCGGTGTAAGCATTTGCTTCCGTAAAAAGGAAAGTGCAATTCTTTGGGAGGTGTTCTTGTTCCCCAACAGAAGTACAAGCCTTAACACTGATAGTGTACGAGTGTGCGTTCGGAGAGGAGGAGGAGAAATAAAACCAGGTTCACAGCTCTGCCAAAACTCAAAAGGATGGCCCAGCTAAACTTAAAAGATGCAGTACCTTCCCTCCTTTTTTTCCAGACCTGAATACTGCGAAAATACTTTTCTTTTTTTTTTTTTTTTTTCCCCCAATTAAAAAGAAAAGTGGTGGAAGTAAATGTTGTCACTAGAGTAGCACTGGAACTGTCACGGAGCTGAGTTTTAATTAACCCATTTATGGTTGTGCTGATTGGAACAAAACCTCTGAACAAAACCCCAAGCTTTTAGAAAACGGCTGTCACATTTCATGGCAAGAAATAAAAACTGAAAGTCCGATTAATCCCTTTTCAGGGGTGTAGCTCACCTCCGTGTACAGGGCTCGCAACGCCTGTGCACTGCCGAAGGTCCTTTGGAGCTGTAGGACTTGGCGGGGCATGGCCCTTTCGCTGACTTCTGCAGAGGAGGGAAACTCACTCTCCTCAGTGTAAATAAATTGGGTTTAACGCCACTGAAGTCAACCGAGTTGGTCACGTGGATGAAAGTGGGAAGAGAATCAGGCCCTGACTAGCAAAGGGCTACCTGATCTTTCACTTGTAGTAGGATTGATTGTTACACAGTGTTTGAAAAAACCTGATTTGTTCAGACTGTATATATATTTTTATATATTCCTATTTATATATATATCTTTATAAACACACAATGAAAGAAAGCCAAGGTCTCAGACTGGCAAGGAGAGCAGCGCTTTTTCTTTTCTTTTCTTTTTTTTCTTTTCTCTTTTTTAATATTTATTCAAACTTCCCTGTTTTGCAGCTTTGCCTTTATTGAGTATTACTACCAAGGCAAGCGATATTGTTATAGCACCAGAACTATACGAAGCTGCGTTTAATCCGCAAAGCTGATTGGTAAAAGTCCAGCCCTCACCTAAATGTGTTTGGTCAGAAGCAGCATAGGCAAAAATTTCCTCTCCCCTCTCCTTCCGGACAGTACATGGCACAAAGCTGTTTGCTTCATAGCTGTGAAGTTCCCCCGCCCGCCCCTTCAACTTTTAGTCATGATGATTCTTTTTAACATCTTCAGTATCTTAGGCATGAGAGCTTACAGCAACTAAACAGAAGAAAACAAAGGAATAGTGCAGTTCTCATCATCATCATCAAAAGAAAAACAATACAAAGGTTGCTTGGGTTGCCTGCACCCAGGTTCAAGACTGACTCCAAGTGTCTTGTTGTTCTTGCAGCTCTAATACTGAGATCCCAGCCCAGCCCAGGAACGTGTTCTTTTCATGAGTCTGTGATCAGGGTTCTTGCCAAGTGGGAGAGCAAAAATGGAAACAACTTCTTTCTATCTGAGAAAGATCACAACGTCGACTCCAGAGACGAATCGAGGATGTCATCATGATGGCTGTTGCTGTTCGAGTCGCTGTCGTAACTCTGGGGACTCGAGTAGTTGGCTGCTTCTTGCAGTCTCATGAGCATGTTCATCTGCAAAGGCACAGAAGTTCACAGTTATTTGTAGCCTGAGGTAGAAAGAGTCCCAACTCCACATGAAAGCTACGACGGCATTCGCTTTGGCAGTGGGTAACAAAGGAAAGGAAGAAACAAGCCGAGTTATTAATATTAAGATATTAATTAATATTAAGATATTAACTGTAAATCACATTATAGTAGCGTGTCAGTTAGTCATAAAAAGTATGCTTTTCCAGTAAAGGTGAAAATGAGAAGATTGAAGGGACTAGTCCACGGCCGTACTTGAGAGGATTCTGCAAGCATCCTGCCCCTGTCTTCCTCTGACCCACGGAAATATGGACAGACCAGTCAAAAGAGGCAAACCCGAATGTCCTAATATCTACCTTGATATTTGTATAGGTATATATGAGCATGTAAAAACTGTAACATGCAATCTATACTCCCAGCTGTCCAGAAAAAAGTACGCCTCAACAGAACAGCTTCAGGGCGTGCAGTTTGCACAGCAGCTTCAGCAACTGTTTCCCATTGGAAGAAAATGTGTATTTAGCGTTAACCTTCAAGCTCAATTTATACATTCTATACACATGTTAGCATTTCCCTATATGCTTGTGTGGTATTTCTGATTCATAAATTAGACACCAGTCATGGAAACTATTAGTTCATATATTCTTGGAAGATCTCCATTTTCATTTGGTGTCAAGAACGCAGCTCTAAAAGCCAGGTGAAGTAAAGCAACAAGCCTATTTTGCGAGTGTGGCGAAACAGGCTAAATGAAATGGTTCCACTGTGTTATTCAAGTATGTGTAACAAGATCACATATTTAATTCCACAGTGTAGAAATTAAGTTTATTACACACATCCTCAGTCACTCCTCAAAAAACCAATCCTCAAAATATCCTCAACAAACGAATCTGAAAAGCTTCTGCCGCTGTTTCTTGCCAAACCGTACGGGCTTTCTGCGCGAACGCATTCCCCGAGCTGACTTGACGACTCCCCCAGAAACACTGCCTTCTCATTCTAAAACACCCAGCTGTCCTTCACTCTCTTAATTCCTGCTTCTAATCCCCAGAAACAAGGGAAAGGAAGCCGTTCTGCCGTTTACCAAAATGACGGCTTACCAAAGGATCTCCTTCGGCATCACTCACTGGAACTTGTTTGCTGGTCGAGCCTTCCCGTGACATCGAGTAGCCGTCGAAGCCCACGTCTTCAGGCCGCAGCTGTAGCAGAGGAGGCCACTCGTGGTGCTGGGGGGTGGCTGCCCAGGGGTACGTGTCCATTACCCATTTGGCAGGATCCTCCCAGGGCGCTCTCCTCCCATACAACTGGAAACGCATAAAACCAGGTAAAACATTCCTATCGGTCTACCATTTCCTAACCCAAATGAACGTGCCACGAGCCTTGGATGGCAGAAGACACTTGCAAGCAGGGCTGAACAAAACCAAGTGAGATTTCCCTTACCCGAATGACATACAAAGTTTTAGCTATTTTTAATGGCAACTGATTTGGAAGAGGCTGACCACCTCCTCTGAGACTGCGGTGCCCTTCTCTTGGCACCAGTTGAAGAAAGGGAGACCTGAGAATAACCTCGCTTAATAAAGTTAACTTAAATAAAGTCAAGACACAAAAGAGGCCCTCAACGTTGGCACCCGGATCGCACCAGCAGCTGCCTTATCTACGTTTGCCGTCGTGGTGAAACCGCCATCGGTGGAATGCGTAGGAGGAAACGGGAGACCTGTCATCAGGCAGTAACGATGGATGTCATAGCAAAAGGTTGTCAAGTCAGGGGAATTTCTTTGTATTCAACCAGGAAAAAGCACCAGCAGGATTTGTCTGTGGTCACGTTGCTATTTCAAGTAAGCAGAGCTCCATTTCAAAAACTTTTTCTGTTTTGAACAGACTGTGTTACTGAATCCCAACGTATTCTTGTTGTATTTAGTTAAGTTTGCCTTAATTAGACAATGAATTAATTTTAATGCCACATGACTTTCAAAAGTATAACTACAACTTGAAGCAACTTGAAAAACTTCTGCTTTATAAATCTCAGCCTAAATATCCTGCAGCAACTGGAGTTCATTCCCTGCGTTTTGAACTCGGAGAACTCTCCTGCACAATGCACAGGGGAAAAGCAGTGGTCTAAAAGAAATTTATCAGCTCTCCGACGGATCTAAGACTATCTCGCTTTCCTCACCGCTATTTCTTCTTGGGTTTTTTTTGTGGTTATTTTCTGCACGCACAAAGTATTAAATGGCTCTGAATACCAAGATCCGCTTTATTCTGAAGCAGAACGGAGCGAGTGCCAGGGCAGAGCAGAGGTGCCCAGCAGATGGTGCTAGGCAATCTTAAACTTAAAATCTTAAAGCCTCTCCCACAACCCAAATACTCCGTCATCCTTGAGCTCTACTAGATTATTTTCCCGGCATACTGTCTCCAAGCTGTGGTAAACCAGATCTCCTATATTAATCTCGTTCTCAAATTTACAGCAATACATGTCAGCTGCTAAGTGGAGAGGATTTTAGATTTTTTCACGTCTTTGCTACCCAGAAGGTCTTTGTGGATCCTAGCTCACTCCTGGAAATCAGCTAGTAAGTAAAATTCCCATTTCAATATATGAAATCACGTATGCTTGGCAGATGAGACACTGAATGACTAACTCTCTATTCCCTTCCACAGCAACCAGTTCTGTCCATCCCTTTCACGTGCACGTTTTCTAGGGAGCAATGAAGAGGGCAAGGATCGAACAGGTTGCTTCACAAAGCACCGAAGAGGAATGACTGGAGTACGAGTGACGGTGGCAGGAAGCCACAGGGACTCTGGGTCCTTTTTTATGCTGGTGCTGCATTCTGTATCGATACACCCAGCAGGAAGAACTGGGGTTTTATATAACCCTCTAATTTTCACATCCCTGTTTTGAAGAACAGAAAACCTCAGCTCCAGTGGGAGCAATTATTGTAAGGATCCATTTGGCTCGCTTGTCTTTGACCCAAAATAGTTCCCTAAATGAGGAACAGAAATATAAAAATAGTTCAGTTTAGATCCACGGAGATCAGAGTGAAATCAGCAGTCCACCCTTCCTTTCTGGCAGGCAATTTCATGAGAGAAGATGTGCTCTCGGAGGAGCCTTTGTGGGTGTGGGGGACAGAAAATAGTCCCAAATGAAACACACATTTCTAGCATTAGCTTGTTAATTAGCACAACTCTGGCTACTCTTCGAGTACTGAAGTCTCATTCTTATCCACAGACTCAACAAAACAGAAATTCTAGACTAAATTGGGAAGTTATTTCAATGGAAATGAATTAGTGGAATCTGAGGAAATGAGACTGAAGTGGATACAGAATCTGCAGCACAAAGTGAGAAACTGAAAGCCTTACACTTGGAACGCAAGTCATTCAAATAACCTAAGGAAAGATGCAGATATAGAAGGCAAAACAAGCGAGCAAAAAGATGGCTTTATTAATTGTTGTTCTTTCTCTTCATTTCTGTTGCTAACTTTTCAATGCTTTCCAAACCTACTCATCAGCCGGTAGGAGAGCTTCAAAACACAGTACAAGGAGCCCAAGAACCACTGTGAGTATCAGTTTTCTCCTTTCCAGGAGGAAACAAAGTCACATGAAATCTTTACACTTTTTAGCTCAAAAAGGTTATTGGCTCCCATTACCTTCCTTTATAGGAAATTTTACGTTAAACAGGTCTCCTGTTCTACTTCCAGCAAAGCTCCTCTATGTGTGTCGTACTTTAGGCGCTATCACGTTCCTCATCTCTAAGAGCCCATCGCGATCGTCCCAAAGAAAATGAAGCCTCCAGGCACCGACAAATTTCAAATGGCAAACATAGTTTGCACAAATTTTAACCAAAAGTTGTTGAAGAATTCATGTATTTCACAGATTTGTGAAAAGCCGTTAGTAAAAGCTGAGTTTTAAATGACAGGGTTGTCTTCTCTCTGTTAACATCTATAAATCTCTGGTGTATAGATAGCAAACGAAACCCAAGGTGGTTGTTAACTGGACAATGTAAAGTCCATGTCCCTGCCCTGCTTTTTTTTTTTTTCAGTATTTCTTCAAGTACACACACTGGTGCATTTTCCTGACTTCTCCATTCTCTGCAGAGTACTCCATGCAGACGAGAGCGGAACCTCTAATACAGAAAGGGTACTGCACAAAACCGAAACGTAACAAACAAGTAAATTGAAACAGGGAGAGCTTTCTCACAGAAAAAGCTTTATCAAAAATAATTACTTTCATGTATGCAATGCCCAGAATTTACTGATATTTGATTACGCCATCTCCAAAACTGTCTTCTAAACTACGTGCTGCCATGCTTATTTTGTGAACAGAGGACCGAAGAATAAAAAAAGGTCATTTTTTTTCATAGTTGCATGTCAAGTCAATAGCAATCCCCTGTGGAGCCCTCCTCCTGATTCCAACAAGCTTTACAGTCATACAAACACTAAGAATTGCGTGGCAATGCATAAAACTATCCAAATTGCTAGAGTATGAGTCAGTTACTAAGTACCGGCAATCAATGCTGATTTCACCATGGCCTCTGAAAGAATTATGAAGGTCTCTGCTAAAAAATTCATCCTGTAGACTGAGAAGTAATCAAAATGTCACTGATACTGATCCCGTCACTCATTAATACGTTTCATTAATACGTTTCTCTCCACACACAGCTTTGTTCCTCCTCCGCTGAAAGATTCGATTTACAAAGGAAAATCCATTAACTAAGTTAATGACTACAAACACGTTCTTCACGTGCACAGCACAATTTTAAGGTGTGCTTCTGGAACAGATTATTGAAGATACTTGGGTGTCTAACTCCCCCCATTGAAAAAATCAGTAGTTTGGCATCTAAACACTTTTCAGAAAACTGATTTGGACTTTTGGTGCCTCCCTTCCGTATTTCAAAATGGTTTGCCCACTGAAGAGAATAATTCTGCCTCAAATAAGTGACAATTTAGGCTACATTTTCACAGACATGCAGGTATTCAGCATGCAAAGTTCTGTCTACAGAAATTGTTGCCGTTATTCAGGTTTGTCCAGCACTGGGTTGTCTTTTGAATAGATACCATTCAAGACCTATGGTTTTTCACTTTTGCCTGCTCACCTGTAGCCCTTCTCTAACTGCCTCCAGAAGATACGGGATGATGGAGTAGTTCCACAAGTCAGTAAACCAAACTCTCGAACCATCTACATCTATCGGACAGGAGAGGAAGAGCCGTGGACCTGGAAAGGGAAATTCAGATATTACACTCAAATCAGAATCATGATATGCATCAAAATAGGATCAAACTAAAACTTCCAGCTCCCTGGAGAAAGAAGCCAAGGATGAGAGAACATAAGTTGCTACCTGGGGAACTGCTCTTCCTGAGCTCAAAAATCCTCTGAATCAACTTGAAAAACTATAGCCTTCAAGGTGAGAACAATTAATCAGATCTCATAACACAGTTTGTATCCAGGACTTAGAAAGAAGTCCTTTTTTCTTAGGAAAAAACAAAAAAAACCAAAACAAAAAAAATTTGGAAACTTCTTGTACAGTTTGCCTGAGAGAACACCGGCATCTAAAAGTAGGGCTTTAAATAAACCTTTTTTAGCTGATGTAGCACAAGGAAACGTACACAGACGCACCTGATATATAAGGAAATAAGATACATGTATTTCCATACGCCTGGGCACTTACCAATAGTAACATCAGAGGAGCTGTGAGCCTCCAAGAATTTGTTCAGATGTTGCCAGACCCTGGGAATCCAATCAATAATTTTAACCAGTTCTGCATTTCTCATCCTGCCGCTGATCTCTGTTTCAATTAGTTTTCTTCTCAAGAAGCGGCCGAGAAAGCCTTTGACCGGCTCAGTGTGGTTAGCACATAGCACCCACCTATGGCAGAACAGCAGAAATGGCCATTATTTCTCTTTCATGCTACTGAACATAACTATTCTGGACTAAATTTCTCTTATCATTTCTAGATTATCATCATGATCAAAATGGGCTATCCCAGTCACATATGTTTCTTAGCAAAAACTATTTTGGAATCATGAGTTCACTAGATGAAACGATTTGTATTGTGCATTGTTTCAGCTTATGTCTTGTTCAGTATCTGCTTTGCCTATTACCTTATTTAAAATTTGTTAGAGGATGAAATATCTTAACATTCCTCTGAAAAGGAAAAGTTTTATGAACCGCACTTACTTTAATAAGAGCATCATAACAAAGCTGCACATGTTAGGGCAGCAACTACTAGCAAATGGTATTTCTCTCTTAGTTTGCTGTTGCAGCTGATAAGAACAATTTCAGATGACTCAGTAGCCATCACTCCTTTGCCAGCCCACAAACATAAATGAGAAACATGAATAAACAGTACCTGAAATTATGGTGAAGTTGAAGATTAGGTGTTGAGGAGGTGGCTTGGTTCATTGTGCCAATTATATACGGACTATTAAAAAAAAAAATCAAGTAAATAGAACTTGGAAATTTTGAGAAAGAACTTTTTAGTAAGATCTCAACATTAGAAAAGGTTATTCAAATCTCTTTTATCAAGGAAGTGTTTCGTAGTTACTTATAACCAGATTCTCTGCTGAGAACCTGACTTCTGAGAACATTACATTCCGGAAGCAAAACAGAAATCTCAAAGCAGGATTGTTCACTAAAAATGGGGCTTTAGTATTGAAGATCCATTGCACGAAATGAATGCAAATTACCCAAACCCTCTACTACTTTTTTAGTACTGATTTCAGAGGAATTGATCATTTTATGAAAAAAAAAGCCCCTCTGAAGCACTGTCCATAATGTGGACGGTCTGGCCATCTCGGCCCATTTTACCAAATTAATCTCGAGTTTGGTTTTGCGACCCCATTTTGCAACGGCAGTGGTCTGACTGCAGTAATGAAATCTGGAGTGTGTTCTGGTATTATTTCTTTACCATTTGTGGTATTTGCAGTTTAGAAGTCCATTAAAGATCTCTCCTAGGGAACTAACGTGATGCAAATTATCCAAAATGATTACAAGAGGCATATCCACAGCGTTATTTTCACTGTTACACTGGTCTGCTAGGTTAGACAGGTATTGGCGGAGTTCCTGCGAAGCATATATAAAGAAAAGAAGAGAAAAAAAAGGAAAAGAGAATTTTCATCATATTCCTTTAAAATCCAGTGAAGATGAATAAGCTACTGTCTTTGTGGTCTAAAGCAAAAGAGCCTGCCGTCTTACAAATGCACACATTTTCCGTGAGAAAACAGAAGAATATGGTCTTCCTTCTCTTTTGTAGGTTATGCTGAAGATTCAAAGACTATATCAGAAATCCTGTGTGAGATAAGGGCTTAAAGGGCTAAGATTTTGCCATTTGGTTTGTATTTTTTCATTCGCGCTGTCCTAATCTGACACTCGGAGCTCTGAAATGTATTTTAATTTCTTTTCAGGAACTTGTTCAACTCTCTATATAGCAAACCAAACTTCGCATTCCAGCTAGGCTTGTTATAACTTCTTGCAACTGTGCTTCTATCAAAATACAGCTGATAAAATTAATCCGGAATAAAGCATCCCTCGGCAGAGCCCAAATTCGGATGCCTCAGTGATGCTGTGAAAGAAGGATGAGCTTCAGGAAAATGTGCCTAAGGCCATCAAATAGACAGCTTTTTTTTTTTTTTTTCCCTTTTCTTTAATCTAGATGTTCACTGGAGGTATAATATTCAGCAAAACCAGCAGCACATAAAAAAGCAGTGACCGGCCTTACCGGCACAGGAATGTGTCTGGACAACAGTCGCTCCAAACGCAGCATATGCAGATTACAACTGCTGATACTTGCAGCTGCAGAAACTCTTGACAGCCTAGAGATGCATTTGAGGGTTTTTGGAAAAATGCCCACGTGCAATAGGGATTGCTTAAGTTGCTGGGAATTTTATGCAGGTGTTTTAACTTCCTGGGCAATTCTCAGGCTCCTAACCACTTGAAAATCATGACACCTTTTGGTGTTTAAATATACACCTGGAAGCCTGCTATTTCAGGCCCCTAATGAGATGAATCTGCAGTTCTGAAAACCTTAAATATTATTCCCTTCAGGATTAACATAATGCTTTAAAAAGAAAGGTAAGTTTAAAATCGGCTTTTGATGGATTAATAAATGAGGAGCCTCTCATTTTTTGATATATGGCAGCATGAATTGTGCAAGGATGATTTCTGTGTCCTCACCTTACTGGATTTATGGTCCACGTTGAAGGTTGCAATAATGCCATCGGCCAACTCCCTGCCCTCTCTGAGGACCATATACTCAGAGAGGCGGTTTGCTAGGTATGTTTTACCGGTGCCACTGGGGCCGGACAAGATAATCCGCCTGTGTTCCATCAGGAGAGAGACATAACGCTGCAGTATAGGCTTTGGGATCAGCGATTCAAACACCAGACCGTCCAAACTGTTCTCACAGATACCTGCAACAGGAAAAGATTCCCCAGTTAGCGGGATTCCCAATTTTTACCTGAATTACCTGCATTTTCAAAAGGTTAGGGGGTTGGGGGTTTTTTTACTAAGTAGTTGCAAAGCTGTAAAAGCAATCTCGTTAGTGGAGTTTGAACAAATCAAGGTTAGTTGAAATGACCAGACAGTCAAACCGGAGAACTGAAAAATGTGATTTTGTGAATGTACCTGGGCCCAATAATAGCAGGAGAACCCCCCAGAATAACACTTAGAAACAGCAGACTTAGACCCCACCTGACCAAGCTGTTGCTCACTTCAGAGATAAATCCCTTCCCCCCTCTGGCATCCCCCGTGGTCGAGGAACACACATAAAGCTGGTAAAACAAGTGCAGAAGTGACCTGGGGGTTCAGCCCGGGTCCTCCTTCAGCTTTCTGGTTTGCAAGTACTCAGCTGCATCCTACGGTGTCTAAGGCCCTATGAAAGCTGCCATACTAAAGGACTCCAGGCCACGCTTTTCACACACACAAACCATCCATTTCGCAGTATTTCGCCACGCACGGTACGCATTCATCCAGAATTTACCTGTTTACTTTTGAATCACTAGACAAAAAAAGCAGCTATCATCAACTCCCCCTACTTTCCCAAACGCTTGTAATTAAACTCCTTCTCTGTATGCTGATAGTTATCTCTTCTAACATAAAACTCCTACTGATAAGCATTTACGCAATGTCAGCAGTCACTTTAGGCAGAATTGGCTCAGGGAAAATACACAGTGCCTCAAAATAAACAGCAGCAAGGGATGTTGGCAGATCACACAGAGCAATGTTTGCACCTCAGTGGTTACTTGGAATATTAAATATTTATATAGGCAGCTTTATAACTCAAAGGTATATGTGATTTTCCATAAATTGATTAAATACACTTCTATTTTATTGAAAACTGTTATCACGTATGAACCTTCAAAGTACAAGTCAAGCCAATGCAAGTTAAATATAAAAACAGATTGCAGCTTTATAGATATGGCTAGTCCTTAAGCAATACATCAAATGAGATCATACTATCGGACAATGTATTCTAAGTAAGCAGAATACTTTGGGTTCGCAACAAGCTTCAGTAAATTGAGATATTTCATGGCTTATTTTGTCTTCCTGCCCACTGATTTGCTACCCAAGGCGATTTGATTTTTTGTACCAATATTCAAAAATCAAAATACTTTCAGTCAAATGCCACAGCCAAACTTCGAAGTCGAGCTGCAGAGTGTTTGGCAACACTCTCAAATACTCTACTACCGTATGCAGATCTATGCTCGAGATTTCACTGGTGTAACCTCAAGCAAACTGATGTACATTCAAAATGCAGCGGTTGAGGATTTTTTCCCTCAAATCTAGTTTCGCAGTATAGTTTTCATATAAAAACGGTTCCCTGAGATACCAAATGAGAAATACAAGCATTAAGTTCTTATCAGTATGAGCTAACGAAATTGATGAGAATTCTGAAAACCATATGTTTTAAAAAAACCCCAGATTTTAAGGTGTCCCATGAATTCTGGGATCCCTCCTTACTGCTGCCTAAGGAGGGACTCTTCAGCGAGACCAATCGAGCAAGTTAAATCAAGAATTTTTTCACTCTGCATGAAGAAAATAACAACTATAGCTGTTACAAAGAGGTAATGAAATTCTGAGGCTTTATTCATTTGGAAGGTACTTCGCTGCTCCAACAACTCCACTACGTCCCTTGTGGTGTGAGGTCTTCTCCGGGACAACTCCAGGCATCAGTTCAAGAGAAAAACTGCTGTGTGTGTAATTATTCCTACTGTTCCGAGTTGAAAATTTGCTGAATTTATAGACTTAGCATACTTTAAGCGCTGTCTTTATCAAATGAAAATAGAACGACTCGTAAATAAAAGGCAGGGGTGGGAAAAAGAAACAATAACAAGTTTCTACTCCTCTGAGTTTCTTGACACAGCAAGCTTTGATAAAACTGTAATTAGCGAGAACTACAGCAGACAGGTCAAGCGTAATTACCTTTGATGGTAACTGAAATAGTGTTGTTTTCTCCAACCAGATAGCCACAGGGCAACAGCTCAGGTGTCTCTGCACTATTAGTGCGTTTGATTTCTCCAATGCTGTAGCCCAGAACGCTGTCTGAATTCAGTCCCAGCTGGCTCACGGGATCCACGTGAATGATATACTCCTAGGGTGAAAAAGGGACACGAAAAGACAGGCAGCACGGAAATCTCTGTGACTTTGTTCTATGCTATAATAGTAATAACCACAACAAGTTAAATGTTGCTTGGTACCGTCAAAATCTAATAGCAGAATTCAAGCACACAGCAAACGGTACTCACTAACCTTAAACAAGCGTCTTACGACCCCATCCAGAACGTCCCATTTGGTCTTGCCACTGACTCCGATGCAGCCTATGAGGAAGGTGCGAGGCCTGGAATCCTAAATGCATAGAAATGTGCGTTTAAGTTAATAAATAAATCCTAACTGTATCAGACAAGCCTGTTAAATGTAATGAAAATGCTGGTGGTTTTTTTTTTTTTTCTTCTTTTTAAACTTACGGTGCATCTTTACCACTCTATATGGTGAATTCTGAACGCTATATGAAATCCTTGTTTTCTTCTGAACGTTTTCTACAGTATTGAGAGTCACAAATCTTAAGTGGTACTGCTGGTAAGTAAAAGGTATTTATTGATCAATCCATGAACAATTCAAAAACCTCTGAGAGGATTACAGCTTAGCCAAAAGACAAAAAGACTCTTAGGAAAATTCTAGGCAGAAAAGTTCACGGCTTGTTTGTTTTTCCATGACTTCACACAATCAAATATGTTGCATTTGCAAGGCTTATCCTATTTACTTCTAGAAATGCTGCTGTGGACATAGAAATCTAAATAGATAAATAGAAATTATACATGGTTATATGTATAAATAGTTATATATAGAGAGAGTTTTATATCTATATATCTATATATCTTTACATATAACAACTTCTGCGTTATGTTTGGTATATCACAGCATTTTGTTTCTGCTTTCGGAGGCAGATTAAAAAAAACCAGAACGCACCTCATTTTTCTATTCTATAGCTGCACTCACTGTGAAACATTCATTGAAGAAAAAACAATTTCTATCATAAAACTTACAGTTCAACTAAAACGTTAAGGAACCATTCCCACACGGTAACTTTATTGACTGTGAGCACGATGGAGTCCAATAGAATTAGCAATTTAGTTTTAGTGTTCATTTGCTTAGGCAGGGCTGTAATTATTAATGCAAAATTGGCATTTAATGGAAAGATCTGCTAAGTCGGTTTTATCTCTGATTATTCACATTTTTTCCCCCTTTACAAAAGACATCAAATTCTTTCTTAAATACACTTTTACAGGTACACTTTTACATAACATGAGATAGCAAGGTCAGTGCTTGGTAAAGACTGTGTCGTACATTAATGCATGCATTGCACACAGGAGGTGGGCTGCAGTTTTACAATATCAGAAATGTATTTGGGTATTTAGGATTCTTTCAATTACTTGTGAATGGAGAACATCTGAAAGATGTCATTCAAAATGGGATAGTTGTACCAGAGAGGACAACTGGAACTAGAACGATAAGGTATAGATCTCTCAGTCTGGATCCATTAAATTCTTCCAGAATATCGGTGCTTCTAGCATTTCAGTGTGCCGTCTACCGACACATTGGATCACTTTCATTATTAGTTAAAATTTTATTGAATTTTAACAGAAAGGCCCAAGTGCTTTGTGCAGCTTTTAAGATATCAGTCTTGAACAGATGCTATGCCAAGGTACCAACAAGAAACTGCAAAGTAAAAAAGCTATTGCAGGTGAGTCCGTGAGACAACTCAACTGGCGGTGTTGGCTCTCAGCAGTTCCAAGGAAGCGGGAGGGGGCCGAGTGCCTCGTCTATCACTAGCGATACACCAGCGAACTATTTTGCTGAGAAAATTTTAAAAAGTCTTTTGCAACTAAGAGCCTCCAAACCAAACTGGATTTGAATTCCCTGGCACATTCCAAAGTCACTTTTATTTCCAAGCTGGGGACGAAACACAACTCACCTCCTTCCATTTCATTTCATCCTGAAAGTTGACAACTATTTTGACGTGCCTGCCTCCTTCCTTCCTGGCAGAGCCATCTCCAGTGTCGTCTAACAGCATGTCTGTGAACAGAACACATCAACAGCTTCACAGCTGTATCTTAATAGCAGTGAAGACTATTCTGGTTCACGCCAACACGTTTATTGTAGTCAAACACAACGCATCTGGGCTTCACATGCCCCGAGGTGAAACACAAGAACCAGGTTTACTGACTTCCTTACCAAGTATCAGTATCACTCTTAAAAAGAGAAGGTCATTGAAAATTATTAGTCAGTTACTCTGTATTTTCCTTCCTACAATATAACCCCTGGCAAATGTACACCATTAAATGGCTTTAAACATGACTCTTCGCAGCTGAGGTCATAATTGGACAACTCCGATCTAGGGTGTAGCAGACCTATGACGACATTTTAAAAGAAGGCTTTGTGCCAGCTCCTGACATATTTCCACACCTCAACTGTTAATAATTTTCATGCTTTCATTTTTCCACGGCTAACCAAACCAAATCTTCCAAGTGCAGGATAAAACCTGCCCAACGCCTTTCTCATTAAACTCACCGAGACTGGTTGACTCCGTGAGGTTCAAACTGTGTTGAGAGAGACCCACTGAATGTCTTGGAGAGGATGAAATGGAAACCTGAGACTGAGCCCTGCTACAGCTGCCGTGGTTTTCAGATTTCAGCCGATCATTTTCTGCTTTTAATTTTTCAATCTCGCTCTTGAAAAGACAAGTGAGGAGTTAGAAGGCACAGTGAAAACACACTTAAAAGACAGCAACATAAGCACCTTAAGAATAAGTAATACTTTAGCAGAAATGCCATTTTCGTAACTTTTTAATTTATTTTAATAAATTAATGATTTTAATTATTACCATGTCCCTTCCACGAAACTTTTCAAAGTATCCTAGAAAACACAATACATGGGAACTCACTAAACACTGAAATGCACCTACTTTAAGGCAGAGAGCATGGGAACGTTTTAAGAGGTTGCTGATGGTCAACAAAAATGATCCCTCCATAGGTTTTTAGGGTTGAAACAGAGCTGCAGAGTTGAGGGCAGCAGAATTCACGTGTTCAAGGTGACTTTTAACGAAGGTACAAGGTTTAACACTGGCACAAAGCTAAATACAACTTTAAGTAAGCATTCAAAAACTTCAAATTTTCCTTCTTTCAGATCTTTACTGTGTGGCAGGTTGGCCGATCGTTAACACATCAACACAGCCTGCAACATTCAGGGTGGTTATTTCTTACCTGCATTCTGTTCATCGCCTCCCGAAGCTGGTCAAGCTGATGAGCAGAGCTAAGGGCTTCCAGACGAATATCAGTCAACTTCATCTCCTTGTCTCTCAGCTCATTTCGTAACTGCATGACCGTTTCAGCTTCGCTGTCGGTGCATTCAGAAATACTGGAGAAGATTAAAAAACAGACATTGAACGAGACCATTTGTTACTTTTCGGATGGTGCTTCTCCAGCATTTATTAGTAAAGGGGGAATAAACCCCTTTTATTCTGCAGGAAGCAGGCAACAGTTTTGGCTTATTGGATTAGTGATACCATAAATCAGATATTAAATAGGTCATGGAAACATTAGGGACTAGTGAAATAAATATGTCTGAGGGTTATTTTTCTTTAATCGGCACCTGAAACAGAATTCTGGAAATGACCTACTATTGGATAGTCTTCATTTTTTTTCATGGCAGTTGCCATAAAGGAAAACTTCTAAAGCCAAAATCTAAATAAATTAAGGGGGTGCAGGCAGTAACAGCAGTTGGTTGGAGATTGATGAGTTTACAGACAGATTTAAAGCTCACCAGGTGCGCACAGCTGGGTTTCCCTGAACTGTTCTGGAGGGCTTTGGAACTCTACACCTATTCAAGCGTGATAAATTCCTGCTCGCTTTAAAGCACTCATGCTTAAAAAATTTTCGGTGGCGTTTTCCTTCCCTCCTCTCACAAAAAAAAGATTCTGGGTGAGTAACATTTCAGCACAGTCATAAGTGTATCTATATAAAGATCAACTACACAGCTGCATGCTTTGAGGGAGATTTCATTTAAAAAGTCTCTCCCTAAATCAGGTTAATGAGAGATGTTTTCCCCATCAAAAAGCCAATAAGCCAAAATACACAAGTTTTACTTGTGCTCTAGCCCTCCCCCAGTTCCCATATTTACTCTTTTCTCCAGTTTAGCCTTTTGGCTTTCATGTCAAGATGAGACATATGCACACAGCATTTTGACTGACGATAGACGGGATCATCATTTGACAATTTTCTGGCCTTAGATTTCTAAAGCACAATTTGCTGTCGTCACCAGAAACTCACTGAGTGGGGCACAAGAGACTGGAGAAGCTTTAAAAAAAATTCACAGGGGATTATCTTCTGCTACTAACATTTCATCACTATTACACGGCTGGAAACTATTGCTATTGTTTTCACCTCTTCATGTGAAAACAAGTGATGGGCAAAACTTCCAAGTCTGGATACTTACTCAAATGCATTTGATCTAAAATCAGGCTGGAAGCTTCGCGTGACATCTACCAGGTCATAAGGCTGTCTGGTAATTATATGTTTCACAATACCACCTCTTACAACTTTCTGTTATTTATTTATCCTACCCAAGTGACGAAGCTACTCACAGAATTAACATAAAATCTGTTTTACAAAGTTTTCCAAGCACATTCTAAATGTGAGTTGAGACTCAAAACAGTGCGGTGAGACAATTACTTACTTCACAGGTGGCCAAAACGAAGCCTCAAGATTGCCTGTTACCTTCCCATGAACGTAAAATGAGTTAAGCAGCAGAGCAGAAGTCCTGACTTTAAAGTCTACATCGCATTCTCACACAAAGACAAGCAAAAGCGTAATGTTTGGCTGTACAGGTGAGCCTGTACGATAGCTTGCTACTACCCAAAGGAGCGCATGTGTTTCTCACTCCTCTTGCCCTGCCTGCTCCGGGCTGTGCACGCTTACGCCAGCCCTGGCACCCAGCAGAGTCTGATCAGACCCCCGAGCTGAGCCAACCCACCACCCTGGGGAAAAAAAACTGTTCACGTTTCTGTCCAATGATTTTTCGCATAATTTAGCATGTTGCATCGGCTCAGTGGAGTTGCCTGAGAAGTAGCAGAGCCAGTGCAAGGGAAGGCCCAGGTCCAGGTGGCCGGGGAGGTACAGAAGAAAAGAGGAGCGGATCATCGCCACTCACCGGGCGCAAGCTGTTAGGTGAGTTCGGCTGTATCGCTAACCCGGGCTGTTTGATTTCCAGTAAATCCTTACCTTTGTCTCAATTTGTCAACTTAACCGGGAAGTCCTCGTGGCGGATTAGTACAGTACGTACCGCCTTTAGCCATCAGAGAAACAAAATCTCAGGCTTGGCCTGGCTTGTTTCATTAACAGCAAGAGAGCCAATTAATAATGCAGCCCAAGGTCACCCCGGTTACAGATACTCTTCACACTCAGAACGTTATGCTGAGAGAGCACCCCAATGAAATATTAAATTATGCTACAGTAACGATGCAGTGATTTTTGGCTTCCCGGACACTGGAAGGTACTGGGTTGGGAGGCAGTTACATATCTGTAATTCCCTTAACGCATAAATTCAACTTCTCGGTCCTCTGCTTGCAGTCTCCTCAGACTACAGAACATTCAAAGTAGGCAGCAGTTGAAAGTGTGATCTTTGCTCATTCTTTTGCCAATACGACGGGGTTAAGGATTTCACCCATCACAGCCCCCCCAGCTCTGGGAGATAACGCAAGCGATGCTTGGGAGTAGGACTGATGGGTGACAACACAGCAGCCCTGACCTCCAGGACCATCCTGTTTGGCCCACCGTGTCATCTCCTGCGGCCTCACAGCGAAGAGCTGGTTTCAGCAGCGCAGGTAGCTGAACAGCTCTCAACCTCTTGGAGCGCTTATACAGATTTGCAGATTCTTAGACAGAGGAACCAAAAGGGACAGGACGGTGTAGAGCACATTTTGCCTCTGCTTGGTTCTGTAAAGCGGCCTAGAGATGTCCTGTCAAGCTAGCACGGAAAACAGTGGATGTCTCCAAAGCATGATATTTCTCTTTTCCTCTACCAATGCAGCGAGATGCCTTCCACTCCATTTTCTATTTAAAAAGAAAAAAAAAATCACTTACAGAGAGTTGGAATGGGAAGCTCTCAGCAATGGTGTTGAAACAGTAGAGTTGTGGTGTGGTAGCTTTGGTGAAGAAGGTAACGAAGAATCAGTCATCTCCTCAATATCTGAATGAGAAGATGCTGACTTGGGAGATTTCTTTTTACCAAAAGCCTGCTTGAAGGAGCTGCGCAGCTGAAAAAACAAGACCACAACAGTAGAGACATCATTAAGAATGGAACCAGGCAAAAAAAGCCACAGAGTAAGAACTCTCACATGCAAATACTCCAAACGATACAGCCATACTCACATATATTTTAATATGGGTAAAAAAGAATAAAAAAGCTTTTTTTCCCCCCCTTAACTATTTTATGAGATTAATAAGGTCAATAGGACTGGATATCAAGGCTTCCTAATTTTAAGATAACTATTTTATAGCAAGTTCTGTTCAGTGGAACAAGCTGTACAGCGATGCTGTAACAACTTGCAGCTATAATGTAACGTGGCTCAGACAAGGTTAATGATGCTGAAAGGGTTAGTGATGTAAATGGATGGGTTAGCTTTGTATCTCGTAGTTTAAAGTAGGTCTTCCTTACCTCATTGACCTGCCGGAAGAAGCGCAAGCAAAAGGAAGTGGGGGAAGGAAAAAAGACATGTTTTAACAGATAAAGCCAGTGATAAGGAAAGCTTCGGATTTCGAAGACAAACATGACCCAATACTCAACAAAGACCAACAGTTACTTTAAAACTGGAACCCTGCATTTTCCAAAACCAGGTGTTTCAAACAACATATGGTCATTTTTTGCGTTACTTGAGGGAGACGCCAGACCCAAAACTCTTCACTATTTAAATTATATTTTCTCCTTAGCTCCGACCGAGAGTTTTGCCTAACAGCCAAGTTAATATTGTGTTTTTCCTTGCAGGAACAGGTATTTCACCAGGTGAATGGACTGAACCTTCTCTACCTACCTGCAACTAAAAGAACCTTTCTTAATGTGATTGCCATTTTCCAAACAACAAGAAGAATGAATATGCATGCGATTAAACTGATAGTATCCCGAAGTTACAGTTCAACAGTTAGTGTTCAAGAAGCGTTTGGACAACGCTTTTAGATATACGGTTTAACTTTTAGGTTGCCCTGTATGGAGTCGGGGTTTGGACTTGATGATCCTCATGGGGTCCCTTCCAACTCAGGACACTCCATGAACACCGTTTAAGGCTATCGCAAATTACATTTGTAAACAGCCTGGCTTAATATGAGACGAAACTTATTTTTAAACTAGACAAAGACTTCTACAGTGAGAAATGTTGAAAGTCTGGTGTTTCAGCTCTGAATGGACCACTGCGTTATTTCTACATATAACAAATAGATCTTGGCTGAGAACTTCATCAGTATTTGTGGAATAAAAAATGCGTGAATCAGACTCAACTTCTATGTTTTCTCAGTAAATGACGGATTTAATTTTCAGTCTTAATTTTACAGCAATGATGTACTCATTTTTAATATCAACATAACAATATTGTCCTGTTTCTTCTACTTCATGGAAACCTTATTTATTTCTCTTTATAATAAGGAGATGTTTCCTTAACCTTCTTCAAAAATAGTCATCTGAGAAGCGTAGGCTGATGTAGGATAATAGCTACTAGGTTACAATAACAAAGAATAGAAGCTAAAGCAAAAATTTAAAAAGTGTTTATCTTAACTAAGGCTTAATGATTACAGAAGGTTTGTGTCACAAATTAAGAGTCGCTAGCAATTTAAAACTTACAACAATTTACTTCGTCTGTAACTAATGTATAACTCAGCACAAGAAGGATTTAGAGATGACATTGTTTCCATTCAACCAATTATTTAAGGGGCAGAGTGGAAACACTGCTGTTATGAAGGAGCTGGCAAGATACCAAAATGAAACCACTGGGATAAGAGAGAAATAAAAACAAGAACCTGCTCAGGAAGCTGTTTCCTACAGTTCAGGAGTTTCATAAACATTTCTGAGAGGACATCGTGCAAATACAAATCAAGCTTTTACCAGCTCAAACCACATTTTGTAGCTATACAGATTTTTCGGTACACCCAAAAGATCCAGGGAGATTTCAATTCGGTGGGAAGGGAGGGGTGGATTGCTTTACTGGCTACGATAAAGGATCTAGGGACTTTAGTCCAAACTACAATCAGACTAGGTCACTAAGGCAGTTATGGTCTAATTCAAAATGGAGTTTAATATAATGTACCTTTCCTCCAGTACACGGTACCTTGTACACAGTACATGATGAGCAAAGAAGGAAAAATGGGAAATGAAAGGTAAGTATTGCGAAATCTTGCAAAATAAATGTCCATCACCATAAATTTTTGAAGATTGGTTTTTTTTTTGTTGTAGAACTCCGCAGTAATGTTCAAAACAGAGTTCTGAAAGTGTTTAACGTGTTCACTTAAAAGAAAGTCCTATGAGCCAAAAAGGAGAAAAAAAAACCAATTAAGAATGATCTCTCATTGTGGATTTGTTTTACTTTAATGACAGACGTCGAGTTTTCCCTAAGGGGTTGGACACCATGTTACTTTTAGCCAGAATTGATCTTTGACAGCTATTTCTAATTTAAGAGTGGCCTTTCGGCTGTTCAGCTAAAATTCAATCCTAGGCAGAGTCAACACAAGCATATACATCACTTACGACTCAATTAAGCCTTCAAAAGGGAGTTTACACAGGATTTAAACAGTGCATAGTCCTTGTGCTGACCTGTTGCGTGAGGGGAGGAAGGAGGAGCTGAGCGGCTAGATTTCACCGTGCATGTTCGGACAGTTTTATATAGAACTCACGCAATCTGTTAAAATACACTCACCCAGTTCTTCCTCTTCTTTTTCTTTGAATCACTCTCAATGTTGCTGCCCACACTGGAGTGACTGGTAGCACTGTTAATACTGGAGACGCTGTCTGAAGAGTGCTGCCTTCGGATGCGCAGGTCTGTGGGTTGAGCAGCTCCGGGTCCTGAATATGAACGGAGGTGGTGTCAAAATTATGTAAGAAATTTGATGTAAGTGTAAATTACTGGGATAAGTAAGGGACGTGAGATAAGACAGGACCGCATTCAGACTTTCTGTTGGAAATTACTGAAAACATCAAGGAAAATAAAGCCGAGCGCCCGATAGCTCTGAAATGGGGATCTCCGCTCCCTGCTGCTTCACATCAGTGTCTCGATGGGCGAGTTACTAAATGCTTATAGTAAATTCAGCGAGCTCACACTGAAGGTGGACAAGCTTTGTTAAAATGCCTTCTCATGCGTCTAACGCACGCACTTACTTCTGTAGAATTTGTCGCACTATTTACACAGATACCCATTTCAAATCCCCAGCTGATACCAAACACGTACCTAGAGCATGGTCATGAGGCAGAGCCGATCTCTGACGGTTACATCAGCTATTACCAAGAGGACTAAAGTCTCACGAGCACTGCACAGTTGCTACACCTGGTGCTTGTTTCTCACCTTTGCAGTTGAGCTCAGGTGTGTTGATGACTCCATTGATGGCAGCCTGGGCAGCAGCATTTTGCTTCTTCAGTAGTTCAATAGTCTTCCTTAACTCATTCAGTTCTGAGTCCTTGAATAAGAAAAAAACCCGTGATACATCAGAAAACGCGGACGGTATCTAACTGCTCCAAAGGAGCCACATTTCAATCCGCGCATTGGTAGTTGGTAGAGCATTTATGGAATATGTATCTGTATAAGAAGATGAAAAATGAGGTTTGGTATACCTGGGGAAGCACACCCTCAATAGGCTGCAAAATAGCTTGGTTATTACGAGACAAAAAAAATGTACATGCTCTGTAATACAGAAATATGTATACTCAAGTTTATTGTCCCAAACCCCAATGTTGCCTGTCTTGCAAGGATTTTTCTTGGTGTTTCTCTTGGACATGCACATGTGCGGATGCACTGGCAAAAAATTTATTACAAAAACATGCAATACGGAAGACGTGTTCAAAGTAAGAATTTATAGGAATAACCTGATCAGTTGTCACAACATCCCAGTGAGGAAAAAGAGTCTTTTGTATAAAATTTTTATTACATTTTACTCCATTACCACAATTGAGGAAGCTAAGGCAAACGGTGTCTGTGAGGGGGGGGGGGGGGGGGGGGGGGGGGGGGGGGGGGGGGGGGGGGGGGGGGGGGGGGGGGGGGGGGGGGGG
>JAOBAS010000020.1:25588335-25600034 GCA_025311575.1 Elanoides forficatus
GCAAACGGTGTATGTGATTCCCACCCCCCACCCCCCAACTACAGAAGCAGCACAAGCAACGATGCTAGAAACAGAAGTTAAGACTTCCCCAAACACTTTTCAAGCTTGCCTTTTGTTCCGCTGTCATTGTCAGGCTCTGCAGTCTGATGGTCATGTTCCCCAGGCTCTGCTCAAATGCTGCCACCAGGTGAGCCTGAAAGTTAAACCATATAGAAGTAGTTTGTCCTCTCCCCCCAACAAGAATATTTCTGCAGGTGTTTAAATGGACCACCTAGTGCACTGCATTGTTTGTTGTGTAAATGATATGGAGAAAATAACACTGATTAGAAAAGGTCAAATGAGTAGAGCATACATTGTGAAAATGCTTGCAAACAAATTATCAGGAACAATATAATTGTGGAAAATTAGCAATGCCAAAGGTAACAGACCAATTTCAAAATTTTAGAAAATGACAGCCCTCTCAGGTACAACCACAACTAGCAGCACAGTATGAAACGATGCAGTTTTAGGCTATAAACCGTGCCCTGCTCGGCAGCAGCTGCTACCAGAACCTTTGGAAAACACAGATGTAGGAGTAATACCGTGACCTGGCACATCAGGAGGAGATTTCCTGGAGGTGGCTCCTCAGTCAGCGGCTACATCTACTTCTTTGATATCATGATTTCAATAGCCAGGATAGTTATCTCAAACATACTCTAACAGAGCAGCAAACAGGAATTTTTTTCCAGTTTGGAATTCTCATTTATTCTGTAAAATGGGCAATCCTAAGTCCAGAATACATTTAGAACAAAAACACCTCCCTAGGAGTTAAGGTCTTTTGAAGAACCACATCCCAAACTAATCCAGTTCATGTACTTTTCTCAGTTGTTTAAAGCTGCTTGGATTTTGTGATAAATGGAAAACACATTTCGCCACTTCGTTGAAATAGAAAGACGTATTAGATTCAATTTTTTTTGGCAACATCTCACAGGTTAAATAACTGAGGCTTTTAAGGGACGCTTTAGGGAATACACCTTGTCACCTGAAAGTATTCCTGATACCAAAAAGGCATGGAAGGACGTCCTTGGTTATCTAGCCACATCCCCAAGCTATTGCAAGCAATGACATGAAAAGACCTCCTCTCACAGAATCGAGAGAGGAAAAAGAGACAAATCCATCCATATTTCTAAACATCTCCTGCTGTTCATTTTTGAGATCAGACTTGGTCTTGGAGTTTTTATGTGGGCCATATAAGATTACTTAAGATTAAGATTAGCTTTCAGGCACCCCCATGCAGTAAAGGTAACTCTCACCGCAAAGCTTTTCACAAAAAGTTTAAATCTTTGCCCAAAGAATACACAAAACCCCCAAAACATCACTCCTAAGTTTCAGGAGGATACCCTAAAGAATAAAATGAAATAGAAAACAGTAAATAAAATACAAGGCAAGTTTTTAGATAGAGGAAAGCCAGGCAGAAACTTCCCTCCAACTAGATCACTCTTTTCCTTGTGGATATTTAAGGCAAAAAGATGCTGGAAGTCACAGAGGTGGAGATTCTCACTGTGCTACCCCATCAGGAGAACTCTGAGAGCCAAGTCAGACAGTTCAGTCCAGAGACGCCTTCCCTGCAGAGAGGGATAAGGATGGAGACAGGACTACTGCAGCCAGTCTTGTAGCCAGTCTGCCAGATGCTTTATCAGCCGATATACCCACCTCCAACTCAAAGACTTCTCCAATATTTGAGTGCACCTTGCTTGCAACCAAGGTCCCTGTGCTAACCATCATCCAAAACCTCCTGGTGCTTGGCCAATTGCCTTTCTTCTTTGCCTATGAAGCACTGAGAACCCAATGTCGATTATATTAAGGACATCAGCTAGGAACTGAAAATGACTGGGAAGTAACGGGAAGGAAAAGGAGATTGAGAAGATGGAAAGGAACTTGATAAAAGGGAACTATGTTTCCAGTACCATGACATGGCACTGTGTTATAGATATACATGTACATGTATATGCACGTGCACAAATAACTGAATACAGGCATAGGTCAATATATATTTGTCTCAGCCATAATAATCTACACTACCCATAGAAAATAATGTTTTATTTCTCTATTAAAAATAATACTATGCACACAACGGCAAGTAACATTGTGCAAAATCTTTCCAAGCGGAAAAGGACATTCTCTCACCTAAAAATATAC
The DNA here is from genome assembly GCA_025311575.1 of Elanoides forficatus. NCBI lineage: Eukaryota > Metazoa > Chordata > Aves > Accipitriformes > Accipitridae > Elanoides > Elanoides forficatus. The sequence goes on from JAOBAS010000020.1 coordinate 25,590,514, forward strand.
AGAATAGCAAAACCTTTCACAGAGCTATTCCAGACTTATTCATCAGCAGCACACAGCTGACTTATCCTAAATAACTGTTCTCACATCCGCAATGAAAACAAACAGGAGCAGTACAATAACATGGGGATGTGCATCTCTCATTCCCATCAGCCCCTATGAAAATAAGCAGAGCTGAGACTGTGAGAAAATAGCAAAAAGTAATTTAAACCCTCAAGCTACACATGTATGAAGATCTAAATATTTTTTTTAAAAACACAGACTGCAAAGCTTCTGTTGGGGCGGATGAACAGGGAGCAACAAAAGTGATATTCAAGAATCCTCAGCAATACTTTGCAAAAGCAAAAAATAAACGGGCAAGCGGGACCGCATGGATTAATAATGGGACACAAACCCCTGATGCTTTGACCTAAACCTGAAGAAAAAGTTGCTCTTTCAAAATCGGATCAGGCACCTTGAAGTTATTGCTGTCGGGAAATTGTTCAGTGAACTATGAAAAGAGTTATCTTCACTTCCTAGTTGGAGCAAAACCTTTCCGAATTCTTGCCCCCGATGGCCTGAGAGTGTGCTGCAGTGTGTATACAAGAAAATTCAGGGAAAAAATAATAAATTAAATAAAGAGATGAATTCAAATTGCCTAAGGTAAAAGTATTTCATCAAAAAACTCTTGCGTAAAAGACATGTCCATAAAGCAGTGTCTTAACAATCAGCATTTATTAGCCTTAACTTTTTTGGGAACAGACCTGGCCTTTTACACGAAAAAAGACTATGTTCCCCTGAAAAGAGGTGGCTAAAGACTGAAACATATTACTAGGACAGTTACAGCAACATCTCTGCAGCAGACTGTGGCTGATTTATGGACATATAAGGGGCAGGTCCAAGTCTAAGAAGTTTAAATAGCATCAATAAAACAACCCTAAAATTTAGCAAAGTGAACAAAGCAAAAATGGAATATTATCAAAAGAAATGATGCTAATGGTTTTGGGGGACCCCCCACACACACCAAAACCCACCAAATGACCCCAATCTCAACAATAATGTACAGCAGCAGCATATGTTAAGAACTATTCTCTGCAAAGACAGCGGTAGTAACCACGCACAAATCCTTGGGCAATTTAACGGCAGCTGGGGCAGGCACACAGTCGCCTGGGCTACTCACTCCTCTTGGAGACACGCTACTAACTCCTGTGTGTTGAGTAACAGCCTACTGAATCCGAATACCGCATGAAGAAGAACGTAACAAAACCAAGGCAGAGCTAGGTGAGTTGCACAGCTGACAAGTTCTCTGTTTGAAGGACACGAGCTGGGTTATTTAGCAAAATTATAAAAAAGCGTATGCAAGAGAATCTGGTTCTTACTGTCTCACATGTAAAAGAAGCTTCTGGATGAAAACCAACTCAGGTATCCAATCCCCTTTGTATTTGAAAGGCGAATGTAAGATTTAGTTTTTGGAAGACTTTTTAAAGTTTTTCTGTTCCACTTGGGAAAGTGATCAAGTGGTTATATGCAGTCAAAACCCTTTTATTTGACATGTCCAGTAACTGTGTTCTTGGTTTTCCTTTTCCATTTTACAAGCTGGATGAAGCACTATGTTGCCTGCAGTGAACACCACAGTAGATTTCCCCCTGAATCCTTCTTGTAATAGGTGTTACTGCTCAGATGAAAGCTGTCCTTAACTGTGCCAAGTTTCGTATTCCACCGAGTCAGAGAGCTGATGGACAAGAATGTCCTCTTCAGTAGCATGTGTTCTGATGTTTATTGATTCCCACAAACTCGGATGTCAGTATGATCCGATTTGCTGACTACTCATCTGTAGCTTATTTACTCTAGAATTGGTTATTTTTCTAGCAAGCTTCTGTTTTGCAGATTTCTGTTATCTGTGACTACAGCACAGAACACACAAATAAACTTGCTCAGGGTCATACATAGTGTTGCCTCAACACCTCCTGGCTTCCAAATCTTTTTTTTCCGAGTATCTTACATTACATATTCATCAAATTCCTTAGAGAAAACAAGCAGAAGTATTGTTTACACTAGTTAAAAACCAGGTACGTCCAATCTTTAGGCAAAACTCTAAATTAGTTCTCGCAGCCCCTTAGGCCACTATTACCTATCGTGCCATTAGCCCACATCTTTATGCTACAGCAAAATATTATGCATTTCAGTCCACATTTGTACCAATTTTTATTCCTACCAATTACAACCTGTATCATCTGAATCTCATCTCACCCAAATGTCAAAGCAAGACACTATTTACAAAAAAAAGACTCCCTCTTCAATGATTTTCTCAAGATCTGAAGATGGTTTACATACATATAAAGCCAAATGAATATTATAATTCAGTAGGACAGAGGACGTTATTTTTGGAAGGGTAGCACATGCATGCAGTTATTTTTTTAAACACATAGGTAATGTGAACCGAATGTTCGTGACATTGAACTCTTGAATGAAATCTTTCCGACATGAAATCTTTTTGTCACTTATCAAAACTGGGGTGGTAATTGGTGCATTGAATGCATTCCCTGTTAGTGTTTGTTCTCAGAGTTGTACTCACGTTGGCAGTCAACTGAGTTGTCAGAGCTGACACTTTTTCTTGGGATGCATCCAACTCTCTTCGTAGCTTGCGAATCTATATATTTTAAGAGAGCACTTTACTGCACCGCAATATGGAGAAATAAAATAGCAAGACACGGAACGCAGAGCGTCTTGACAGAACATTTATGCCTGTCAAACATGATGTGCTCTTACCTCTGACTGGCACTTCTCTTCAGGCTATAAAATAGAAATGGAGGAAAATACATGAGGATATTACGACATGACCAGCCTGACAAATTTATAAAATTTTTCGATTTTTTTTTTTTTTTTTTGCGTTTCAAAAACTCTAATGCGAGTTCCTTATTTTGGATTCCCACATCCATATTCAACCTAAGATAATCTCCTAATTTATTTACTCTTCAGGAAAAAGAAAACAAGCTGCTTGTACAGTACTTCTTCCTGCAGAAAGGAATTTGGGCTCCCCTTCCCAGCCTGCCTCCTAGTGCATCTCTGAGTCTGAACCGTGGAAGGGTGAAGTCCTGGCTCCACGTGTAAGAGACTGCAGGAAGCTCTGAAGAGCCAGGAGTGTCACAGAACATGGCTGATCCTAGGCAATTCCCTTCCTCCCATGCTCAGCTCTCCGTGGGATGGAGATCACATTTTTGCATTCCAAAGTGATGTGGGGGAAAAAAAAAAAAAAAATAAAAAAAATCACTCCCACTTGGGTGCTCCCTAGGCACTGCGGTGATGAAAAACTGAGGACACACAGCTAGTTATATGAGGATGCAAAGTGGATGTACTGACCATCTGTTGTGGGCTGCATGACAAAATTGTGGCCATTATGGCTTGTTTCTAACCAAAGTTATCAGCTGAAGCGAAATATATGGTAGGAAGTTACAGACTCCGCTGTCCTTACGTAAACATGTCCACTACCAGCCACCATGAAAATTATACCCGTCAAACCACAGTATTAAGAGCCACTCGTGCTTGGGCTGCAAGCACATAAACCAGAAGCTTAGACAGCAGCTGCTGAGTACTCTCCTTGTGGCTCTCAGCGTTATAAACAACAACCCAGAGGAAAAGGTCTGTTTTCCATCCTTCCAATATGTTATGTGTTTTGGCTTCGTATGGACCGTGCTTGAGGCAAGGTCAATAATGAAAGGCGATATTTTCAATTTATTATCGACGTCTTAAGGCCATGTTACAAATGTAGCCTCCTAACAGTGAAACGTGTAAGTGAAATAATGTTAAATAACACTATACTGGCTTGACAGACTTCATAGACAGCTATACACGACGTTCCAAGAGCAAGTTCTTCCACGTACTCTTGTATCACACATGCTTTTTTCAGCCGTGGATGTGTGGTAAGCATGAGGACGCACCACACTCGCATAAGAATTTGCAATTGAAGATCCTGTTCAACTAACACGTATTTCAGAAATAATTATCATCCACTGTTTTTTAAAAGGCTTGTGCACTAAGAAACCCCCAAAACTGTGATCATAGCGTGCCAGGAATACATGAGCCACCTTTAATCTGGCTAGCTTGGACATTAACAGCAGTGAAGGCACTGGGAATTAACCATCAGTGTCGAATACTTCTGTACAGTCTTGTGTGGGCTGGAACCCGCTGTGCCCCGGGGTTGCTGCAGTTAACGTCCCACCTAGCTAGAGAAAAGCCAGGCTAGACGGGGTCTGCATGTTGCAGCCTCACCTCCCCGTCACAGCACAGCTATACTCTTAACTTACAAGGTCTTCCATAGGATATGTTTAAATGGAAAATCCTTCGTGAGACTATTAGAAGAAAATAAGCAAATGCAACCCGCATTTAAAAAAAGCCCTGTATTTTCAAACTCCAGTAAGCCTTACTTTAGGATCAGATACTCTGAATGAGCACGTACTTTTGGAGAAAATATTAGTGGCCTAGTGAACAAATAAGTTCTTTAGAATTATTAAAATCTGGGCATTAAAAACCCTTTTATCTTTAGTAGTAAATCATTAATACAAGGCTGGGATGACTTTATTCAGCAAATTTTGGGGTGCTTTAGGTAATGAAGTTCAAATCTCCTCAGATCTACTGAGGTCCTTTGTAGCAAAACTTCTTTAGTGTAGTTGCAAAATACTGATTGAAAAAATAAAATCCTGCTTTTAGGCCATTAACGTCTGTGTTTAATGAGGATACTGCTAAATATCCACAGGCATCTTTATAAACGTAAACATTTTTTTCATAGCTAGCGTTCAGAACACAATCAAATGAAAAGCGTTTTTCCCCCCCTCCTCCTTGAATGGCAAAAATAATTAGCACAGTAAGACCAGTTAATTCAATAACTTTGATTAGTAAACCCAAATCATTCATTTCATTATACTCACTGTCGAATAAATAGATGACGTACTGGATACCAAAGAGAGCGAAGAACCATGCACTAAAGGAAAGAAAATAAACACAATGAATACAAATAAAGTAACCACACAGGGGAATCATCATAGATCATCCAGTGCCAATGACCAGCCCACTGAAGAAATACATTCACAAATTTCATCATCTGTCATAAACTTAATTACATTATTGCACCAATAACACATGGTTTGAAGAATGCATGGCCAGGTAATACAATCCATAAACTTTGACTTGGTAAAGCTGCTTTAACAACTTAATACGACTCGTTTTTTGGGAAAATGAGGTGTGGTCAAGAAGATTAAAGAGAAAAGTTTCGATGAAGACTGGTTCAGAAACAAGTATTTCTCTGGACAGCTTATCTTAAGACCCTTGCACAAGGGCTTACTCACAAGATAAAAAAACCCAACGAATTAACTGAAATGCAGAAGAGATTACAAAAGTAAATCTAAGTACTTCATCTTCAGTTTTAGATGAGATTGAGCGGGCGGGCTGTTTTCTTTAAGCAGCAGACCAAGATGGAGATGCCCTGAGAAGACCATGATACCCAGCTCCAGTATGTAACCAGACGCTCCAGGAGAAGATGTGGAGCACCCGGGGAAGAAACCATTGTCTAGTTCTGGGGCTCTGAATTGTCCCCTGAACGCAGCTGTATCTTCCTCGGGCTGACTACGAGGGAGCTGTATCACGGGCATCGATGAGCTGAACATTCCCTATCCCTGCAGGGTTTTTTGGTCTTTCTTTAAAGCAATGACATTTCTTTAACAAGGCAAAGTTCATTCTCTCCTAGAAAAATTACTGGAGTGAAAACATGGCTACAGAACCTTTTCTGGAAAAGAATCTGTTTCAGGCAGTTTTTGCATTTAAACGTACATTCAGTAAAAGATATACATATACACTGATTCTCAAGGTTGTTACCATCACCCTGATGTTAGGATTTACATATAACATCTTTTTTTTTTTTTTGATTATGCTATTAAAAAAACTACCTGAAGCTATTCTTACTGCTCCTGAAACACGCAAAATTACCTTTCCTTTATTTTTATTTTTAGAAACAAAATACACTTAACTGAAACTTTTATTCAAACTTCAGGTAACTTCATACAAATCATATGAAATTGTGTTAAGTCACTTCTTCTTTCATCTAAATCCTCCAGCCAAGAAAAAAAAGTTTAGAGAAGCTGCCATTTTGCTCTAATTACCTACTGCAATTCTCCTACATTCATAATAAATGGGTTCTGCTTTCCCATTGACATTATATCCTAAGGCAAGGCTGGAAAGAGAAGTAAACAAAGTCTACGTTGGCTTCTGGAGGAATTTAAGACAATTTAAAAAACCCACAAGAAAGTAAAAAAAACCCCAACCAACTCACACCCATTTGGTTTCTCTGGTTAATCATATTTTCAATTAAAATGATCTTTATAGTTAGATGTTAAGGACTGTACTGCATTAAGAACATAAAAATAACTAGCGTGAGTCAGACCCAGGGTCTGTCTAATCGTGTGCTCCATCTCTGGCTGCAACCGCAGCGCATGTTTAGGGAAAAGAATGCAAGGAGGAGGCAGATACCCGGTGATTTTTCCCCAGGTACACCTTTGCATCTTCTGGGAATCAGCAGATGGAAATTCCTGACATGGAAACTGCAGTCAGACCATTATTTTTCGTAGTCGCTGTCACCTCTCTACCATTAACTTCTCCTCGTATCGCAGATGCTATGCACTTAAGATCTCCTCGCCACTTCTCTTTTTACCTGCATTTTGCCCTTAGGAGCACCTTTTTCAAGATGGAAAGCCCAAAGCGCAGAAATATTGCACAAGGCCACCAATGGACTCATACAGAGAATATAAAATTATTTTCTGGTTTGCCTCTCTATATTCTTCCTTTGTGCAGTTTCTACTAATAGAGATGTATTCAAAAAACCAACCATACCAACTGGCCAGAGAAGAAAAGGATCTCCTTTCAATGGATTGGGACACGCATATTTTTGACTTAGCATCAACTGGAATTTTCAAGATCACATTGGGACTTTAACGGAGCAAAGAAGACTCAAAATGAAAAAAGGGAAAGAACATATCACTCTGGGAATCATACTCCTGCCTTGTAAAACAGCACCACTGCCTTGTTTGAATGTGTATATAATTTGAGATTTCTACTTTCAGGGACAACTAAGGAGTTAATATTTTTGCGCAATGTCTTTTTAAAGTATCTGCAGATGGCTACTTTAAGGCTATTTAATTAGGAGCCTGAAGGCAGTTATGCTCTTGATGTGATTCCTGTTTTTTGCAGTTAACATGCATCTGCACGCAGGCTACAAACCCAAATTGTTTTGGAGCTATTATTTTAAAGCACTATAAATGCATATGCAAGCATGTATCATTTTTAATGTCTGAAGAGAAACGGTATAGCTGTGATCAACTGTCCGAAGAGTAGAAAACCCAACATGTATTGCAGGCAGTAGCACAAAAAGGAATAAAAATTTATATCCCCATGACAGTGATTTTAATTCCTTTCTCTCTAGGAGGTTGAAGCGTCAGGGTGGAGCCACCGGCAGCACAGCTCCTGGGGAAGACTGGTGGCCAGGGAAGTGGGGAAACTGGAGAGCCAAGAGACCACTTCAGTTTCAGGCTGTGTTTTTTTTCCCCTGAAGTTCTGCATAGTTTGGAGGCTGTTTCTGCTGGCACCTCCCCAGTCCTGAAACCCTTCCTGTCAAAAGAATTATGTTCTGCAAGGCTGACTAACATTTCGACCTACATGCTGTGCTGTGAGAGAACATGACTGTACTTCACACTATGGAGACAAAAGAAAAAAAGGCTTTTAAGAATAAATCCTGGCCCTGCTGAAGTTAATAAGAATAAAATGTCTTGTAATCTTATGTGCTAATAAATAATTAAGAAGCAGATTGCTAAGCTTTAAGACCTGGATTTACACTTCATTGACACTGGCTGATTGTATAAAACCAATTTGTTCATTAACCACAAATTTTATTTCTAGAATACTTTTTGATCTATTCTCTCAAGGTGAAGGTGAACAATGTATTCATACTTTTTGATCTCTTCTCTCATTCTGTGAAGATGAACTAGATCCCCAGGTTTGAAAGCACAGGACAACACATATGCTGTATGCAGAACCACTTGCTCACTTGTAACTTGTGATTCCCTGAGAAATCAGCAGGAGCTAATAATAAGCAGGCTGTCCCTGCCTTCTGTACAGCCAGAGAAGTGACAGAAGACCTTTAACCTGAAGACAAAAATACAGAGACTGCACCTAAACATTCATCCCATCTGGTAAACTATTATTATCCTTTTAGGTGCCAAAAATGTAGGAAAATCTGAAAGGGACTTCTTCAGTATGTCCACTGTAGGGTCAAATTCCTTCCTCGTACATGAAAGCGATCTTTTCCCACTGCTTTCAAGTCCACAACTTGGTAGAGTTTTCTTGGAGTTCATTTTTATGACTTTTTTTAAGTAGGTGAAAAGTACGTTGTAGAACATTTCAGCTAACTCTTCCTTTTTCCTTTTTTTTTAAGTGGTTCGTCCTTAAACATGTAGCATTTATTAAATATTCTTCCAAACTAGACTCTCTCCTGGACAAGAATTTCTGAATTATGAGAGACAGTGTAACCTCCAACATGCCAAAATGGATTTGCTGCAATCTTAAGCACACTTAAAGGACTAAGGTTACAATTTTTTTGAGGATGTCTTCAAAAAAAACCTGAGAAAGTTTTTCTTTCAGTAAATCAACTAAGCACAACGCAGATGCAGTGACTTAAATTCCTTCACGGATTGTATTAAGGAACTCTTTAGTAAGAGCAGGACTGTTCATCACAGAATGGAATTCAACTGACTAAGTATCTGGCAGTCTTTGACCGTTCATGACCACCTAGCTTTCTGAGAGCGTGGCACAAACAGTGGTTAATTCCTGCAATGACAGTTTTCAGCCCTACAGCGTTATTTTCAACCCCTAATGAAGATCCTCAGCCATTGGCCTCTAAAATACAAATAAACGTAATGGAGTTAGATTGGCTAAATTCAATAATGAATTAGCCCTGAACCTTTCTGGAGCCATATCCAATACGCATTTTCTAACCTCTTCCAATGGCAGAAAATGGATGGCATAACCAGTATCTCCAGGAAGGCACCCTGTGGCTCCTAAAGGCCCCTACAAGCACTTAAGTGTGGCTCCCACGCATGCCTGGCTCCAGGGGAGCAACAAAAACGGGGCACTGGTATTAATACTGCGGAGTAAGCGCAAGTGCAGGTCTTCAGCGGTGGAGGAAGCAAGCCGGCAGAGGCTTGTGTGACCTGTAGGGATAAAGTACTTCACAGCCAACCAAGCTCCCCAAGCTTGGCAGAAAGGAGATTTAAGACTCAAAGAGCTAACGCTGGAAGAGCTTCCTATGACCTTCCTATGAATCACTCCCAGAGCTCACCCCACGCTTGACTTCTCCAAGTGCAACACTCGAGGGTTTTAACGTGTGCTCATAGCTACCGCTGCTACAGCCGTACGGTTGCTTGATCACTAGGTGTCCTGGTTTCAGCTGGGATAGAGTTAATTGTCTTCCTAGTAGCTGGTACGGTGCTATGTTTTGAGTTCAG
>JAOBAS010000020.1:25606678-25622083 GCA_025311575.1 Elanoides forficatus
GGTGGCGGTGGTGGTGGGGGGGGGGGGAATACCCCCACAACCCAAAAGATGTTCCCAGTGACAAGAGTAACACCAAACACATGCCAACTCTGCCGTATGCCATTCTCCAGATTGATTTAGGTAGATAGATGGGGTGTTTGAGGGGACTCTCACTGGCATGTCTTTGTGTCAGTTCACACCTGAACGATGAACACAGCAGAGGACTCAACTGAGCACAGTCTGTCACAAAACAATTTGCTTCACTGAGATGGGCAACAAAACCTACAGCCTTGTGCGTACTCCTGTCCTGAGACAGCATTACCTGTCCTGTCTCCTGGGCAAAGTATTTCGGCAGAATTTGGGGCTAGCAGCAGGGGAAGAAAGAGGGCTGGAAGAATCAGTCCAACAAGACAGAAAACAAGAGAAGGAACATTAGAATGAAAAGAGGAGAGAACAGAAAGGAGTTATAATAAAACACAAACAGAAACCCAAACTGTCAGAACATTATAGTCAGCGGTAATCTTCTCCATGGAGATGCAACCACAAAAATTTTGCTACCTGACGACGTAATTACACGTCAGGATATAGCTGACTTCCAATGCTTGCAGGGGTACTGCCGCCTTCTACAAAAGGTCTCTCAGAGGGCATGCGCTGCAAGTCATTGTGTGATTTATCCCGAAATTAGCTCCATGTGCTGTTAATACAGCTCTGATGCTGAAAAAGCGGTCCCGCTCCCTCCTCCCTGCTCAGCCTGTTCCCAGCTCCTACTCTGTGTCCACATGGATACTGATGAATCTCATCGTGTAAGGAGCTGGGGAACTGATCCGTCTGAAATACAATTCAGGTGATCATTTGTCAGCTGGATCCATCTCCCAGTTGGGTTCACTAAGCATTCGCACGAATTCCTGTACTGAAACGTTGTAGGGAGCAGCTGGAGGTGGGATGGGGCAGCAGGGAGAGGCCAAGAAGGGATCAAGTGACTAAGGGGACAGGGACTTCTCTTTTCAGCATGACTTTCAGTTTGAAAGCTTGTCAAATATTACAAACAAGAAGTTTAACAAGGAACAGTTGGCATCTCAAATCAAAATGATAATAACGATAGAGTTTTTTTTGAATATGACTATCAGATCAACTAACAGGAGATCTTCGGAAGGATAATATATGATGCAAAATTCAAATTCTAGGTATACTGTGGTAGCAAGCAAAGCTGTCACACTGGCTACCACAGCGAATTAAAAACCTCACCTGAACCCATCCCTCTTGCTCTGAACTGGGCTCCTTGCATGGAATGGCTTCTTTGTATGTTCTAGTAATACCATTCAGTATTACCTTGTAAGAAGCACAGCTTGATTTGTACCTGCAGTGTTGACTCCTGCTACCAGAACTTCATTTACGTTTGAGATACCTACAAACTTAATGGAAACGAGTGAAAAAAATACTAACCTTTCAGACAACGTAGTCTTAACGCTGTTGGTTCGGACAAAGGGAGTCAGAGAATCATCTTTAGAGGCTGGAATCAAGCCACTGGAGGAATTATGGCTCAGCCCACCTCCACTGCTCAGAGAGATATCAATGGATTCACAGCTGGTATGAAGACTGCTGACCGACTGATATCCAATGCCATCCTTGCTAACAGCAGAAGAGCTACTTGCGTTGGTACCCCATGTTAAACTGTTGGAAGGAGCTGAATGTGCTGAACTGGGACTAGAAGCTAGTGGAGACTGGTTCATATCTGTGTTTTTACTATACAGAGGACTGCTGCCCCCACTGCTCAGCATACCACTGCCAGATGGTGAATCAAGATTACCCTGCTGGTTCATAGTAGCGTGAGGATTGGAGATGACTACCGAATTTTTCATGTTTTCAGCTGTTGTGATGGGAACTTGTTTACTAGGCTTGCCGCCGAAAAGTCTGTAAAAAAAGACAAAGTGAAAAATACATACAGTGGAATATTAAATACAAGGGTATTTTATATCTAGACCATATATCTTCTTAGCTTCAGAAAACCAATATTAAGTAAATGATCCTAGACTGGACATATGCAACTATAAATTTATGAATATCGTTGTGTTCACTCCACCTTCAATAAAGCCCGGAGGCAATTATGAGAGCTTCAAATCTATCTCAGGTATGTCTTCTCCAAATCGTCAAATGCTACTTTCACAAAGCTAAAATACAGCTTCACAGAACTAAAATACAGCCATATCATCTTCTGCTCCTTAAGGAAAAAGGGTACCAGAGAAACATGGCATTGATTAATCTCAGGCATGGAATATTAGAGGTTGAAAGCTTGTTGTCCAGGTAAATTCTGGGCAAATCCCCAAATACTCTGCACAGAAGCAGCATTTTCTGGGATTAACAGGAAAGATATTCACTGATGCCAAATGTAGGTTTGTCTCATTTCAGGAGCCAAGCTGGCTGGAAACTATTTTTTTGTGTGTGTACAATGAGATTTTACCTGCTTTGGCACCTGGAACTGGCTCAATAAAAGACTAGCTGAGTGCCAGAACTAGTGCAAGGGAGGGGACACAAAAGCGTGGTTGGAGGAGGACGACTGCATCTCTAGTTTGCATCGTTGTTGCCTGTGATGCAACTGCACTGCCCATGAAGAAGAGACTTCACTTCCCTCATTAACAGTCAACAGGAAAGTTCTCAGAAGTGCAAAAGTGTCTTAGTAAACGTGCTTAAGACTAGATTATCAATCATTGTAAAACTGATCCTCAAAATTATGAAGGAAGCGTATCTTTTGAATCTAGCTTCGAACATCCACCCCAAAACGTTGCTTCTGTTTCTGCCACTTAGCTCCTGCAACTGCCTTTGGAACTTTAGTTTTCCTCACACCTATTTATATGGATTTGCTTTTTTTTTATCAACAGTGTGGAATGTTGGGGATGAAATCTTTCAAAGTGATTATCTGTCGGACTGTAGTCCTCAGAATAGAGGACTACAGCACTTCTATGCAAGAGCTCCTAAAGACTTATGGGAGGGTTTGCACCGAGGAGAACTTTCTCTGCTTTTCAGTATGCCCGGGTTGTTTGTACAACACACGCACACTAAGCCACTTTGTCCAACGCTTCCCAGAAACCCAGGCTGTGCAATATAGCCGGGCACCCAACAGCACACGTGCAGGAAGCCCAGTGACGCCCAGAAGCACTGTACTTACTGCACGGGCGCTACCTGCAGCTCCGGTGTACCTGTGCAAGAACGCATCTCAACTTGGATGGCTGCTGTTGCCTACTTGCCACAAAGCACCCGGACGCCACTGCTGGATCAGGCTAAGATGCCCACCTACATCTATCTCATAATCCATCACTGCTCTGTGATCCTCTCGGCACCTGATGTAGACAGACCTTCGCAAACCAGCACGGATCTGGCAAACTTGGTTCACCTGGACACCACACCTCACTGATTAGGAAACCCTGACTCAGACAAGTCAGTCTGAACGATAAACCCCATTCCTACGGGGATTTGGAGACTATTTAGAGTTAATGTTATTAAAGCGAGTATGAAGAAAAATGTCAAATCATACTGCAATGATATAGGGCCTTCAGCAGCAGTACCAGCTCAGGATATTCCTGCTACTACGCCATTGCATACCACCTCTTCAGCTGTACTGGGGGAACCGTACTCTTGGATGTAGGACCCTAGAGCTTAAAAAAACCCCAACCACCCCCACAACAGTTTTACAAGTTGTTTTTAAGCTACGTAGTCTTCCCCAAACTGTTTCACAGCACCCTAATACAACTGGGAGGGTGCTGCACTGTGGCACGAACAGAACCATGTTGCTGCTAAAGGCAGTGTCTGGTTGAACCACAACCTCCTAACAAATGCCTTCAGAAGAGGATGTGGTCTGAAGAGCATTCCTTTCAGTCCAGAGAAAATCCAACCCAGTAAGACAGTCACATCAATACAGAGATTAACTCTGGAAGGACATACCCTACAAAGAAGGACATCTGTTTACTCCTGTCTACCATTATTGACAAGAGATTGACATATCCGAGCTGGTTCTTGGGTCCTGCACGTCTCCCGTCAACAGAGAAGCAGTGTATTATATACCGCTAAGCATGAAGGCCCAATTTAATAATAAAATATATCAAGATAAACCATGGTTTCACTTAAGGGATGTGCCAGATACGTAATACCGGAGCTAAAGGGAATACTGAGAGAACAGAGACAGGGATGGCTCTCATAGCAGAATTATAGAATTGCACTGTTTGTGACAGCATAGAAGTTATGTATACTCACAGACTTACGGGTAGATCTATATAATTACAAAGGTATGGATTCTAATTTATTGTATAATATTAAAAATTTACAGGGCCAAGAGAAAATAGGCGAAAAAAATGTGCTACTCGTCTCAACTGTCCGAAAATTATGCTCAAAATCTTCTTTATTGTCATTCTAGAAACCAGTAATAAGCAGGTGAGGCCCAATTCAACTCTGATGCATTTCAATACACGACAATTTAAACAGTCTGGTGAAAATTCAAGAGTGGAATTGTAAATCAAATGAGGGAATAGTTAAATTGAGCCTCAGTGTCTTCTCTTTGAAGTTTCATGTATTTCTAATGTAGTATTTCAATTACATAGCTAGCGATGTGGCTTTCTAGTAATAAAAAAAAATTTCCAATCAAATTTCAAGATCAATGTGCCTGAGGCTTGCAACACCAAAAATCTGCATTTCTCATGGGGTACACTACAGAAATGAAAGGTCTATTGGAGCTTTTCTTTTTAAGCAGCCATTGATGAAAATGAAATGTTCTAAAGGACATGGCTTATCTAATGAAAACCAGGAATAAAAGGAAGTGTCTTGAATTATCCTCACATAGGCTCCTCAAATCAAACCACCCATCTAAAAAGAAACACTTTACAACTCTTTACAAGTGTTAGCCTAAACTGCCATCACAGCCATTATGCTTGCACTGGTGCTTCAGATGGAATGTGGCTTTCTCACATCACTGGAAGCAGGATGATGTAGCATAACTGTATGGGTATTATGGGCGTCAAGACAAAATGAAATGCAAAACACTGCAACTTGAAAGAGACAAGCTACTCAATGTCAAATTAAATTGAAAAATAATATTAACAGAACCTTTCACCAATAATCAAGGCTTTAATGCACAACAAATTAATTCCTGACCAACTCAACGTTAATGTTAAAATAACGTTTGGGGTAGTTGTGGAGAAATAGGAGACAGGTAAGATTTTTGTTTAAAAAAATATTATTGAAATAAAAAAATTCAACCCAGCTTAGACAGTAACTTCATTTTGGGTTCTTCTACACAGGCAAATAACCTGATGTTGAGTCTCGCAACACACTGGCCTCGTCGACACAACTGAAAGTTTGGTTCCAGTTAGGCATGTGAATCTAAGCACGGCAGGTCAAATTATGCCGTTGTCATCATGAAACTCTGAAATAACTCTCCTGTTGTCAATTTATAATTTGATCCACCATTGCAGCATTTCCGGGTTTGTTACGTATACATAGGTGCGAGAACTCTTCGGTAACCTTCAGGTAAGAAAACGCTTACTCCTGCGACATCTGCATGGATAAAGCCTTCAGGTATGATTTTTTGTAACAGAGACTCGTATCACAATTGCCAAACTTTCTGCCAGACAGGTTTTTTTTTTTCCAAATGTTAAATTTTTGCTGCCTTCACGTGACGTACTGAGTATTTACAACACTGGCCAACCAATGTGAAATTAAATGTAAATACAAAGACCTTGATGTAGGATGCTAAATAGTAAGTGCTCCATAAAACACAGCCAGGCCTGGCTCGAAGACTCCTGATCATTCAGCTCCGACTAACATCATTGCACAATCAACGAATTTATTGCCTACCTGCGCAAAGTGGGAGAGGCCACATCGGGGTACTTGGCTCCTTGCTGGTGAGTACTCTGAGCTCCGCTAGAAGCAGTCTGTGATGCAGGGTTCACTTTAACAGAATTACATGAGGCCACGCTTTCGTTGTCAGACGAAATCCCTTTCTCTTTATCAGTCTGATTGACTAATCCTGGCAGAGAGTTTCCAAGGATTACCTTGGCAGGCTCTCGCATTTTAGGGACAGGCAACCCAGCTGACTTGCTGCTTATGTTGGAGTCTATGCTACTTGTGCTAGATCTATTCCCAGCTCCGCTTCTGCTACTGGATTTACTGGGCCGGGGTAAACTACGGTACTGAAGATTAGTTCGGGCACTAAGCGCTAAGTAGCCATCATCCTGGTTCTGTGAGCCATCGACACTAGTCTTCCGGCCAGTGGTCCTACCCATGAGTCCAGATGACTTTGGGATTTTTCCCAGGGTAGCCGATCTACTGGTGATAGTTGCCCCACTGGCAGTGATTATAGTCATGCCTACGGCTGACCCGCTCTGTTTCTTAAATCCAAATGTATTAGCATTAGCAGCAGGTGTTCTAGAGTTACTTGTGGGAAGCTTTTTGGATTCATCACCACTGCTGCGTCCTGCATCTGATGGGGAACGTTTAACATGTCCAGCTTTAGGAGATAGTCTACCCTTTTCTGATACCTTGGCGTCATCAGTTTTCCCTACAAAAATAGAAAAAGAATTCTAATATTTAATGACTTGAAAACATCAAGCAAATGATGAAACTCAAAGCAGCATGAAAAGCAAAAGCGTGTTAGCCACCAGAGTGTGGTTAAAAGTTATGACCTAGTCTGCACTGCACTTACATGCCACTCTAGTGAGTTACACATGCAGACTTGCCAGAGAAAAGTATGTGGTGTGTTTGCCCCCAAGAATGTGAGAAGCAGACCAGTCTTATGTAAAAGTGACAGACAAGAGAAAAAATGTTTCCCTCTGTAGCTACCACAGATCGATCCCTTTTTATCATTAGACAGAAGTAGTGTTAGGCCATTAGTATAATTTTCCTAAAAGGCATTGTTCAAGAAAGTATCTAACTTCAACTTTTTCATGTACAATTGTGTACATGACCAAATAAAAGGAGAGGTATTAGTTTATATTATTTGATTATGCAAATTCAATCATTTTCACTCACACATCTGCAAGTGCTAAAATCACTAATACATTTATAAGAAAATCCAGAACTAAATAGTGTTTAGGATAAATTAACATGCTGGTTTAGTACGGGGGGTGGAGGGTGGGGGGAGAAATGTTCTCAACCACACATACGGTATGTTCTTAAAGTTAACTGTAACTTCAAAAGCTGAAATTACATTATTTATTCTTCATACGGCAATACTGTGCCCAGTAAATAGCTTGGCTTAAGTCTAGAGTTGTCACGAAAACAACTTTCGCAGCGTACTAATCCAAAACAGGCATTTTCAAATTAACAGAAATAGAAATGTGGACATACGAGATACTGCATAGGTCAAAACAATACCTAAAAATAAAGACAGGATTACCTGAAGTTCAGGTTCTGCCTCTGGAAAGCATTTAAACTGTTTTCATACCGAACACACTTTCTGGCTTGTTTATATCTTACACCTTTTCTCACCTGTTCCAGGTGTCTTTAATGTGCCTGAGGTGGTTGAAGGTTTAGTCCTTGGTGTGGTAATGCCAACCTGAGCTGACATGCCCCGTCGCCAGGAGCCCGTCTGTGAAATAACAGTGTTCTTCCTACCAGAAGTGCTTTTATCGGATTCATCTGACACATCAGAGGGATTCCGCCTCCATTTAGATCCTGGCTCCATTTTTATGCCGCTATCAGAACCTCCATCTGATTTCTTGACTTCATCACCGGACCATAAGGAATTCCGTTCAACCTGGGAATGCTTTTCTGCATCAGTCTAGGACAGATAAGGAATTGCAATACAACCTTCAGAGCAAGCCTTTCTTTTAAGAAGCTTCATAAATGAGAACCATCAAACTGATAAACCAACTCAGCAGTCATCTCTAAGTACCAACAAACCTAACATGCCTTTGCTAAAGGAATGTCACAGCAAGAAATGAACCCCAGCAATGACATATTTTTTTTAATATGCTATGGAAAAAAAAAAATTACACGAAACCTAAGAGCCATGCCCCTTAGAATAAATAAATTTAAAAAAACAACGAAAAAAGCCTCACTTGATTTATAAAGGACACATTCAGCTCCATGACATTTATAATCCTCCATCTCGAATTTCTGACGAACCCTTTTACTGCAATGCCAAAAAAACATTTCAAACCTGTGCAGCCACAGCTTTCCTTTGTTCTTGCTGCTTTCCTATCTCTTGTCTGGCAATCTGATCTCCAGAGCATGAGGAGGCAGCTTTTTGAACAGATCTGAAGACGTGGAATGCTGTTCATTCTAATCTAACATAGTAGAAGGACACCCAAGAACTGATGAAAAATGAATCCCCAACAACTTTCTAATAATACTCAAGACTCACTTATATACATAACTTACCTTAGCTTTTAATTTATATTCAACCTATACAAACTGGTTTTTTCCCTATTCTTTGCACATACTGATTGTGCTACCAGTCTTTTATGGAGAATTTTGCAAAGCTCAACATCCAATATAAAATTTCCTCATTAGCAAGCCTTTGCCAAATTCCCAGAAATGCTTAAATTAAATCCATTACCCTATATATATATATATATATATGCATATATAATATATTTCCCATACATTAGCATTTTCTATGGCTAATGATTACCCTTGCAGAATTCTACTTCTCCTGTCAAATGCTGTTGATTAATTTGGGCAAATTTTATAACACCACAACCGACTATTTTGTGATCAGGCACCAATGACGAATATCCACACATTTGGCCCTGACCCGGACAAAAAAAGTCATAGTTGAAGTGTTCTCCAACCACCACAGTACCATGAAATTCAGTATTTGATCATGAAGCTCCCAAGTAAGAGTTGGTGAATTCTGGTAAGGTGTTGAGCGTCATTTCTTCCCTGCAGCCTCAGCAGAAGAGGGATGTGCTCAGCACTGTGCAGTAGTCGAATGGTAATATCACTTAAAAGAAAATTATTTTAAATACCCCAAAGCATTATAAAGCTCACAACCTTTTACTCCCTTTGGATAATCAGAAAAGCACAGCACAGGAAAGGATGCATGATCATTTACCATGCTTCCAGCAAAATGCTATATTTTATTTTTAAGTTCCTAAAGTATGTTTCAAGTTTGTGACTTTTCTTTTCCTACCAGATCACACCATTAACATTAAAGAATCTAGGGGAGCTGTGGTTGAATTTCCTCTGCTTTTTATGGTAATTACTTTTTTTTTTTTTTTAGAGCCTGAAAAACTAGTCTAAGGGATCAGTATGTGAAAGCTGACACCACACATCACAATGGTCTTTCTTCAGTCATGTGAAATAGTTAGGGCCTGGGCTATTTGTCTGCATATTGAATCATCAGACTAACAAGCATTCACTGAATTATGGATTTAGATATTATTTTCTTGTACTTTCCTCGTGCCATGCAAATGCCGTTTCCCTGCCTTTCCACTCAAAGAGAGCAACTCCGCATAGGCTTAAATGCAACACTGCTTTCTAGCTTCCTTCTTTTCATACGGCTGCAAGCTTTGGGGATGGTTACCTTTCTATTTATGACCATTGCTTGGTGTGCGATAAATTCACCGTGTGACTGCTTCTATGTCCCGTGTTTCTCTAAAATCATCGTTTCATGCAAACGTTTCCTCCGTTTACAGATCTTGGAAGAGAGCACAGGCAAGAAGTAACAAATAATTGACCAACAAAACCAGCACAACATCATCGCTCACATGCTCTCATTAGTATCTTGCTTCAAGTACCTTGTCTGGAATTGCGTATTTACATCATTAGTGTTCCAGAGCAAGAAATACAGCTACTTGCTAGTAAAGGGCTTATTCTACTTTTGGTTGACTACGAAATATTCCTGTACCGTGTAGTTCCCCTCCTTTACGTCTCTCAAAATAGCACGTGTTCAACAGAGAGAACAGCATTACAAGAAGTCCTCTTATCTTTGCTCTCTTCCATTTCATTCCGCTACCACACTCACAGCCAAAGTTTTTCCGTAGCCTTTGAAATGCTGCACATCTACCCTTGAAGCCCTCTGGCCAGAGATGTTTCTGTTTAACGGTAAACACTGAGAACAGCATGAGAAACATGACTAAGGAATCAAAACCAAAACACGGTGAAACCTGCCTCCGCCGGGACTGCAGCTGAAACTCCACCTGGAGTGGGTGAAAGTGGAAATACTGTTTGCTGGAAGTCACGGCAAGACATAGCGAGCATGAACTGGGAGCAAAGCCTGCCACCCGACTGAGCTGGCAGTGGCGGTAACAACCAGGATTTCTCAACTTATTCCTACAGTTTTGTAAATCTATTCACGAAGCTGTGAACAGACCAAAGCTATCTTTGCTCCAATGAAACCGAGAAGTTGTCTTGATCCAACAGCTTAAAGATGCTGCTGTTTTCTCTTTAAAGGAATGGTTTCCTTTCCATCTTCTGATCTTTTTAGCGTTACGTGAACAAGTTCATTAGTTGATCTCTTCCTCTCTTCCGTCTTATTTCAATTACAGAAGTTATTTTCAAATGCCCACCAGATCTTAATCCCTCCTTCAAATGCGTGTATGATGTGACTTCAAAGGCATACTATATGCAGCGCCGTGTAAAAGGTAACTTGGATTCTAAGTCTGTGCAATATAAGGGAAATATATTAGGGCCCCAAAAGTTGCATAGCTACGTGATGTGGTTTGGTACTTGGCATAACCAGAGCAAGACATGGGAACGTGGTAAGGCAAGTTCTGGTTCCAATCGCTAGCTTGTTCAGATCCAACTCACGAACACCTTCATACCGTTGTTACAAAAAGGGGCTACAACTATGAATGTCTATGAAGATGGTGTTAATATCATCTTTAAGTCCTACTTCTCAAAGATGGAGAAACTACAGCTTCTGGAGTACGGGGTACTCAGCAGCTGACAATCAGTTTCTTAGCAGAGATTTTTTTCCTACTGCAACCACGTCTTCTTCCTTTGCAGAGATGATTCTGCCTAAGTTACTGATTTTATCGGCAGACGCTGACACGTTAGGGCTCTCTCCCTTTGATGTTGCTGTATTATTTGTCTGGACTCCCAGTTGCACGTGTATTAGCTTCAAGCTCCCTCTTTAACTATCTGAAATCCAGCTTGCGTACCGTCTCAAAAAAATGTGGCAGAACCGCAGCAGCTTACGAGTTAAGTGCCTGCTATTTAGGAGAACCAAAGCAGGGGACCCCGAGAAGAGAAGTCCACATCCCTCTGCAGATGTCTGCCAATCCTTTGTGGCTCACCACAGCCAGGGGAAAGCAAACCTGGGCACAGGCCATCATACAGTACTCCAGGTAAGACGGAAAAGGCATATATGCAGCATTCACTGTGTCACGAGCTCTGGGCAGCAAAAAAAATCAACCCTGCAAGCTACACGTGGTTTCATCACTCCGACTTGTTTTCCTTCCCTTGGTTGACAAGATTAGGATATTTTGTTCAAATGAAAAAGAAGTCTTTTATGGACAATAATTTGCAGGCAATAGTAATACCGAGAATAAATATTGTCGGCCATGAAAACTGAGCAGAGAAGCAGGTCACAGACGCACATCAAAAAACTGCAAACACAACTTGTATGTCTTGGCTCCCAGCTTCCTCCGCTAACGACTACGCTCCACCGCCTGTACAAGAGTCAGCTGCTTTTCTTCTGGTGTATCTCTGCACTCTCTTGGATGCTCTAATAGTTGTGGAGGAGGAAGAGGAGTTCGTCAACAGAGATTTTGATCTCTCAGAGGTGTTTCCAAGAATCTGATTCCATCGGAAGATAGAAGTCAAATGAGTTTCTGTTTTTTTTTTTTTCCTTAGGTTAATGTTTAGTCACGTCTCCCTTTTTCTTCCTTTTTTTTCCAACAGTATTACAATGTTGAGACAGTAACAATTGTCAAAAAATACTTCTAGTTGTCTGCATTACTCTCTCTGTTACGTACTGAAAAACATGCTTGATAGATCTTAACTCCTCTCAACTTGTATGGGACTTGTATTAGCAGTTTCAAGCACACATGCAGTCGCTGATACACAACCAGAGGCTAACTGGAAATCTTTAATGTAGGCTCAAATATGCACTTCGTGGCAAGGGAACAAAGACTAATATATGCTTGCACCACAGTCTTGCAGGCAGAGTAACACTTCACAGCAACCACAAGTTTAGATTAAAACTCATATTAAAAACAGGTTGAGGGTCCAGTCATGAAAAGGACTGGAGAAGAATAAAGAGGAAAGAAACGGAGGAGAAGGTCATACCTACATCCCTCTCCTCTACCTGCTGCAATGCCAAGTCACTGCATCCCGGTTGCTTTGACACCCAACACCCGAGTCCCTCGAGCGGGTGGGTGTACAAAGAGCAAAGCTGGACTTCTTAGCCCTGCACTTTCCAAACAAAATTCTATACAACCGGGGAAAAAAAGTGGTTCATATTACTGCAAACCTCTGTATTATGCAGTCTAACTGATGAATGAAAAACTGTTGGATACCTTCACTTGTTTTACCCTCTTAGAACGTGTGGTGTCTGAGCACAAAATGTACACTTATGCTGCCGATGGATGTAAAATTTATCCTCCTATGAAATGCTGCCAAAAATAGAAAGCCTGCAGTAACACACAGCCCCGGAAGTTTAAAATAATCTATTTCATTTGCCTAGCACGGTTACATTTCCGATGGAAGTGTAAATAAGCTTTAAACTTTCATGTTGACTTAATTAAATTCTATTATTTAAGAAAAAACATAATACCTTTTCTAGAGCTAAAAAAAAATCCCACCCACTGATGCATGTTTTCTGTACAGCAGTGCTGCTAGGAAGGCAGAAGCCATTTGCTGCCACACCACTGCAGCAGAGATGCCACAGATTCCACACATAGAGGAAATATTCCTAATTGCCACATATGATAAGGCGGTGACTACTGCTCGACATTGCCTTTTCAGTGATACTGTCCGTAATGAAGGCTCCCTGCGTGTTCGAGTTCATCCAACTTAAAACAATTATACCTATTGCACAAAGAAAATAATAAATATCAATGTTGCTTGTCTAAACCAGAAATCTTACCTGTGCATCTAAGTTTTTGCGGGAGGAGGCAGGTGTGTTGGCATAGGAGCTGATAGAGGAGCTAGTGTTAATGTCATCGGTACTGAGATTATCTATGGTGTCACTGATCCCACTGCTGACAGAGCTGCTGTCATCCCAGCTGGAGAAAAAGCACAACAAAGGTAGAAAACAAGGGTCAAAAGACAGAACATCATTCAAAAGGAAAAGTATTATTTCTACATGCCTTGTCCTACTTGCGGTTGCCAAATGAAAAGGGTCTGCTCGTTGTCCTAAGTTATCTTCTTTGCACTTCAAGTCTAAATTCATACAGCTCATCGACTATATGGTTGCCACAAAGCCGAATGTATACCATCATTAAGCCAATAGCACCAATGATGCGACTCTTGCTGACTCAACTGAAAGTCTGTACGAGTAGACAAACCTTCAAGTGACCCTTGAAATTTATCCCTGCGGTCCCAGAGCAGGGGAAGGTGCTGGTAAGGCGGCATCTCCAGGTAGGCATGGCGCTGACTCGCTAAGCAGTAACGCAGAGATGGAGCTTTAACGCAAGGAAAATATTCGCCCTGAGGCAATCTTTTGTACCTGGTTGTTACATAGACCTGGGCAACGACCTGGATCTACCATCGACAGCATCGCCTGTCTCAGAAATTTCTAGTAATTGGAAGTTTAGTTGTTCAGATGGTACACAACCCTCCTGAGCTGTACCACACATCCTTTTCAAGGAGATCTGTTGACAGCTTGCTGTTCAGGACTACTTTCTTCCAGCATGTGAGAGCTTCAACATTTTCTAGTAAATGAGAAAGGCATAACTGGAGGTTTAGGACACAGAAAGCACCAACAAAAAATGTCCATGCCTGAAGCGATCTGAGTGTTAGAACAGACAGAATCAAAACGATCTAAAAGTCAAGCCAGATGCTCCACTCCTAAAATGCCCGTAAAAATAAGCTGCTTAAGGACGAGATTTATAAACTGGTTTACAAGGGCTCCATCTCCAAGAACAATAAAGCTGGGACTGAAACACTGTCCTGCAAGTAGCTCTGTGAAGACATTTCAGTCCACTGATGGATAACTACTGCTGGAAATGCATAAATACATATTTCACAGATCATTTGCGAAAGCTAATGGTGAGAGCTGATCTCCTGGCAGTTCTTTAGCTTTTTATCACCACAGCCTCAGATTTTGGGAGCTCCAGACTCCCTTCCCTATTGCATTTCTGTTTGCTTTACAAACTTGTAACAAAGAGACTGCAGTGAGTTTTTTGACCAGAGGGCGAAAGCCATTCACAAACTGATGTACCGGACATTTGATATATGCATTTAAAACGGAATTGCGTGTTGTGTAATCGAGCTATGTAAAGAAAGGCAATCTATGTCCGGTTTCTTGAATTTTATTCATAGCTTCACCACTGATTTACTATATAGCCTCACTATATAACCTTTGGCAACTTTGAAATGAAAAGCATTTCTTTTTTCTCGCCTAGCGCTACAAACCAGCTACCCGTATGGGTTTTAATGACGCTTTCGTAATTTTGAATTGCTTTTTGCTTACTTGGGAGTATTTTGTTCACCCGCATCTACGTAAGGCCTTTCAGGGAATTGAGCACAGCTTAACCAGTGGCACAATTTGCTGAACCGCATAAGCAGTAGCGGCCACGGGGAAGCACTCCTCTGCGCGCCCGCGGAAAGGGTTATTGCTGCTCTTTGCTACTGCTTTGTTCCCGCTTACGGTCCTCATCCATCTGCCAGCACGCTCGTGTGTGCCAGTTCTCCCCGTATCGCCAGCTAGGAAGCTCAGATCGACGGTTTCGGCAGGCCGGATTAATTTTGCCTTCAGGAAATTCGGGAGCGCTCAGCCAGGCTGCTCTGCTGGCAGAAGACAAGGAGGGACAGGGACAGACACCGGGAGCCACCGCTGGCCCCCGCGGCAGCCTGCGTTCCGTGGAGCCTTGAGGCAGCCCTTCATCTGGTGTCCTCCAAGGTATAAAAACACGCTCCTGCCAGTCCCGATTGACTTCCAGGAGCGTCCCAGTTACAGGCAGGGCCCTGGCTTTGCAGAAAGATTTTCCAAACGCTATTTGGTAAATTCACAGGTGCTCCAGCTCTCCTGATGTAGCTATAGTCTACAGTGGCGGTGATGCTACAATTTAAAGGAAAGATGTAATTTTTTTTTTTCCCTAGATTTGCCTTCACCTGGGTATTTTTAAAGAGGAATCCACTGTAACACAAAATAGAAGTACATGTTAAAATGAAACTCACTACACAATGTGAGACCCACTGAGTCTGAACAAGCCAGCCAGTCAGATTCGACACAACAGTTTTCTTTGCTATTTTCCAAAGTCTTCCTCAGCATAACTGAATGAAAGATGTGCTGACCATACAAAGAAATCCATGGGATGTAACGGGGGG
>JAOBAS010000020.1:25629559-25664294 GCA_025311575.1 Elanoides forficatus
GGCGGGGGTGTGTTGTAGAGTAACATTTTCAATACAAATGGCACTGAAAATAGCCATTTATCCACTGGTATCCCCAATAAAGACCTTATGAAACCGGGAGAAGATATGTAAGATTTATCCAAGTAGGGATTAAACACATTAATCCTTATTTACAGTTGTAAAGTAAGGAGCTTATTACTTCCCTTTAATTCAAGTAGAACAGAGATGGGTATCTATAAGTATTTGGTTGATAAAAATGTATGGTGGTTAGCATTCAAAACTCCTATTGTACCCTAATATAAATACTTTCTGACAGGATTCTTCCCAGATCTCTGCATTCTGCCATACACGTGAGATTTTTTTTATTCTAATGTGGGAAATTACACCAGCTCTATTTACGGTGGGTAGCGGTGCTTAGAGGCACCCTTATGCTAGCTGTTGCACGAACGTAAGCCGTAAACATGAGAAAACCTGTAAGACAGTGAGAACTGGAAAGCTGGTCGCTTCTAGTCCACACGGGCTCATCACTCATGGAGTATCTTGTGCGCTAACGGGCACAGAGCGGGAAATGATACAAGTACCCCAAGAAAGAGAAATACAACAGGAATGGTAATAACAACACAGACGATGGAAAGCAGAGTGGTGTGGGATAGCCAAGACTAGCTGGGCACGGAAGGCTGCACCGGAGCTTGGAGTAGAAGACTATTGCGAGAGGTGAGGCTGCCCACAGGTGGATGAAGAACCAAGAGACTGGTTCAAGGTCACTGCGAGCAGAACGGAACCGGTGGGAGAAAAGCTACAAGTAGATGTGTGAAGAGTCTGGGGACGAGGAGTTGGAATGGGGAAACCGAGGTCGGGGGTGAGGTCTGGGAAGGTGTTCTGAGGCTGAAGACAGACATCTGTCAGATGTAAAGCCACGGCGAGGAGGTAAGACAAACTTGACAAACAGTTGAAAGTCAGGGAATTGGACTGCAAAATGGAGAAAACGAATCAGGAAAAGAAGTCTGAGCTCATGGAATTACAAGCTTATTACAGTAATACGCACAAGGAGAAGGGATTAAATTCAAGATAGAGCCTATAGTATTTATCTCATTTTGTTATTTAAATGGGGACACACACAAAACACTGACTCTTGCTGTAGTCGACACAGTTACCAGCACTGACCAGCACACCGACTTCCAGCCAAGTGGGAATACACAAGTCCACTCCCATTATTACAGAGATTTGTTCACTAAACAAGAAACTACATTTCTAATCCAACCAGGGTAGATTTCCCTGGTCGTCCAGGTTACGGAGGAGGGATCCCGTCATGAAAAGGAGATGGGCAGCCTTTCAGATGGAGGAAGTGGAGAAGACAATACCGCGCTGTCGTCTTAGCCTCACCTCAAGAAAACCATCAATCATTCGGCCCAAAACCAAAGAGAAGAGAAGGAAAGAGTAGTCCGAAGTCAACTATACCCATGTATTTATTAACTCTGTTCAGCTGGGGTACCCTATCTGAAATAAAACACATCTTTTCACAAAACACCGCATTTTTGGTTTAAAGAGTTAAAATGCAAGTATTCAAAGGTTATAAAAGAAAGACTTTGCGGAGCTATTCTGCTGCCAAAACCTTCAAATAAATGAGTCGCAGTCTGAGCTTGCCTTTCTACGCCGGAGTCTATATTTTAGCGGCCACGGTGTTACTATAGCAACACAGAGGACTGGTAATTTAGAGGCTGGTGGATGTGACAACTTGCAATTTAGAACAATACTAATAATAAAAGCGGCTTGGGAAAAGCATCATTTAACACAAATGTTTGTGTTTTAAAATGAAAAAAGGCTCTTCATTTAAATTTTTTTTTTTTTTCTACTGGATGATTATCTATATTAAGTTAGTCTGGTGGTGAATAAAAGATAGAAACAGGACTCTTCTGCTTTTTGGTATGCCTGCACCCTAGAGTGCAGTCAACCCATCCCTTTTGCGATGTGCATGTGTATAAATGGAAAACTGCAGATGTCATTACCTTTGCTGAAGATTACACAAGAATCACACAGCTTTTTAAAAACAAAAGTATGCATTATCCGTAACAAAGGTGAGGGTGAAGATACTCATGGACTATTATTAAACCCTTCTTGCCTCTGCTGAGTTTAACTGGTATCCTTTATTAACAAATCCCGTAAACTGCTCCTCATTCATTACTTTAATCACAGAACAGTTACTAGAGATAACTCTCAGATATTACAGATACTTAAAAGAATTGCAACTGGAATAGCAAAGCTTCCTCTAATTGCTAACATCCTTCCTGTCTTCATCAAAATAGCTCCCACAAACACGATGTTTCTTAATTATCTGCTCACAGAGCTGTATAGGAAATCAGCGACTGACTTGTAGCTAACGGTAAATAAGAACAGCCAGAAATATTCTAATTCCAAGAATAATCAAATCTGAAATTGTAACCTAGGGAAAAAAAAAAAAGAATCTGAGCGTCGCATCTGTTGAATCGCCAGCTCCAAATAAAACCAAAATCGCAAGATTAAGGTACAGCATTACTCTCTGTACACCAATCTACAGCCCCATCGTCCTTGGCTTTCCTGGCAGCCCTTACACTGCAAAGGAGGGATTTTGCAACATAATACCCATAACACTAAATACAGAGGGATATTTCCAGATGAATTTTACATGTAGCAATAATCATAGTTTTATGGGTCAGGAAGTTCAGAAGATTAGTGTGTTATGGCTGCAGTTTATAAAAGCGTTTGTGTTAGAAGTTTCGCATAGCAATTGGGTGAGATAAGCTACAAACAGCTTTACATTAAGTTCTTTTATGGTAGTTTAAGTTGGGGAGAAGTAAAGAGACCCCAGGTATTAATTTACCTAAAGAACAGCTGCTTAGAAAAGGCTGCAAAGTGTCCTAATACTCGGTGTAATAAAATCATTGCACCTCCAGTCGCTTGTTCTTTCTCCTCACACTTGTGTGCTATTCCCATTAACCTTAGTAAGAATTGTGCTCGTGGTCTGAACTCAGCTAAAACTGTAGGCAACAAAAAAAGACTTATCGAAGAAATGTGTGGTTTGATTCTTATTTGAAAAGGCCCAAAACCATAATTACAGGTTTGCATTCTAGGTTAAAGCAGCACAAATCTTGCTGCATTTCAAACTCTCCCTTAGAGAACACCAAAATGCCTGAAAACTGGGGGTTTATGGCAATACGTTCATTTCCTTTGTATTTTTTTCTCATTAGCTGAGATACATCAGTTAGGAGCTTATAAAATGTCTGCATTTGATGACTGCAATGACTATAAAAGTAACGCAAGCGGCACAGACTGTAAAGACACGGAGCTTCCCAGTTTGTGTAAGCTGTTCTACAATGTGTGGTATGAAGTGTCTGCCACATTTCACCCGGGAAGAGACTCCACTACAACTGGGTAAACTGATGTCTTAAAATAATCTCAACAGTAGTTTTTTAAGCCTTCTTTTTCGTTCTTTCCTCCTAAAGAACACAAAGTTTATTTAATTGAGGAAAAAATGTATTTGTAAAGCCAGAACATACTCTGAGCAGACTCAAAGGCGCTTTTGAACACACTTCTATCCTTTTAACTTGAGCACATTAAACAAAAATATACATTTTTAAAGTACTTTTATTGATTAAATATATGCATGAGAAAATAAAAGCAGAAACACAGCAACACTGCTGCACCATCACAACTATTATGGATCACGCTATGGGGCTAAAATTCTATGTATCAACCTAAACAAATGATGTTTTGTGTTAAAGTAAATAAATTAAAAAAAAAATCCAACTTCTTGTATTCATGTGTAATTGTCAATCCTGGGAAGGTATTTCTAATTAAATCCGGAGGAACATTGGAAGCAACGTAAACCCACAATTAAGAGAAATGGTAGCAAATAGACCCTAGCTGCTACAACCCTGTGAAGTTGTGGCTTTTCATTGTGGTTCCAAAAGGAGCTTGGGAGCCAGCAGAAGCAGGTCGGGAAAAATGAAAATCCGTTTTTTAATTCCCCTCAACCTGCTGAACGAAAGAGGCACTAAGTTTGCAGACTGATGAGGGATATGTGCTGTGAAATACTCTTCTTCACATTCTTAAACCTCGAGGGTAAGAGTCCTCTCTTGCCTTAGAGACTTCCCTGAGAGCAGACCATTATATTATGGTGGTGCTGTCTGGATTTACCGATTTTTAGAAGTCAACGCATGAAGCGTAGAAAACTTCAGGATTTTGTTAAAATTACTCATATAGGTGGTATCGTACAGAAGAAAGTAAAAAGGAATCATCAGTGTGCGCTCCTGCATGGGTAAGTATGCAATGCACAGGAACTGACCACTCACAGATTTAGGGAAAGATGGTGAGATTTTTCTACTCCCCAGGCAAGTCCCTTGCCACTTAAGTCAACAGCAAAATTTCACCTGACTTGAAGAGTAGGGATTTCAGCCCTGAAAAGACTGTGCGTACGCAGAAAAGCCAAATATGGGATAAGATTAATGATTTGGAATAAGATTCATGATTATTGCATTGATAGCGCATCAGGAAAATAGCATGAGACAGACTTAGCATCTAACTCCTAGGAATTTCTTTTCATTGACCGACCGTTAAAGAAAACCACAGCTTCCTCTGACAAGGTGACATGCATGCCTGATGGAGACGAACAGACTATTTATGTATGTGTAATATATGATAAAAGATGGTTTTATAACATTTTATATTTGCTTCAAAGATTGTTTAAAAAATGCCAGTAGCCTACATGGAGCACTTGTGTCGACACGAGCGTGAGGCATACTTTTCACTATACCCACTTCAGATGAATAAGCACATCAGAGCAAATAAACACAAACGGCTACTTTCTAGTGGCAGTGGAGGAAGAAAAAGGCAGGCGACTGGAGATAATCCAATAAAAATGGAGATGCTGAGCAGCAATGCAGATTGCACACTATGATCCGAGAGGAATTCCAAATGAACGCTAAATCCAGGGGTTGTACTTGGATGATCCAAACATTTGTTTCTAAATTTAAATGCATTACCAAGTCTCAAACTCCTTCAGTGAGAAATGCTGTCAATGTATTTCCTACCTACACATGTATATGCTTTCATATCTATGTTTTCTACGGTATCTAATTTTTTCCAGATACAGCAAATAATCAAACAAAACTATATATAACAGGGCAAATAGCTTGTTGGTAAGAACAGTCTATACAAAATGGAAAAAAATCTGATCTTAAAATCCAAACAGTTAATGTAGTGAAACATAGGAATGAAATATCATTCCCGTTGTTTTAAATGCCGTTTTCTTTGTGTCCTTCTCCAAACCATAAAAACCAGTCCTCTTTCCAAGGAGCATAACACTGCCAACCACAGACTTTAATACACACGCCACTGACCAAGGAGAAAAATTTAATTCCTCCCATCTAAACTGCTGAATACAATAACAGTTTACTTCTACATTGTAATAAGACTCTCTTGTCTTCTGCAACCATAAAGATTTTGATCACAGCTTGATCCCTAACATACGATGTTATAAAAATAGTGTAGCTGGCACGATTGCTTTCTTCTCAGGACCCTGAAAAAATGCTTTGGGATGAATATATGACAGATGTCCGTGTATGATTTACAGTTTGTTTTCGGAGCTTTCTAACACGTCTTTGTCAACAAGCAATATAGTAGAGAACAGAAACATCAGATATGAAAGAAGCTATACAAATCTAGATTCTAGGAGCAAAGTTCTTTACGGCCAATGAGGTAGAGAACAGCTCAGAAGGAGATAAAAGTTGAATTGCAGATTCTGTTTCAGCCAGCAGGACCAGGGGACTATGTCCCAGGACGCATTCAGGCCCAAGAAGGATATGACAAGCGTAGTATCTACAGAACTACACTCATAGATCCTTCTGGTTGAATAAGCAGCTCTACCAGTAGTTGTAGTATGGTTTTGAAAAGTCCTATAGAACTTGATTTACCATCCCACGTGCCCCCCCCAAAATACTAAAATCATTACTGCTTAATCAATAGCCGTCATTAACCGTCTCACTGCAGCCATTAATCATCGTCATGGCATCCACTGTAAAAGCACTGCTGTCAACTACATGTATCTTAGTCAAATCCGGTTCAGTTATGATCAATAGAGTTTGCCCATCTTAATTGCTTTGGCCTCCCCCTAATTAGATATATCTCTGCATTTACAGTTGTTTATTGTTGCTGTGGCTGTTAAAAAGCTAATACATCCCACTAGAAAAGTAAACTCATTTATCCTAATTAACATAGAACTATTAAATCAAGCTAGCATCATAATAGCTTGATCTTTAATGTTTGCAAATCCTCTGTATTACTGAGTCTATAAACATTCAAACCACATAAACACTTCAACTGAGTAATGAGCAAAGAACAAAGATGCAAACTCTCAACTTCAATAAAAATTAATTTTCCTTTATTTTGAGAGTCCCTCTGCATTTTTCTAATAAAACAAAGGGATCTACTTCACCCTTACAACACAAGGATGTTCCAAAGATTGTATCCGAGCCAAAAGACATGCCTCCCTCAGATTACCTTGCAAAATCTTTCTTCTGAGCCCACTCTCCCACGTTAATTGCTTTTTTCTTATTCTTACTGGTACTGTCTGTCAAATAGACTAATTTGCCATTTCCAAATTCACAGTAGACTATTAATGCAATATAGAATTTCAGACATTTCTCCTCCCTGCCACTGTTACCTATGCCTGGTTAAGAAAACCACTAAGTTTTCTTTACATTTATAATCTTCCTAACACAAAAGGTAATGGAATCAAACCACTTAGCTACAAGACAGCTAGTGCGTACTTTTAAACGTCTTTCCTGACTCTACATTTTATGTTTTTGTGAATAATGCCTGCAACTCTTACGGACTCAATATTTTTTGCTCATTTGGAGGTAGAAACTCTTAATTAAGCAGTAAGAAAACCCCAAGCTTGTCAGATAAGACACTGAATTTAAACTAGTACTTGAAAATTGCAGCTGATGAGAGGTATGCCCTCCGTGAAACTCCTTATCTCATGAACACTTGTGGCAATCGCAACTTGCCCACGTGAACTTCTGACCTTCACTAGTCCTAATAAAATTGTATCTGTAGATCACCTGAAAAGACTAATGGTCCTCCAGATTAGAGCATTGCAGCATGCATTTCAGGTAGCTAACGTATCAGCTTTATGGAAGCTTGACAGGAGGAAATTTCAGTTGGTAGACTTGCTCTTACCAAAAGGTAAAGAGGTTTATCTGCAGCGTCGGTAAACTGAAAACTGATTTTCCATTGCTCAAAAATTATTCACCTAGAGGGAAAACACCCTTCTCCTTGCAAACCCAGAAAGCCTCTAAGGGTGAAATGTTCTGCTTTTACTCCACCAGAAGGACAAGATGGCAGTCGACACGTCGTTCAGACTCTGCAGTGAACCAACTGGCTTTGCCATGGCTGCCCGCGCTCCTCAACGACGGCTCTGCTAGCTCAGTGCTACCTAAATCTGTCCTTTCACAGATGCATGGCAAAAGCTACCTCAGAACAACGGTAGTGACCACGAGCCTACCGGTGAGGAACGCAAGGCTTCCTCCCCACAGCAAGCTACTCGAAGCAGAGATTGCAACTAGCACACGACGGGGCAAATTCAGTTCACGGTTTCCACACCAGGGATGAAGTTTAACGTAAACACGGTGGCTCGCTGCAATTACAGTGCAGAAGAGCGTGGGGCTTGGGAAGCAGAGGGTCTGCAGAAGGAACGGCAAAGGTTAATGGGTGCGTAACCGGTCTGGTGTAACACCACATCCTTCGGATCCCACCCGAGCGCTCAGCGGCGGCGGCGACAGCAGGGCGTAACGACCGCGTGTAACGGAGCGAGCCCAGAAGCTGCAGGATAGTTCTGCCTACGCTGTGCGAACTTGAGTGAGCAGCACCTCTTCAAAATTATGAAGCCCATTCATTTTTCTCTGGAAAAGCAAATCCTTGTAAGTGCTATAGATAACTACGATAACTATAAAACATGCAGAGTGAGCTGCAGTGGGACATGGGGACACCGATGGCAGTAACAACTGAATATTGATGTGGTGAGCTATTGCATTTAACAGTTATTTTCTTTTGAAACTGAACTACTAATTCCAAACATCTGTGCCTTATAGGGCCAGATTATCTGATATCCAATATCGTTATCTGATACCTGAAAAATTAATCTGGTAATAACTTGTAAGTTATATTCTTACAGTTTCCTAACAAGTAAATATTTCTATTATATACCTTATGAATTATGTTAAATATTTAGTCTGGAATGGCAGATAACAACTCTTAGATCTTTTCCCAAGATACTATAGGCTTGGGGTTTTTTTATTTCATTGTAAGTAATAAGCCGAAAGCAGACCTCAGCGGTGTCAAAATCCTATCAGAAAAAATCCGTACAGCTATAAATACAGAAGGCATAGCTACACGGTGTTACGAAACACGGCTCAGAGACTCCTGAACTGGTGCTGCATTATGCTTTACAGATGCACATCTGAAGATACTAAAGCGGGTCTGGATGCAATGCAGATTCAGCATGACACAACCGCAGCTGTCACATCATTACGTTTTACAGGGCGTCACTCATTTCTACCGCTAGGCACGCTCATCCAATGGGCCAATTTCTACTCCTCTTACTCATTTAAGGTAGTAGGTCAGGAGGACAAGTGGGAACTTTCTACTAGACATAATGAAATGAGAAACGCTAGGCATCCAGAAGACGTGTGGGAAAGGAGGGAAGAGACAAAAGGATACGTGGAGATGCCCTTCAGACCCAGCTCACCAAAAGTCCAGTCTTCCTAATGGTCAGAAATACCGCGGTCACAAGATGCAAAGCACAGACCTAATGCAAACATGGCTCTGATTCACGGGTTCGAAAACTTTTCAGGGAGTAACTCTGCCCACGCTAGTCTACCTCTCCCCACAGCCAGGTCTCACCCGTCCTCCCCCAGCTGGCATAAAGTCAGTATAAAACCACTAAACTTTGTGCTCTGCTATAAAGGCACAGCAATATACACCAGCATGCACCCAGTAATTAGCCAACACAGGGTTAATTATCGTCATGCATCATTGCATTATCATGCATTCGCGCACTCTTTTGTTTCATTTTATTTTCATTATAATCAGGTGCGAGGACAGATGTTGTCAGTGCCAGAAGTGACACTAATCCTGGGCTGCTTCCATACGTGGGTCTCCGGTAGGTGGTTATCTTCAGGGTCTGTCAAGGTCGGTATGCTGCTCTTCATTGGACTAGCTGTTTATTTGCACTCGAAAACTTTGCAATATTCATTAGCGTGATGCATCATTTTACAAATGAAAGTGCTAAGGACAAAACCCAAGATGTGCATTATTGGCTATGCGCACAGTGTAATTAACATGCATATGATCCGTATGCAAATCGTGCTGTTGAAAATAGTGACTATTAGCATAACAAGTGCTTATTATTTATTGAGATGCAACTCAAGCAGGCATCCTGCTGGGGTCTAAACATCCTTCCTTTAAACAGCACCATCTTTTCTTTCTTCCTTTACACATTCTTCTCTCCTCTTGATGATTAACAGCACAGAAAACAGGGAGACTCCCTTCTGTGCCTTTGTTTAAAGGGGGAAATCTTGTGTGTTTAATTGCCCTCAAGCATCTGATCCAGTTCAAAGCTCAGCAGAGCCTCTCCTATGGTGCTACATTCCCCTCCCACCCCCATCATTACTGAACTGCAGGCTGTTTCAATGATCTGGTAATATATGCAACCTCACCTACATTATCTCTCTCTAATTCTTAACTGATAACAAGTTAAAAGCAGATAGGCTGCTTTTTTTTTTTTTTAAAGGAATAAAATGGGAATAAAGTGGGAGAAAACAAAAGCTCAACTGTGGCAAAGTCATAAACCTTTTAAATGTCATGCCATCCTTCTCAGACGAATTTAACCTTTTAATCATTCCAGCCATGAAATGTAACAGGAAAGCACAATTTTACTTTTTTTTTCTCGCTAGGTCTGCCTGAGCAAGCTTTCTTGCTGGATCAGTTCTGTTAGCCCTGTCTGCTGAGCGGTCTGTATCACTGATGCTGGCACTTGTTTCCTCCCTCCACTCCCTACCCTGCAGAAGTCTTGAGGCCCCAGGGTCTCTGCAAGACTCTTTAACCTTTCCTAGCATTTTTGTAAGAGCAAAAACTTGCAAAACTGCTCCTTGCCCAGTAATTCCTTCCCCAGCCCCAGCCCTGCTGGGTTTTGTGCCGCATCTTTGTTCTCTCTGAGGCTACACCCTCGGCTTCAGAGATGGCTGTGTTACAGTAAAGAAATAATTAGCAGGGGGAATGATTTCAATTATTTATCATTTTGCCAAAATTGAGCTGTTTGGCCTGAAGTTTTCCAAGCTGCATGCCAACCTAAGGATAGACTTGGGTCCCAGTTAAAAATCGCACAACAATTTCTGAGTATCGTCAGAAAATATACATGATTTTACTATTAAGTTATATAGATCTTCCCTGAGAAACCTTGTCTTGCAATATAAATTTTTTATTTGGTTCTGGAGGGCCCTGAAGAACAGGGGCAATAAGTCTAGAAGGGAAGCTGAGACTGTATGCGGAGAGCAAGTGGAAAAAAAAGAAAAGGAAAGGGAAAACAAATTTAGGTGGAAACTCTGAAGTCGAAGGCTGCGACCTGCTGCACAAAAGCAACAGAACTGGTACAAGAAGCCTCAAGTGGGCCCAGAGAAGGAAAAAATTGGTGTGGGACAAATTGGAAGGCAAATATCAGAACTGAAATTGTCTGTAAATACACATTTTGATATATCCTTTCATGACGGGATTTTATTTTTTTCCTTTTTTTTTTTCTTTTTCTGACTCCTATTTGACTGCAGGAGACAGATCTGCTGCAGAGGGGGATCACTGCTCTGTCACGATGATGGTTGTTACCTGGGGAACTCCTTCTGTTAATGCTATTTTTCATACGCAATACATATATAGGTCCAACTTGTTCGCTACCACTCACTCTTTCTTTGTGATCCTGAGAACTTAGTAGGCCTACCTTCTAACCAAACACAACACCTTTCCACCACAGTGGTGACACAAAAGCAGCTTAAAAGCAGTAACGGGAATCCAGTTGGAAATTTATTTTGTTAAAAAGAGATTTTAAGGCACTCCTCTCCCCCCCTCTCCTTTGGCAAGCTTTAGATAAAACTCTCAAACTGCCAGTCCTACTACTGCTACGGCAATGTTTTAGAGATGGTTTGGAATTTGTTGATTAAATTTCATTACATATCCTGTTGGTTTATTAAAAAAAGTAACTCTTCACAACACTAAGAAGATTCCCTTGGACCCTTTGTTAATTTTCATAGTTAAATCATCTGGGGGNNNNGGTGGGAGTTCAAGGACTTCAACCTTCATTCTTTCCATCCCACTTCCGTGACCTGGTAGCTCCACAATAGCCAAGAGTCCAATTAACACCTTTCAGTATCTTGTGTTGATATTATTTCCAGCAAATAATTTGGCAGGAGAGACAGAGAGAAATATTCTTAAAGAAACAACCCAAACAGGGGAGGCCAAAACCGAGATCCCTGCTCCAGTCAGGCACAGCAGAGACCTCAACTTGACTTTTTACATTAGAATGTTAATCACTGCATCACTACTCCGTAAGGGAAAACCAAGAACAAACCCCAAACCCTTATTTTCTGCTTTATCCCGGTGTAACAATGAAATGAAAATAATTTTAAACCAGCCTCTCATCTTTCTGTCCTATTTCAACGTTGGCAGAATGCGGCCATCTTGTTAAGGCTGAGCTGTGAAATGGTGTCTCGCTTTGCTATCAGAGACTTAGCATAAACTAGTACTGATAAAGACAGCTCTATTTCAGTGAATTCCTCTGGAATTAAGGAGCGGTCATTGGATATCTTTGTTTAGAGACTTCAATGAAGTGAACTGCACAAGGGATGATAGGATGAAAGGATCAAAATCACTAGACGTATCCCCCCTCCCCAAAAGAAAAAAAACCCCAGATTACTAGTTAGATTAATGCAAGCATTCATATTTTGCATCCTAACAGGCACACCTAACAAACTAGGAGGAAAGTCCTTGCCTTCAGTATTAATAATGAAATAAACAAAGATTCATCTGGAAAACCCCTCTTTAGTTATTCTCACCACTTTCCCTCTAATGCGTGATTGTGCTTTGGTTCGTATAGATTTTTAAAGACACAAAGGACAGACTTCCCAGAGAATAGTTTACAAGTCAGCAAGTGCCAGAGAGGTCTAATCACTCTATGTTTTCCTTGTCTCCCTTGAATCCATTCTACTTAAGTTATAGCTACAATTCACTACTATTCCTGAAAATGTCCAAAGAAAATTTTGTTCTCCTCCCATGATCTCACCCAGCCTTGCTTAGCCAAGTTGTAAGTTACCCTTGGCTCTCATTTTTCTCTTTCTAAAATAATCCCTTGTTCCTAAATGCTTCGATAACATATACATTGCCATAATAAACTTAACTGCATCGCCATGTATTGCAAGCTCCCTCATTCCAACGGTGTGAAAATCTAAAAGTGAAATCAGAGACTGATGTCATTAAATAAGAGGCGAATGTATCTAACGTGGGGAGCGACTTGAAGATTCAAACGTGTTTCCTGGATGAAGTTGAGGTTTCAGTAAGTCGTTAAGGACAGAGGTAGACACAATGAAAGCCCACTGCTGAAAGCACAATGCATTGCTTGGGAAGAGAAGAACGGCTGCAAGAGAAAACAACTCAGGAGCACAGAGGGGATGATGTAGGACAGATAAAGTAACTGGGTCAAGTATGACTGGAATTGTGGTGGTGGAGGGAGGGGAAAACGTATTGTATGACTCACAGGAAAGAATGATTATTTTACCAGTCACATGTTGAGCTCATTCCAGCTAACCTAAGTTCAGCCCATAAAAACATGGTGAGAAAGAGAAGCAGAATGTCGCTAAAATTGAGAATCAGTCAGAAGCTATTGCAGAAAGGGACCCAAACTCTAAGCCCCAGCATGGAAGACACCTCTGATTCTACCCTCTGGATGTTGGTGTTGGCGGCCAAACCACCAGCATGCTTTGACCAGAAGGAAGGACAAGCAACTTCACGTTGCCATATGGCATATTTGCTTTTAATCAGTATCAATAAAAAAAATGACTTAGTGGTTATCGTTAGAAGCCAACAAAAAATTTCAAGAGAAACTAGGGCACAGAACTCATACCCTGACTTCCGTTCAAAATCACGATCTTCTGATTTCAGAAAGTTTCTGTCTTTCTTTTGCATGCACATCTAAGACATTAGATACATAAAAATGCAGATTCTTGCCACCACCTGATCCATCTCATGAGTCCTTTGGTTCAGAAATGCTCTCAAAGCACAGATGGATAAATTCTCTATCTGGGAGTAGACAGAGAATACACACAGTCCCAAAATAAGGATTAAGTGCAATATAAGGCTTTCCTGGATGAACACAACCTCTGTGAACTTCAGTTGGCACAAGATACTCTTTATTTTTTTCCCACAGGCTCATGTTGGTGACGCCTCCTTCTTCTTTTCCCTCTCCTCTTTTTCCACAGAGATATACAGCTGTCTACAAATACATCTCTAGCTATTTCCTGATAATATTCTGTTCATCCCTTCTGCATTCAAAACAGTTCCAGTTTTGCAAATGCAACATTATGTTTCAGTCATCTCTGAAAATAAAAATTAAATCTTTGCATAAAAATGCAAATGCAACATAAAACTATGCATGTGCACATCAGATAGTATCAAATAATATCAATAGTTTCAAAGAGATGTTTAAGGCATTAAGTCATGTTATGAAGAGTATTTCTAGCTGCAAGTTTCATAACAAGAATAAATCAATCTTGACAATGAACATGAAAGAGAGAATAAAACCTTTTTGAACACTCAAGGTGGTTTGCTCATTTCCCCCAAACCAAAACGAATGAATTAGTTGATATATATGAAAATTAACTTAAACTAACAACATAATCAGAGAAGATAAACTTTAAAGTTAAAATTAGATTAAAAAGATAAAAATATTACTTGGGGCGGATGAGAGCACATGGTAACTCCACAGTAGTTGCTGAGCCGAGCCTTTGTCAGTTAAGAAACAACAAAGAAAATATCATATAGTTACAAAGAGCTGACCTCAGCCCTTGGACTTTGCTCAAGCACTAATCAGACTTCCAACATTTAGCGCTGATCCTCTGGCTACTTATTGACTATATATACCTGGACACACATAAACATCGCCTCTAGCAGTGTGGTAGTTACTCAGGCTCCCTGTGCTAATTCTACCCACAGGTTTCGCACTGTTCCAATGCCACTTACGTCAAATTAATTAGTCTCCAATTGCAGCAATCAGCGTTAATAAAATTAGATGTTTTATTTTTAGTAGAGAATATAAAAAAACTTTTACTAATAAAAACAAATTACACACATTCTCATAATACTGCTGTAACAGCACAATGTAGCTCCAAGAGTTTCCACCGTAGAGTGTGCAATTATTTGTCCTGGCCAAATGTATATTTAACTGTATATACTTAAGCAACATAAGACTATCACGTGAAGGTCTTAATGCCTGTTTATATAATAGCAGAGCGTTTTTAAGCCCCACGGAGCTGCGTTAACACTGGGCCGTTTAAGCCTCGGGATGTCGGGGCTCAACTCGGAACGATCAGGAGCAAAGCGACTACTTGTTCTGCGGAGTCTCAACTTCACTGTGAATCCTGTTAGCTGCCACAAAAAGGTCACAAAGTCACTTTATCATACTGCTGGAAAATCCCTATACCATGAGGAAGCTGAGGAATGGAGAAGAGCAGAGTGAGACTTATAGCCGCTCCACTCCCTCAGCAGCCCTACTGCAAAGTGCAGCACAGCTGCTCTCCACAGCTGGAAAGTCCTCCCAGTGAGGACAGACGTTCATTCTACATGGTCCATAGCCCTTATTTCTGCACTTCTGTCTGTTTAGACGTACACGGGAAACGTGACATTCCCTTCTTTATGAAAACCCAGTTACAGTTGGCAGGTAAGGTCCGTGAGAGGAGGGAAGAGAGCGCACCTCTTTCGGAAGAGCATGGAAACAGGGAGTGAACCTTCATTTTATCTGAACATAACTTCTGCCTCGATGAACGCTAGGTCAGGGACACTTTCATTGCTTTTGACATCAGTCAGCCCAAAAGTATCCCTCTTACTTCAACACCTTCTTAACACAGGAGGTGCCATTCGGGACAGCTGAAGGAGATGACTGCTTGTGAAATACATAGCATTTTTAATATGAGCTCAAAGTTGTGGATACCTTACAGCTTTTCCTGCTATGCTGCAGATGTGGACGTGTATTGGACATACAGGGTTATTAGCACCATCTAGCTTTAAACATTTTAGTTAGCCGTCCAAATCAGGAGTCTCATTTCCCTGTATAGGCAATGGATCAAAGCATCTGGATATCCTGAATTCCTTGGAGGGTTCTCACTGATGATATAGAGGGTGTCCCCTCGCCCCATCTGCAGTACCTTGTTAGAAAGCTCTTCACTGGAGAGGACAAAACTGGGAATAAATGACTGAATATTCAATAAACATGAACAAGAGAGTAAAGAAAAAGAAGCAAAAAACTCCAGCAAAGCTCGGAAGAGCACACAGGAAGACGCACCTGCATCTTATATTTGGACTCAGAATTTTTATATCATTTTCAAAACAATACAATTACAGGAAACATTCAGCCACTAAACAGAAAGCTTGGATCCTGGCTATTAATATTCCTATTAACAGGTAAGCTAATACTAATAGAATATTAGTATAATCACAAAAGAATACATAGCTGTAGAACAAAAGCAAAAGAACCTAATGGAAAATTCTAATGAAATGTACAATTATCGACAACTCCAAAGCCCTGACAAACCAAGCAGGGCAAATAAAGACCAAAGGGAGAATCTTTAGGTTTTCTGGTAATGAGACATTTAGTACTACGCACAATATTTGAAAAAAATCACCTGTCTTGAAATTTGTTTCACAGCCACAATGAGCTTCCACGCTCGTCAAACAGCCCCAAACTGGGATTCTTCTTTTGGAGTCTGACAGGTGTCTGCTATTAGTTTTATCTATTCAATCTCCAAATCCCAAACTCAGAGGTTACTGGTGTAGGTCAGTTGTGAGACTATGTTGACTCTCTTGCCATTCGACATGGAAAACCAAATAACAAAGTCTGCACTATGTCAGCAAGCATTTCACATTCTTCGGTTTGTCATGCAAAGCACAAAGACCCTGATACAGTTCAAAATGGTCTTTGTATCTACAATCTTGTTTACCCTTGGAATACAAGCTTAATTTCCCACATGCCTAAAGTGTTTTAAAAGCCACTTCATACAACAGAAGAGACAGTGCTAATCTCTGGCCATGGAACCAGAAATATTGAGGATTTCAGAAGAGCCTCCCAATTGGCAGTTAGATCAACTTTATACTCATACGCACAAAGTGGGTGTGTATGAAAGGAAATGGCACTTCAGAAAAACCTAGTTCCAGTGGTGTAGGATCATGATTTTGCCATCCCTAGATGCAAATTATTCAGCTGCTTAAATCAGGCAGTTTTTCCTATTTCTACAGGAAAATCAGTATCCACAACTCTGGAAAAGGTACACAGGCAGCAGTGTAACCTTCTAGGGGAAGTGACAAACTGTCCGTAGTGGAATATATGGGCAAAAAGAAGGTCCTAATTTAGCCATGATGAGTTGCTACCTTGAGGCACCCGCCACCTCCCATTAGCTTTGCAGTGAACTTCAGCTCCTGGCTTAAGCATTTTAATTAGATGCTAGAGCAGGGGTATAAACACCCCCTAAAATATAAAGGAATGCAGAATCAGAATCACAGCAGCAAAAGCAAGGGGCATGACACGAGGAAAAAATGTTTCAACAAGAAATGCAGTTCCTAAAGCCAAGATGCAGCCTCTCTCTTCAGCATTTACATCTAAGCAAAATAGCAATTCTGAGGACGCAGTTTGAAACTCGTGACAGTCAAGCACGTAAAGATTGCCTAATCTACTAATTTTGGAGAGAACAGCTTGCAATTGCAGGGTGTTTTGTTTGGTTGGTTGGTTTGTTTTTAGCGTCAAGTGGTACAGCCCTACCACCTCATTGGAAGATAGTTCTTGAAAAAGGCAGAGAACTGCTCTCAGCTGCCTTGTCGCCCTGTGGAGCTACTAAACCAGGTATTAATTAAAAGAGAAGAATAGGGTAATTCTTGGCTTCTTGGTCGCACATAGGTCCTAAACGCAGTAAAATCTGGGGGGTTTTGTGGCCATGGATACACAGAAAAGGGACTCTCCCATACGAAAACAAATTATGTTTTTACAAAAAGTCAGTTAACAAACAGGCACAAAACTCCTTCAAGTACCACCCCAGACGCCCATCAATCATACATCCACTATTGCTACCTGACGTGATAATCTAGAGCCTGGACAGAAATTTTTAAACAAATACAATCTCTGCTGAAAAAAGATCTACTTCCTTAAGTCATGCCCTCCTCAAAACTCTTTCTAGCCTTCAAACAGCTCCCAGCCTCACTACGTTGATTGTTGGAAGCAAACTCTTTGCTGACCATCATGCAATGAGTAAAATTAGACCAAGCCTAAAAAACAAACGGAACTTTCCAACATATCTCCATTCCATCATGCCTCTCTAAACAGAATTGACACTGTCACCAAATCCTGCATAAGTACTTCCCAGAATGCAGTATACTTCATCCAGCGTATCATATGTATCCCCAAAAGTACGTGCGAGGAAAAACCAACCAACCAAAAGTATTACTGCGCCCACCAAATGAATTCACACGCAAGCCATAAAGTTGAGAAGAACTTGGTTACCCAAGGGGGGCAATTCTCGCAGTCACTTCAACTCTGACCTCTTCCTTCTCATCTTCAAGGGAGTTCTAGAAAGCATCTTCAAAGAATAAACCAGAATATTAAAATAATAACTCTGCTGGATAATAAAAACCATAGATTCAGTCGACAGCCTTTAGAGCCTGTAATAATTTTCTTCCTCTCCCCAGTTAACCCCTACATGTTACACAGGTGATATATCATCCACCTCTCTTTTCTACAGCACACAAACATCGTAACATGCCTTTCCTTGCTAAATCTTCCTCTGCTTCATAGGTATTGTTGGTCTTAAGAGTTAGTCTAAACTACTAATACATTCTGGTAAATTTAGAGCAACTGTTCTTCAACTTGTATTTAGTAATGAAAATTCTTGCTTCTGTTTTAGACCTGAAGAAAAGCTTACATGGCCAGCAGTCTGTCATCTTTAGCCCACCGAAACGGATCTGCCAAAAGACATTGCTTCCCTTGACTAACCTTGCCTTGTTTGAAAGTAAAATGTCTTTTTTTTTTTTTTTTTTTCCCCCTTTTGGTACTGCTAATTTCAGCCCTCAGGTATAGCTGCTATACTTTTGCTTTCAACTACTGTTTGTTGCTTAACTTTGCAATTACTTTATGTAACCTAAAACCACTTTGGATTATAGCTTGTAAAAAGATCCCTTGGAAAATAAAAGTATACGGTATTGTGATTCTAATCAGCAGATCCCAAGGCCATAAACTTCAAAGAATCTTTGCAATGTGAATTTCCCTGTTTCTGCGAGTCAGTTCTCAACATCAACGTGGGATTTTTCAAAGACAGAGAGATAGGTATCTATAGGCAACCAAGGTACAACTTGCATATTTAGAAGCAGTAGTATTTTTTCTAACTTAGTGATAAAACCCAAAGAGATGGTCAAGCAGAGTGGAAGATCTGTTAGGCATGAATAATTTCACCAGTCCTGTGACTCTGCTGTTGAGCAACTATATCTGGGCATATATTTACAAATTGCAGTGACTCACAGCACAGATACGGTGAGCAATGAATGCTCGGGTGTTGGCACTTTTTGATCTATATTATCTTAAAACAGTTTAGAGACTTTTAAATTACTTTCTAGAAAACTATGCTTATTTGGTATACAGGATCCTCATATAGGGGTGTTCCACTGTCCTAGCAAAGAAAAAAATAAAATAAAATAAAATAAAATAAATAAAAAACGGGAAAGGTAGAATTTATAAGTTATTTTAATCGTAACAGCTGAATGCAAGTACAATTGCCAGGGTTTTCTGGAAGTGAAGGAATTGTGAACTGATGGCCTGAAATCTTTGTGGTAGAGTGGTAACAGCTTGGCAGCAACTCTCTTAGCTGAGATCTCCTGAGATCTGTGGATGATTTCAATGGATACAGTCACTCCTCCTCCTGACAGAAAGGACGTCCTCCCTCCACAAACCCATTCACCCAAAATACCAGATGAATCTCCCTGCAAGTTCATTTACTGTGAAACTCCACAAACACTTATGTCAACGCTCCCGAGGGAGCACTGCAGGAGCAGGAGATGCTGGGGGGGAAGGAGATGATGGGAATTCCACTGCCATTACAATGCAGGAATATCTATTTCTATGTATTTTTACAACTGTCG
Source organism: Elanoides forficatus (assembly GCA_025311575.1). Classification (NCBI taxonomy): domain Eukaryota; kingdom Metazoa; phylum Chordata; class Aves; order Accipitriformes; family Accipitridae; genus Elanoides; species Elanoides forficatus. The sequence continues at coordinate 25,649,003 of JAOBAS010000020.1, forward strand.
CGTCCATCTGAAGTTTTAGATACAACCCAGTCATGTTTTAATATTTTAAGAGAAAGACTATCCAGTCTATGTGTCTATACGTGTCTATTCCAGACACATTTTCTCTGTTTTTCCCCCTTTTTTATGCATCATGCTACCACTGCTAGAGTAGCAAAACTACAGTAATGATAAGATGGGTAGTAATGGGGTAGCATTGCTAACGGATAGTGTCTGTGAGTGGAAGACTTAACTCCTCATCTGCAAAGCCAGGAATTGCAGACCCCTTCACTTCATTTTAGCTGCATTGTCTCAGTTAAGAAGAGAAACTGAAAATACATGCTCAGGACCTAAAGCTGTCTTATCCTACTATAAAACTACATGAAGAGTATCTTAACAAAAACTTCCTTTTTTTTTCCTTATATTGTAACATTTTTCCATTGTCTACAATAAAGTAGCACCTAAAAAGAAGAAAATTTGATGCAGCTTCTTATGCGATACCCATCAGCACCATGTCTGTAATTCTGCTGTCAGTGGAATTTGCCTTCTTCCAAAAGCAGTGACATCTCCTTCTCTCCCTGCTTTTCAGAACAGGCCAATATTGCCCCCAACTTGGTGACTTGCTTCAACCTGCTTTTCAGCTCTTCTGAAGTGTGATCCAAGTTCCCATGGTTATGAAGGCAGTCCAACAATCTCCCTCCAGCACTGAACACTAACCCATCTTTTTAGTAATCTATCACTGTAGCAGGATTCAAGAAATTGAATTGCAGTTAGCGAATTCAAACTCCAGTCAAAGGGTTTTACTCCACGAATGAATGTGAAGTGTTGTCTACTACCTGAGCCAAGAGACATATAAATAACCTTAATCTTTTTTTATAAAATGCAAATTAACAGCAAAACACTACTCTTTCGCTATCTTTGAAAGCTGTGATGTTTACCATTTGTAGAAATTACTATAAATCATAGCACCTGAAAAAAATCTGGACTCAATAACATTCTTATTAACAGTGATATAGCCGTGCTCTGCATGGCATGTCCTCTGGCTTTCTGCTCTGTTTCTGCTTCACTTCCAATTCTTCTCTCCTGTTCACCTCCTCTCCTGGTTCCAGTCTCCTCTGGGATTATCCAAAAATCCTGCCAAAAGCAGGAAATGCTGCCGACTGCCGGGAGCCGGCTTCAGTCACAAGTCCTTCTAAGAGTTAAACTGAATATGGTCTTGTTTTTAACTAAGAGTGTGACAAGACTGTCATTATAGTCATCATAGATCTGAACCATGATACAGAAACACTCTTGAAGAGCATGCTCCACACCTGAGCCGCGTTTTACCTACAGTCGACCAATGCCGAAGCTGTTGGAAGTACCAAGACAACGTAACGTGCTCTCTGAGGTGACGAGTCCTTATAGTCAGAAGCCGGGAAGACCTTTTTATGCCTTACATCCTTAAGCAAAGACATGTAATTCACGCAACCTCAAATTAAATTGTAAAAGTGAAACAATCCAAGTTAATCGTGCTTGGATGTAGTTATTTAAGCACTTTATCACTGAGGATTTTTTTAAAAGTCATATCAATATTTCCCTAATAACATCATTAAAGTTACTCTTGACAAGCTCACGTTCTTTAATCGAGTCTCCCGTCCTATTCACAAGGCTATGGTAAATCAGCACAGGTCTGAATTATCTTCTCTAAATAATAAGTTATACGAGTAAGCAGTTACAGAAAGATTTACCCAAATCTAAGTTCCAAATTTCTTCCCTCTTATCTATATGTATTCATAAATGCAAGTTGCATACATGAAAGTAAGGGTAGAATTTAGTCTCAGACCAAGCAGCTGCGCCTGACAATGTGCAATCAGCTGAAATAACCAGATGGTACACACCAAGTCCATATATATAGAAGAGACAAAACCATAGGTGGCTAATTTGCAACCTTAAAAAAAAAAAACAAACCCAAAACCAAAAACAAACCCACAAACCCCACAAACTAAATAAAAAGGCATTTTTAATGCCTTTTTTCATTAAAAATGCCTTTGTTCTATGCAAACGCAAATTGTCTTGAAGTGCATAAATAAGCTCAGCTGTGTTGTGCAATGATTCCATTAACCTTGCAATCAAGCATTAAATTAAATTGCCTTGTTTGGATTTCCCTGCTGCAGGGGAAAATGTACCTTCTAAGGTCTGTGCTTTACGTTACCAGAGCCAACGAGTAAAAGCTTCACGACTAAACTTCTACAATTAATAACACAAGAAACTAAACAAGTAAGCATATTGCAAAAATTCCTGTGATAACTTTTTAATGATTAACCTTATACTCAAAGGTTCATAGCCTTTCACGCTCATTCTCCCGTGCATTCAGTCGACATCTGCTTTGAACAAGTTAAATGTAATCGTCATACGTTTTCTAGGTGTACCGATAAAGCAACTCAGCACTCCTGCTTGCCGCCTCCGTTCACAGAACGAAGAAAGTGATTCATTACTGCACCGTTTTATTCAACTCCTTTTCCTTATGCCAACTTTCACCCTGGAAAACTGCTGCTCAAACCAAGATTAATTTTTTGTTTAAACTGCACATCACGATCACCCAGCAACCAAAGAGGAGCTGTTTTTAAATCACCTGTTGTTAGAGAAGTCTGATCTCCTGCGTAAGGTGAGAGTAGGCTCACATTCGAAATCGAAAAGACTGAATCAAAACAACACATAATAACGTCACCAACTCTGGGACCACGGGTAATTTTTCTCTGATCCCGTGTTGCAGCTGAATTGCCAGCCATACAGAGTCTTTATTGTGCCTAAAGTCCGTCCCCTCCATGTGAACTGAAAGAATGATTTTTCAAAGCTGAAAAAGTTGACGTAGCCTAAGGATTTGCATTTCAGTGTGTCACAATCCCATTCTAAGTGGAATATATTTAAATACACAAATAATCTCTCTCGTCGAACGTCCGTAATTGGTCCCGATGTGTGCTGTCTTCAGGGAAGGAGCTTAGCAAATAAAATGAGAGAATAATTTACATACCAAGAAAAAGCGTTGCAAGCACAGAAAATATCGGACGGGGGAAGGAATCAGTGACCAGGAACGCATCACTAGCTCTCCAGAAGGCTGACTGTTACTTAAACAATAATATAATTTATATTAGACCACTTCTGCGTTGTAAACAGTAGCTTTTGCTAATGTGGCAATGTTCAGAAGCCACAGCCAACAGACGAGGGTGATACTCGATTAGTCTTCAGTTGCATCACCAGGCGGCAATGCCTTCGCCCACAGTCAACCAGGAGCGAGGGCTGTTGGCGGAGTATGGGTTTCGAGTTGCAAATTTCAGAAAGAGATACAAGCTCCTGAAAAATCCAGGCATATTTTACAGCTGGCAAGCATATGTTGACTCAGTAATTGAAACTGAGCTGAGATTCTCTGAGAGGTTTTAGTTCTTTTGTTCAGACTTCCCATCCTGCTCTTTACTAATATCAAGAGAACACCAAAGCAAATTTAGTATGGCTTTCTTTGAAAACAAGGCTAGATTCTCCATCACTCGTATTTCCTTAGTAATCCATTCATCACTATCAAGAAAATAACAGTCATATCAAACTCAGTCAACTGCATTATGTCCCAGGAAAGACTTATCAATAACAAAACAAAAAGAGAAAAAAAACCTTCAGTTCAGAAATTGCTTCAAACCTCTAACTCACAATCTGTGTTTTATACTTAGAGGCCCCTCATGGAAGAAAAAGGACACGGTTCACTTCCTACATCAACAGTAACGCTTACCAGGCTTTGGGTTTGGAAGGGAAAGAAGCAGCTATAGGCTGATGCCATTAAAAGCAAAAGTATTTAACCTATTCATCTCAGCTCTAACAGAATATAAGTCTCATTACTGTCCATCTCCCCAGCTTCCTTTATGATCACACTCCCATAAATCATGGATTTTTAGTCCCCTAATTCTTGATCTTTGTCCCTGATCGTTCACACTGAATCACTGGACTTGGAAGAATCCGTGAAAATCAGAAGAGAATTAGGTCTTTTTTATTTCAAACACTATTAAAATAGAAGTTTTACATTTTCTTGTGTTGCGTCCTGTCCGCAAAAACCCACGTGAGATTTCAGCAAAGCAATCGGAAGACATAAAGTCAGCGTTTATCCTGACACCTCTGTGAACATAAAACCTAAAATACTCTGGAGAAGCTTATATCCACGTGTTCAGTATCTGAATTCCCAAAGCTATTTAATCTTAGAGATCCAATATGCACTGGATAGAGCGTGAATCAAATGTGCCACTATGCGTGAGCGTTTGCTGGATGAGACTTTACCTGTCAGCATCGCCGAGTCCCAGTGAAGTATTACGCTGCATCGTCTCCCGCACCGCAGCCATGCCATCAGGCAGCCGGTTTAGCCTTCGAGTGTAGAGGCCCAGACCACCATCGGTCATATACCTTTAAAACAGCAAAAAAACCCGTCATGGTTAGTAAAACAATAAAACTTTTAGCTATTGTAGCTCCTACCGTTTGCGTGTTTTTAACTGTATATCGCAATTTCCCCACTTTCAAGTTAAGAATATTACTCAGAATACAAAGCAAGGAAGACTTTATTCTTGATTAGATCAGAGATTTTTTTTGCCTCTCATTGTTCTCCATTACATCTTGCTCTCTCTCATCAACAAGAATTGAATTTCAACGTAACTGTGACAAAGGAATACTACTTAACTTCCATTAAGGATGCCTAGATAGAAGTAATTTAATATTTGTGAATGCTATCATTAATGATCCCTTCCTGTCCAAAAAATGCACGGTTTATACCATCCTGAACTATTTTGTGTGGGCTGAAATGACACAATTGAAATCTCAAACCTTTTACAAGTTAACTGCAAAAATCACATTGAATTCATCCTAGATTTTGTCAATGATCCATGAATGATGAGGCTCACAAGATTTACTGCGAGAAATCAAAGTTGCAGCATGAATGAAAAGTTTTCTCAACCTTGTTTTGGCTCCTACGCTGTACTCCATCTGCAACTGTGACCTAGAAACATCTGCATTTAGAAAGTATTACTATTCTTGGATATTAAGAAGTACCAGCATATATATGATACTTCACAAATTCCTAAGATAGCACATTTCTTACTTTCTAGTTTAGACAAATTAAAAATGAATCTTAAATCGAATAGAAATGACACACGGTGGATAAGAATGGATAGATGTTGTTGATCACCAGGAACAACTCCTCACGATAACGCAGGTTGTGTCATCCAGCATTTTTGCTGAAGTCTGTACCGATGCAGACAGCAATAGCCATCATGTAATGTAACTTCAGGATGCGGGGGTAACCAGAAAAATAAAGTTTTAAAAACTTTACAACTACCTGGCACTTTGGTTTAGTTTATGAATAAAATCTTTTAATGTATTAATGCTGAAATTAAGAAGTTACTCCAGTCTTCCCCTCTTGAATAGCTTCTCAACAAGCTGCCCTACATCAATATCTCAATAATGTTTTAAAATATTCTGTGGCATTTCACGACAGTAGTAGGTAAACAAGTTCCAAGCATCAAAATAAAGCAGGAGAATTTTTCTCTTGGTTTAGCTTCATTTCTTAAAGTGTTTCTGACTACAGATATACGCGAGCTAGCTTTAAACTAGAAAGGCAAGTCCCATTCGCCTCTCAAGACGCTGGCACGGAGCGAGCTCTGTGCTACCACCACCGGTTTGTCAGCCCGGGTACATCCATCTATGCGAGCAGCACCGACGGTTGTGTAAACACGCCATAAAGATTTTCACACGCCTGAGACTGAAATAACTTCAACAACTCCAGCAATACGGCCGCTGTCTCTGGCATACCGCTGGACATGTAACATACCTCACCGAGTTTGGAGTTGATGGGATTGTATCCTCTCGATCCTTTAGCCGCCCTTAGCAACTCGGCAGCAGCCCACAGAATAATATCCAGATACACAGGACACCTTCCTCTTGCTTAAGAAGGCACAGAGCTTCTTCCCTAGCAGCGAGGCACCCTCATCCGCAGCAAGAAAGGACGGATGCCCCCAGCTGCAGCCAGCAACGCCTCTGCTGGCGAGGTGGTACTGCAGCAGATGCACTTTACCCAAGTCATATTCAATTGCTACTTTTATAAAAATGGGATGGTAAAGAGTCAAGAAGGCTCGCACAATCTGCTGGTTAGCTTTTCAGTTAGATGGGTAAGTCTGTACGGGCCCTTCCCAGGAAGGACCGAGGAGTCTCTCTGGGGAGTCTAACAAAGAGGTTGCTAAGCCCGTCAAGTCAGACATAAGAGTATTCTCCGTTCGGCAAATCTGCGGGGACACGATTCTCCAAACTCGTAAACAAAGACTGTAAAAAGCATGAGGAGCAGTTGCACTGTAACCCGTGTGGAATTCGCCTTAGGTCTAGCATTTTAACTTTTGTTTGACACAGTTCATAAATATTTTATCGTGGAAGAATATTTTTTTCCTTAAGCTACTAAAATAAAAGAAAGGGAAGGAAAAGAAAAGTGGAGCTTAAGACCATATTGTTATTCAAACACGCAAACAGCATTTTGCAAAAACATCTAATGTACATACGCTAATTGGTTTATTGCAGATACTTGTCTGCACACGAAACATGTTTCTGTATGAATACCCATTGCACACGTACTGGAAAATGCAGCTTTTGGCTTTGCCGTCAGATTTCTGGGATATGACTAGTCCTTTGATAAAAAAGATCATCTGCAGCTAAAATGGATTGTTCTCCATACTTATTACTGAGAATACGTGAAATGAAATATATTACACTTAAGAGTCAGCCATGCTGAAATCGGTGGAAAGCCTTTTCACCAGCATCAACAGATTCCATCCGCTACGCAGAAGCTCGGCAAGCTCATAGATTAGAATAATTCTGCAGTTGCATCTAACTGAAAACTAACGGTCAGATTTTTATTGGTTTTGAGCACTCATAAATCTTACAGAAGTCAATGGAAGCCGGATGCCTTTGGCATCTTTGACAACTAGATCATGAGTTTTTCTAACCCAGACCCTGTAAAAAAGCACAGACATAGACGATGACTTTTACCCGCTATACCAACAGGACAAGCTTCTTGCATGCCAGAACAACACAAGATGGATTTTTGTATTTTGAAACAGGTTTGTGTAATCACAGATTGAAAGCTTTATATCTTATTTTTATTACACGCAATGCCCTCTCCCCAGGAATGTTTAATTCCAAAAAGGTGCCAAACCCAATGAAGCCTGAAGTCCTGCATGCAACCGTGAGGTGAAAAGAAGGAGGAAAGGGCCTAGTTTGTAAATTCTGTGGAGAAAAAAATGCATCTACAATAAATACACTTCAAAATCAATGAACAAAAAAAATTCTCTACTATCCATTGGTTAGTACAGAGGAGATTAAAAGTGACTGGTGCCACAAACCTCCAGCCGTTCCTTTCTTTTCCTTCCTCTCCATCCCTTCAAACTTAAAACTGCCTTAGCTCTCAGAAACCATCTTGCTTTTGTAAATACAACATTATTATTGCTGCAGATTTTTGCTTTATGAGAAAGGAGAATATAATGAAGGTACATTTTTCTAAAGACAATCTTATAAGCTTTTACTCAGGGAGGAATAAAACCAGGAAATATTATCCTGCCTGTGTATAATTCTAACAGTACTCAACGCTATCTGAATTTATTGCCCTGTCGTAGATCTACACAATGTGGAATGCCAGCATACTAGCCTCTCCTCTACAACGACCCATTGCAGTCCAAACTATCGTATTAGGCCAGTTATTGATGAGGTATAATTTTGTTGACTTTCTTATTCAAAAACCTGACAAATGTGTACTAGATGCTTTGCTAGATTCATGAATCGCAAGAACTCTGCGAGCACATTCAGTGCAGAACCAAGCACTTTGAAGTATTTTTCTACCTGCCCCAAAATAAGAAAAAGTTTAAACATATCATCTGGGGAAAAGGGTAGTATCCAGACTCTCTGACTTTTAGACAGATGGGTAAATTCTACATGTTCAAAAAATTAATAGCTCAGATGCTTTAGGAATGGTACCAACAGCCAATGGGGAATGACTGCCTTTAATGAAGTCGAACATAGTAACACGTAATGAATGGACAGCGATGACACTGGTTAAAAGGCGTTTCTAATCTTTTCAGAAATTAAGGCTCGATATTCATCTCTATAGTTTCACTCTTCCTCAGCAAGGAAACAAAATTAACCAAACTTCTTTGAATGTGAAAAGGTTCAGGTTAAACAAGAGCAGTATTATGCACTTCTAACACACAACTGGAACTTACAGCCCGCTTTCTAAGCGACACTTTTTTTCTATAAGAAAGTGGCTCCCTGCCCTGTATTACAGGCATAAAGTAATTTGCTTTGGAGTTCCCTGGACAACCTGGGCCTTGAAACTTCTCTTTTCTTTAGCCAAATACACCCTTTCTGTGCCTCTGAAATTTTGGAAGTCGTAATAAGTCCTTCCAAGTGAGGTATTTTTAGGGTATTTCTGATGCTGAAGTGATTTATTTCCCTTTCCTGAAAGGCACGCGGAGGAAACAGGAACGGGTTATGCCAGGGATCAGTAAAATCCAGCAGTCTGAGTCACTTGACTTCTGTCCACACTCCCTACTTACCCACATACACAGCCAGCCAACAGCACACCTACTTTTATGGTCTGACAACTCTACCGCTTCATGTATATTCATTTCACTCCTTAATGCATGAATATGAATTTTCCAATTTTGGAAAGAGATAGCCGAAGGACAGGCATTCTTGACTTAAGTATTAGGAAAAGGAGGAGCAGCAGGTAAATCAGCAGCGCGCAACAGACCGGGCAAGCCTACCCTGACCTGCTCAGCACCACGTGGCTCCATAATCCCAAACCCGCAAGCAGGAGAGCAGCAACGTGCCCCAAACCCGGAGCTGACTCTGGCATCCCAGGTGCTCCCGCCTTCCTCTTGGCGCTTTGGATTCAAGCTTAGTTTGGAAATAGCTGCCCGGGTGCCTCCTGGCAGAAGACTTGCCCAGCAACCCAAGTGCTTGAAACTTGAAGAAACAAAAAAGCTTGTAGGAATTACAGCTTTTGGATTATTCTGTGCATCAACATCCTCTTTGATACACAAAGGCGTTCTCTTTTAGCCACAGCAATAACACTGTTATCCTTAATGTCTTCCCTTAAATGTTTATTTTCACTAGGCTTTACCTGCCTCGTCATTACAGTCAGTTAAATGAGATCAAGAGGCTTAACAAGCTTCGAGTTTCAAAGAAGGAGTCTAACTTTGCCAGTCACTAAAAACCAACGGCAGAAAATTCTCCACTGCTGTTTCTGAAATACGATAAATGTAAGCAAAAGGAGCCTGTTATTGCAACCAGGAATATGTTCTAAATCTGACTTAAAAAGAAATGCTAGCCTAACGGCAGGATGATGACAACCCCAAATTTCTCAGTTTAGCATGAATTTGGTCTGCATTTTCCATCATGACATTGGAATTAGACCATATGATCTTTCCTCCTGTTTCCCCCGCAAAGTCTTTCCATCCATTACTGTTGCCTGACCACTCTCCGTTACAATGCCCACCGCATCGGCACAGTACTTGATTTCTCTCTAACTAAAGGGTTGAGCAAATATCCTGCCTACAAGCCTGTGGCTGGTTTAAATGCCATTCTTCGACCCACATGAATTTCAACAAAGGCATTCAGGAACAGGATTAGGTCCTGAGCTTTCACGTTGGGACTGCTAATACAATGCCCAAATCCCTAACATTAGACCAAATATTACGTTTCAGGTTCATAGAAGCACAAACCTATTGCTCATTTCATTTAAAAGTTAATTTCATATTTAAGGCAGTCTACGGTTTATAAATTAATAGACTTTTACTAATAATGAGTGACTATTTGCAATTAACATACTAATGAATGAACTATGAACTGGTTTGAAGATGCTCAAACCCAAACAGGGAGTAAACCCCCCAAAACCAGTAAGTGACCTGCAGTCTCAAAAATCCTCATCACTGCTGGGAAGAAGGAGATACCTGTTCCACCAATGGGTAAGACAGCAAAAATGAGATTATGCAAAACTTAATAAGGATATTTTAGTTTCATAGTTTATTTGGAGAAACTGCTCACCTGTAAATCACTAATAACGTGAATGGTAGGTGCTTATTCACAGAGTCCAAACTAGTCTAGAAGCAAAACAAGTTCACCCCCGTTAACTGCTTAATCCCCAGACCTTTTGTCTGGGGGGAAAAAAGAAGACATATACAGGAAGAAGTGGCTTCTGTGAAATCAGTACTTTTCTCTTTGGAGATGTAATTAGACTGCCTGGCACATAAGTCATTCAGCAGTCATCAGATAGCAATTTTGGGGCACTGCTGCTCAGGGCTAAATTTATTTCTACCTGTCTTCTCAGCTGGGTGTCCCTTTCGAGAAGTCTGCAGGCTTGTTACTATAAAACTTGCATTTGCTAAAGGAAGGAATTCCAAGGACAGCATAGCCAGTAAGGGACTTGGGAGGCTGCTGCCACTATAAGTCAAATCTCATACATGCCCCCACATCTGTTCCTTCCAGGACAATGGTTTCTCATCGAGTGTCTGAAGAAACTGGTTTCCTGTGGAATTAGCAGTCTTAGATGTAGTTTAAGAGAAACCGTCAGTATGTAAGAGAAGAATATTAGACCGAAAGAAAGCATCCTTCGCATCACTGCATTCATTCCTGTTCCAGAGGAGACTCTTCTAGTATGTGATCCTCTTTCCAACACTCACTCAACCTGTCTGCCAACTGCACCTTAAGCTTAAATTCACCTTCCTCTCAAGGAAGAGGCTTGCTCCACCATAGTTTTTAAAATCCTTTTACAAATCTAGTCAGCCCATCCAAGATGACGGCACGGACTAGGCACTGAAAAGCATCCATTTAAGGTAACTGGACTTTCAAAAGCTAGGGTTAGCAATATAACACTATATTGATCTTTTTATATTCAATATAAATATTATTTTATGTTCTCCTTGCTTGCCTCAATTTCTCCCGCTTTCTTTAGGCTCTTAGACTGTTAATGAGAAAAAAGGACAGGTTAAAACTTTACTTATTCCTCTTCATCTATCTTGGAGCTGAACGGCCCTTCAGAAATGAATAAAGCACTGCATCCTGAAAGAGAACTCTGGCTACGGCAATGAGACTTCAAATGCCAGTATTAACTATTAACAGTCCCCAAAGCAGGCTTCAAAGAAGCCAGGTGATTAACATACGTACAAGAAGACAGCGAGACCTAAGAAAACTCATGGGAAGAGACTAGGACAGATCTTCCCCAGATTTCACAGAGGAATTTGGGCAGTGACTCTTCAATGACTTTGCTAGGAGACGCGAGGTCTTCATTAGAGCATTAGGACTTCATTAGGATTAGAAGAATTTTTCCCCTTGTTAACCAAATGACCAGTAAAAGCTTAATTATTTTTAAGATGCAATCTTGCTTAACTATATTTATTGACATTTCCCACATTTTTCCCAAATTATATCTTTGAATTAAACCTGTTCAGAATTAATCTGGTGAGACCATCAAGTCAATCCTAAATTGCGTGATTTAGAGGCCTTGGCTCAGAGCTGCGAGCATTGCCTGTACGCAGGAGTCAGGCCATAGCAGATGTTAAGTCTGGGGTCTATGACAAAGCCTCTCTAGCCTCAATCTGTGTCCAGCATACCCACATTAAAGGTACCAAAGCACAAAAGGGTTATTAACAAAAAATAATTGCTCCCTTCTCTGAGGGAATTAAAATCCACATTACTCATCTCACAGAAGAATTTGTCTGACAGCCAGACTAAATGGTCTCCAGAGGATGGAAAAGGGCGTCAACCATCCAACTTGCTGAAGCTGGGCCAGTGGACAGTGAAACCCAAATGGGTTACTACGCTGGAAGGTTCACCCGTATGAAGGAGAGTAAATCACAGCACTGCCATTACGGCATTTGGGAGGAGGAAGGATTAAGCCCTGGGGTTCCAATTCCCAGATGGTTTCTGAAGTTTACCCAGTCATTCGCTAACATAAACGGAATGACCCATCCTGGTAGAGGTGACCAGAGATGGTAACCTGACAAAATGAGGTAGACAAGACTGGAAAACACCCAAGAGGTCAATCCTCTCAGGTGTGCAAATGTCACTCTGGACCCCAGTGAAACACGGGTGGAAAGTGATTACTTAAGGGAGGACAACGATCAACCCCACCAAGCACGGGCTGCCAGGCTGGAGCGAGCTGAAGATCCACCACAATCAGGCTGCTGTTCAAAAGGGTTTTGCATATACTAAGTTTGATTTCAATGCCTAAATCCTTTCTCAGAATCTATTCCAATGAAAATCATAGAAATAAGCTATAGAATAAGCCATCCGTTTTGCATCGTCCTCTTTAATTTTGTTAGGGAGAGGAACGACACGGGATGAAGGAGGAGTAACGAGGGAGTGCTGCTTCTCCACAGGTTCTCAGCAGGGTCAGCAGCGGAGGAAGATTTACTCCACAGAGAGACTTTCGACGCCCTCATGCTTACTCCTTTCCTGCAGATGATCCACATCGACAAAGTGTGTATGATTGCATCTCCCTCTACTGGCTAGCCCCAGAGTGGGACCGTATTTTGTCCTTTAGAAGCCGTCCTTTCGCTCAAACTACAAAAACCTGTTGGCACTGAACAACAACAGTTCAAACCCTGTGGAGCTGTTTATTACAGAAACAAGCCCAGAGTGGGATAATGGCTATTAAATGGTATTTTGGTAGTCATTGACAGTATGTACAAGTACACAAAAAATACAACACACCACAACTTGTGAGTTCGTTTCACTGACGAACACTTCATATGGCCCAACGTGGCCCTTTTTAGCACTATAATGAATAAAAAACTTGATTCCAGCTGACCTCTAAGGTTATGACTTACAGGCCTCCGATGTCTTCCTATACTCAATTCTATACTGCAAGAAAACTTCTATGAGATTATGTTATCTGAGATTTTATTTGTGATAAATGATCAAAAACTGTTTTATTGATGAAGCTGACACCAGAACTATTCCTGAACTGAGTGCAATATTTAAGAGTATTTTAAATAAAACACAACATTAATAATATCGAAAATGCTGATGCAATATTCTAGTCATGTCTCCTGTAAAGATCTTTAAGTACAGTTCTTGGAATAAGAGTATTATTTTATTTTCAACACTGCCATCATTTTTTCTTTCCATTCTCACAGCACCAGGACATCTATGACTTTAAATCTAAAAGCTAGTTCTGAACCAGTTTCAACATAGTTTACTAAGAAGTCGGGTTAAGGTTTCCTAATACCTTTTCGTAAAAGTCAAAACTTTGAGTTTGTTTGCCTGACCCCTTCATTATTTGTGTTAATTATCTATTTACCATATATAGCTACTATTCTGCAACGTTAAAAAGATCAAAATGTAAGAAGCCAGTCCTAGCAAGACAGAAGGCAGTTCAAACAAACACTCTGCTCAAACAGAGAAGAAAAATAAAATAAACCTCCAAATGATTCTTAGTCATGTTGAAGTGTTATAGCCATATAAGGAATGCAGTTTTACCCATCCACTGTATTCAGATGGAATCTTATCACTAAAATCATACCATTTAAAGAGCACTGTCCAGTAAAATGACTAACCCACTGTAACTCCAAGCATACAGAAAAAATACAATGGTAATCACCGTGGCAAAAAATAGGTCGGAAAAGACTATCGCTAGCATTGAATCAATGTACAAGGTGAACAGGTTCTCATTCAGACCACGATTAGCTCAGCCACTCTTGATTTCTAGCTAGCCACGTGTTACCTGGAGCAGCAACCAGTCCTGTTGCCGACAGCTTAGAAGGAAATGGTTTCTCTTTACTACTGTTACCAAGAACAAATTCTCATTAGCAGCAAACTGCATAGTCCTCCTTTTCCTTCTCTAAAACCCTAGACGAAGTGGAGGTCTGTTACGCCACAGATGAGCCTGACATCTGAAAAAGATGCGTCACTGTCTGACTGATAAATAGAACAAAATCAAGCAACTGAGCCGCAAGAATCCTACAAATATCAATGACACTTCAACATTGAGTGAAATCAGTCCTCAATTGCAGCTCTTCATATCAAACCCTTCTTTGCCTCCAAGCAGATATAACTCCTAGATTTCAGCCTACAAGAGAACTCTATTTCAGTGATGGTTTTGGTCCATGTTACTCAAGGGTAGACAGGCCTCCGCACCACAAAGATGATTTCTACCTAGGGCACAATGCTTTTGTGTGGGTTTGAGCGACCTGAGCAGAAGCAGAGCGTAAAGCCTAAGCCCGATTCCCCAGCCCAGAGTGGCCTGCTCTCCCTTTTCGCAGCCTTTCATCCATGTTCCCAATTCACCTGCTTGTAGAAAGATCCCCGGGGAGCACAAAGGCTTGAATAAACAAGAAGGAATCATCATCCCGTGAGCATCGCGCACACAGACACATTAAGATGTTGTGAAAACGGAGATCTGGAACGGGAATGTATCGTCCCCAAAGCATCAAATAAATGGGGAGGTTAATAAAACGGTAAAGAGTCTCCCCCCACCCCACAACAGCCGCTGCACCCATGGGAGGTCGCTCCAAGGAGAATTTTAGCATAGGGTCCCTGAACATGGTGTGTGGGCTGAACTCCTCTGTCCTCATCTAATAGCGGAGGGAGCAGTTCACTGCTAGGCTGGCTAAGTGAGGTTCGAGAGAGTCACTAGGTAACTTCTCTTAATGAGACACGCTCTAAAGAACGAGCTGGGCATGCCCCAAAGCCCAGCCTGGCATGCAGCACACCATGGTCCACGCACGGGGCCACTCACATCTGCCCTGCCACAAAGTTCAGGCTCTAGGGTGGCTGAGCTGTCAAATCATCAAATCCACCTTTTGTTGGAACATAGCTGGAACAGCCATGCTTCTGCAAAGAATTGTTTTGACAAGCTCAGTTTGTGGACCCAAAGCCGTTTCCTGAGAAAATTTGTGACCAGCACTAATCGGTATATCCACGCTGCTAATTCTGCATAGAAAGCCGAAAGCACCAGGGTAATGAAAACAGGGGCAGAGGATTAATTAAATTAAAAGAAAAGAATTTTAAGAGGCCTTTCTGACCAACAGCTCTGGTGCTCCATTCCAAGGACAGATAAAAAAGAAATTTAGGAATGTGTATGCTGATAGCTAGAGGGAGACTGAAGTGGACAAAACCTTCCAAACAAACCCAAAAAAGCCATGAGAGCTAACGTCCCCACCTGGGACAATCTTTGGGGTGGATGGGTGAGACAATTCTGGGCTTTGAGGTGCCACTTTCTGAGGAGGCTCTGGAGCTCAGCCAGCCGCCCAGGGAGGTGGGTGGGTTG
>JAOBAS010000020.1:25664322-25684543 GCA_025311575.1 Elanoides forficatus
CCTGGTCCTGCTGCTTGGTCGTTCGGTGGATGTTTTAGCTCACACAATAACACAACTTCTTACCTTTGATCCGCCCCCAGAGACTTTCTTAGTTTAAGAGATATTTTCTGGCGTTTGGAAAAGATACTTCTTCTAACCCTATGAAAGCAATCCTGGTGTCTGCCAGAGCTCTGCTTGAGCAGACTTACTAAAGAAGGCCAAACGAAACTTCCCATGACCCAGTACATTTCAGAGAAAGCATCAGGATCACAGGGCTAAAATAGTTTATCTTGGCTATTGGATTTATTTTGGCTGTAACAAATATTTTGGCTTCCTTCCCTATCAGTTTGCCAATGAAAACACAGATCCAAGGTTTTCAGACTGCAGGATTGTAGCAATTCTGAAAAATGACAAAGTGAAACACATACCAGCTAATAAAGAGCTATTCATGCTATAAATGCCCTCTTGTGCTGCTTCCCACATAGTGTAACTCAGCTTCTGGAGACATCAGGCCTGTTCGCCCTAACACTGATCTCGGAGATCTGTTCTGCAGCGAGTCACACGGATGCTTTCTTTACGAGCAACCTCTCCGATTTCTAAGCGGTGTATTATTCCTCTCCCACAAAGACACGATGCTATCCTATTTTTTCATTATTGGGAATAAACCAACATCGGGGACAATAACTTATGAAACAGGCTACCAAAACATCTGTTGATACTGGAGATGGTAATCCAGCATTATTAGCATGATTCATCTCCACAGACTATGGAACCCCAACACTGTGGGGCTGCTTCCAGGAACGCTCCCTCCAAACGCCCACCGATGCAGCAACGAGAAGACCTCCAAACCGCCCAACCTCCAAACCCTGCCCACAACCTGGAAATGGAGCTGGATCTTTCTGACGATGGACTGACCTACAATACACATTGTGCCCTTGCAACTTAGCCAATGACTACACAGTGCTATATAAATCAATAAACCGACTCACATCACTCAGCAAAATAGGCTTTTGTAGCTAAAGGCAAAAGATGTGGAAAAGAAAAAGACATTTGTACACATAACTCTTCTTGTCCTAAGAACTTTAATCTGTGGCTGGTTATATGAGCGAAAACTGAAAGTTACCTCCATCCTTTAAAAACGAGTGGGGAAATAAGAGTCAGGTACTCACTTAAAGATGTTCTAACACCCAAGACTAGGAGAGAGGTGTTGTGGAGCGTATGACTCTTCTGCTAAATGTTACGTTCACCATTCTTGGTGCATAACTCGCTGCTTTGGTGACAGAGGTACCAACTGGCAAAACCATTTTATTACATTATTAGTCCCTTAGACCCAGAATCTAAAGACCACTCTTGTATTTTCAGACTATGGAAACTTCCATTTTTCACCCTACAGGATGACCAGATAGACACAGAAAAGGAAAAGATACACAGAGATGAGTGAAGGCACAGATTTCTCTGGAAATACCATTCAAAAATTCAACAGCTTTCTTACTCTTTCCTTTTCCTCAGCCTGGAATCTGAACTTTATTCACTAAGTAAAGATCTGCAAAGACTGGGGCTCCTCTAGGATATGAGCAGCAGAAGCCTGAACTGACACAATTCTGCCAGCGATGCTTCTCAGCTCATACTCCAGGTGTTTTATAGAAACCATGGTGCTACTCAGAATTTCTTTTCCTCAATTCTAGACCAAAATTACAGCCACGAGTCTGAATAAAACTCATAGTCCAGAGGAAAAGCAATAACTGTTACTACAATGAACACTGCAAAACTCAAGTGTAAGTTGATTTATTTGAGGAGAACACAAGGCGCTTTAGTGATATGATGCATTATTAACTAATGCAGCAACAGTTACTGGTGCTTTATCTGAAATCGAATTTTATACTAGCTTTTGCATCAGCTTCTCTGCTATATGCTTCCCTAACAAAGGATTAAAAATAAAGTGTCTGGCTTTACAAAAAAGACAGTGTGAAAACATCCAAATATTCACAGCGGACAGAATTAATGGACATTTCCAGACTGCGTAACTTAACTGGTTAAGTTAGTGAAAAAGCAGCAGCTGGATTCCAAGCTTTCTATTTCAGTAAGAGACACTAAATCTTCCAAATAAGCCAACGCTACAAGAAAAGTCACTTATAAAAAAATTACAGAAAAGCAAAGGACGTAAGACGGCCTGACAGGGAAAAGGCTGCCACAAAAATAAATATGCCATTTACATCTCAAAGATCAGTTTTAACATCAATCTAACACTGATGTACTTGAGCTAAGAAAAAAAATGACCATACTTTCTAGAAGGAATTGAAAAGAGACATATTGAATTGAACACTGACTTTGGAGCAAAGAACGAATGCTTTCTCCAGTCAAGGCAGAGGTAAAACGTTGATGTAAAACCTTGTCAATAATTGTCTGTCAGTTCGTATTTCTGCACGCTAACTTGTTCTTTAGACTTTATTTTGCCTGTACAACTATTTTACCCTCCACAGCGATGTACACTCATTTCCTTCCCGTGAACTGTCCCTAAAAGCTCAGACAGCAAGAGGCTTTAGTAAAAGTACAGAAAATGCCTCACTTTCTCCATCTTGTGGGCATCAATGAATGTTGCAGCATGTGTTTGACTCGACCACAGTGAACCCTGACCCAGGAAAACATTTAACCATGTGCAAGGGTGTGTTCAGACATAGGAATATTTTCTTAACATGCACTTAAAACTTAAATCATGTGCTTGAATCCCACCGACTAAATTAACTGTGATAATGAGCTGTCCCTCCAAATGCTCATTAAAAGTAGTAGAATACCTTTGGGGTTTTTGCCTTTCTCCAAAATAACCACGGGAATACAGCATCATTAAATACAACTGAAGAATCACGTAAAGTATCGTACTTAAGAAGAAAAGACACTTACCCACTCGTGATGTCATCAGCTCTGATATTCTTGCCCAGCACATCCCCATCGCTCATATAGCCAGTGGCATCCATGGTGATGCCTTCCAGATCGATTTCATCACTTCCCTTGTCCGAGATGTCCACGTGGCAGACGCCGCTACCGCGAGACGCTAGCTGCCTCCGCAAAGGTGCCGAATACATGTAACGTCCTGACTCCGTGTTGATGAAGCGGCTGGCGTTCCCTCGCGGGGGATACCCGTTTCCCATCGACGGAGCATCGCCTGCCTGCAGGCGAGGGCTGGACTGCCCCAGTCTCCACGATAAGGGGGTCGGGCGTCCCGTCAAGCTGAGGATGCTGCGGCCGCTTATCTCGGTGGTGACGTTGGTGTCAAACGTAGTTTCCAGTGTGCTTAAAAAAAGAAATGCGTTTGATTAAGCGCGGCCTGCTATACGGAGCGCCGTGAGATGTCAGGTGATCGCAAGACCCTACACCCTGAACACTCACCATGTTACACACTGTAAGTAATAGCATTAACAGAATTTACCTGCTACAATGCCTTGAGAGAGTTCGGTCCATTCCTCCAACACTGTTCTTAAATAATGATACTCTTGCACCCAGGCAGTGTTCAACACACGTGTGAGAAAACTTAAGCAGAAACTTTTAAATGGATTATCCACACTATCAAAGCATAACCTTTCCATCTTCAGTCATATATAACTCCATTATATCATGGTTTTGCCACTCCAGGCAAGGGAGTGGGGTATTAAGCTGACTAAAGGAAAACCAGCTGAAGTGCTATTTTTCTGATGCATTTTCTTTTTTGGCTGCATTCATGAAAAGTCCTAATGCTCTGGAGACATGTCCAGCACCAAGGCGGTAGCTATTTCTACACTGAGGAAAGGATTAAATGAAAAAAAAAGAAGAAAGGCAAAACAAATCTGTTTTTCAAAATATATTTTATATATTCATGAATTGAATATATCTTTCAAAATACTGATAGTATTTTTAGAGACCTCTGGTTACAAAAGCGTTTTAGGTCACAGCCTCGAAATACAGTTGTTGAGAAGCATCAGCTGTATGAAAGCTTCCGTTTCCCGCAACTGAGCGCGTGAATACGTTGCATCCCTTCCAACGGTAACACTAGTACGGTCTGCATATGGTCTGGGAACGCTACGACAACTTATCTCGGTAGTGACATTGGTGTCAAAAGTAGTTTTCAATGTGCTTAAAAAAAATGCATGCATTTGATTAAACGTCGACTGCTACATGGAACCTTAAAAATGGGACTGCTACACCATGAGATTTCAGGTGATGCTCATCGATTGCAAGACTACGCCCCGAACACTCGCAGCTTAGTTGCGACAAATTTATTTGCAGCTAATCCGTAGCTGCAACTCCTGTTACCCACATGAACTCCTCTTTTCCTTTCCTGCTCAACTGACATAGCGTTACTTTTTTTTTTTTTATTGTGGATATTTGTTAAAATAAGCAGCATTGTACTATTTGCAATATAATGTTATATACACGCTGCAAAAATCTTTGTATCCTCCGGCTATAGTAATCAAATCATAATGAGCTGTCACATTAATTGACATTTTAAAAGAAAAAGAGCATGGGGAGTTCATCTTCGCAAGCTCTGCCTCAGCGTAGATACGAAGCCAAAACACAAAGTGTTCCCTCAATGAACTCATTTAGGGCTGGAGTCTGTAAAGCACTGAGCTCTAAGCAGGACCCCGACCTCATTGGGGGCCAAACAGCTTATTCTCCCAAGCCTCCTGTTCAACACTGAAAAGATCTGAGTCACAGAATGTTTAAATGTAATAACAGCCTTTGCTTATTTAGAGCATATTTTAAATATTGAAGATTTCCAAATGCTGCTTTACAAAGAAAAATCAGTTATATACATAGATGACTAATACTATTAGAAAAATTTGTTTGTCCAAAGATCGGTCAGGAATTCAAGTTATGCACTTGGTAAAGTGGGTCAGGCACAGTTCACCTGCTTATTTAAACAAAATGTTACACATAGGGGAGAGGGGTGTAATGCACTGAAGGTGTTCAAGAGTAAGATGAAGAAACATTTTAAACTGTAACCTATATTCAAACATCACCTAACCCATTTAACAAGCACTGATTATTCTCCACCTTTGATTCTATACACAACCTGCCACCATCAATTACTCATCATACAGCTCAATAAACACCGAATGTTATTCAGAATCTGTGCTTTAAAGGCAAAAAGTATAGGATCAGTATCTTCCACTGTCAGCGTTAGCCATTTGTCAAGGATGCAACCCAGCCAAATCTGAGAGATGTAAAGTAAGAGCACAACGATTTCCATTTTCTTATAAACAAAGTCATGCCATTACCTGTGAGTGACCTGGGTTCCCCGTAAACTGGACATCGTTTCCTCTAAGTTCTGTCGAAGATCGGCAATGTTTTTCACAGTTCGTAACCGCCGAGTTTCTGGATCCTCCCCTACAGGGAAAATCAACCATGAGAAAGGATAAGGCAGGAAAGAGCACAGAACTGAGCTGTTACCTCTGCCTGAATCTGACTCAAACCCATTTTTTTCCTGACTTTCTGTTATTTAACACTCTAAATTGATTACGAGGGAGATACCATTCCCTTACAGCAGGCACCTGCCGCTGCCGCAGCCGGACTGAGAATGAGCTTTGCGCTGTTAACTTTATTTCACAGGCTGCCTTTGCGCCAGATGTTTCTGTATTGTCATTCCCCTATATGACCCAATTTAAATTCTGGTTAACTTTCAACCTCATTAGAAGACATACTCCATCAATACCACCCTTTCCATCTCATATATTGACACAATTAACATCAACCCGACACAGCCAGTTTCTCCAACAATGTATTTGCACTAGATCTTCTTTTTACCATTTAAAATAGATCTCATTCTACAACACCAGCTTTGCAATAAACTAAATTGCGTTGACTGGGTGCTCAATGCTGAGTGATGTTTTGGGTAAAATAGCAGAAGTTTTTGCTTGTCAACATCACAACACAGTTACCGTGACTTAAATGTGCTACCTGACACGAAGTTGGGGGATGACTTTTAGTTCCCCTGGCATTTTGAAATCCTGTTCTTTAAAAACTCTGTTCTAGAACACATTTATGTCCTGTTCTTTAACTCTAAAAGTAGAGTTTATACAGATAAAAAAAGTCCTCCTAGTGCCTCAGTACAATTTATTTTTCTAAAATTAATAATTTAATTAGCACCTCACCATAATTTATTTACTTGCCTTCAGTTGTCAATTAAGAAATGCTTTAGTTGCTAACTCAGCTGAGCTTTACATGATTAAACCTTCTAAGAGGTTGAAGAGAAGTAAATTTCTAGTAGGGCCGACCTATTCTTTGTAAGCTGTATGCTGAAACAGAAAACCTCCAAAAAGCCGTCACAAAGCTTCTGTTGGGCACAGAAGGAAATGATTTCATTCTAAAGGGTTTACAACTCATGACAAAAGCAAATACTACAGCAAATTTAAAACTTTTCAGATTTTGTATCTGCCTTCTCTGCACGGGTGATGCATTCTTAAGCTGCCAGGATACTGTTCATCCATATGACTGCTAGTTTAAATGGCTATCTATATATTACGCACATCAGAAGCGTTAAGGACCAGATAAACAAGCTGTTGTTGGAACTTTCCACATTCTTTGCTTTAAACTTCGTGTTTCTGCAAGATGCCAGGTTGCTGGCACAGAAAACCCAAGCCACATACTCTTGCCCGCAAAGCAGCAGGAGCACAAACTACTCGCCGAAGTGCTGGGGCCCCGACTACGGGGGAACTGTCTAGGGAGGAGAAGACAGACGCTAATGTTTATACACTCATTAGCCTTTCTGAGACAAACAACAATGGCTAAGGTAGCGTCCACATTAGCAGTTTTTTATTAATGGGTCCCTACTCCCTGGGAAATAATCTCCCTGAGATACAATTCACTTAGGCCAAACGGTCAAACAGTTATGATCTGGCTGGACTGGAAATAGCCACCTAACAAGACTAATTCCTTTAGCCAATGGGTCTCTGGGACAGAAAACATTTTCTGCCCTCATGGATCTACAAATTTTTGCAGTAAGGGACATAAAATATTTATAGACCTTTAGCCTAACAAAGGTCACAGTGGTCTTTTACAAATCATTTGTCTCATAGGTACTGAGGCAAACAGTAGGTGACTTCTCAAGAAAACATACATGAGACAAGCTAGACCAATTTCTATCGAGATCACTCTTATGCCTAAATTAATACCAAATTTTTACTTGGATGACATTCAATTGCTTAAATGATAAGCACACTTAAAAGACAGACATTGCACAGTGCCACTAGAACTTAATTATTAAATCACTTAGCTCTTCAGGAACAGGCAGTATCATCAAACTCTTCAGCTTCCAGTTTTGTCTACCTGTGCTCTCTTCTGTTTTATATGTGCTTTTCAGTTAAAAGCATCGATACCTGCTATGTAAGGAGGGAAGAAATCTGTCCCTTATTTCCTCTCATTTATTTGGGTTGAGGGACCATTTCGTTTTGTTTGCTCCTTTTCCCCTGAGACCCCTTTACGGACTGCTGCTGCCTGTGGGGTTTGGCTGCACACAGCTGGGTTTTGCATCTCCACGGTTTGAGGTTGTCAGCTGCCTTCCATTTTTGGATCCCCAAACTTACATATTCTACTTGAATAATAGTTTGTATTTACATAACATCTGTCATTAAAGACTAAAGACCCTTTGTGATCTATAAACACTTCTCAGTTTACAGGCTGAAATACATCCAGGCTAGGCAATACGACGATTAAGAGGTAACACTGAAAATGTTTAAGCAGCTGGACGCTCTGCGTTTCTTACTTTGAACTGGCTCTCATATTTAAATGTTCTCAAGGATTTTATCCCTCGTGCCATTTATTTGCCTTCTGAATATTTAATCCACCTATACATAAACCATACACACAGACAGGCTCATTTATGCATTCCTGCAGCCCTTTTCCTACCCGATGACTCTGCCTCTTGCCTTTGCCATCAATACATCAATACACGTGCACGCAGGTAGAAACGCAGCATTGACAGAATTTGTAATGCAGTAGGAAATTAATCCAATTGTGCAACTTTTACCCACATGATTTTTCCAAGCAGGACAATCAGTTTCAAAACTCGCATTAAGCTGCGAGACGCCAAGACTAAGTAGATAAAAAAACCCTGAGTTATTCTACTGACGAGATATACTGCAACAGCAGGCAGGAAGCAAAGTCACGGACAATGCTGAAATTGGAATAGGAAGAGACTTGACGGTGACTTTAAAACCACAGTTTAGATCTTTAGTACAATATGGTTGCAAAAAATGGCTTTGTTATATCGATAAGCTTAAAAATTATTGCTAATTATCATGTACTTCTTACAGTAGCAGGAATTCTAGATAAACATATGAAGTACTTTCTAATTTAGACTGCTAGTATTCTAATTACAATCAGTTTCAGCTTCTGCATGCTGGACACAGTAAACTGTAGTTGGATTTTGGTCTCCTATTGCTGCAAAGATCACTTCTCAAATTGATCAGATTCACATGAGTGAATACGGAGCTTCCTCCAAACCTATAAATGAACCAAAACACCATAGAAATTAACTTAATCTCTTCTGTAAGCTCTGAAGCAAACTTTTAAAAAGTAAAAAATAAATATCAAATGCTTGGGAATACTTAGAATCCTTACAATAGGTTAATCCTAAAAGATGCCGCCCATCTCCTAGAAAAACATTAAGTACCCAGCATTCCTAATGATTTCAAGAAATCTGGGGGGCACGCCATTGTGCAGAACTTGAGCATCGAGTATCCAGATTATTGACACCTGGTTTCCACTGCTGAAGAGCTGAAAGAAATATTGTAAGTAATAAGAACTAAAGCATTAGGAATAAAACCAAATTAAACCCCCCCCCTAAAGAGGGGAGCGCCTGACTTCAAACTTGCTTTAGCCCATTCTGATTGAACCAGACCACAGTCAGTAGGTCACGCTGCAAGACATACCTGAGAGGTCTTCGAGAGCAGGTTGTCCAGTTTTGACATAAAGAGCAGAATCCATGCTGACCCCTCCTGTGCTGGCCTCAGCTGTTACATTCCCTTCATTGTCTGTCTGTGATCTGGAAGGCAAAACAAAATAGAGATGTGCAGTCACTCTCCATCAAAAGTATCTGAAGTATAACAACTAGACAATTGCACCTGCCATCAGCCACTCTGTCCCTCTCTCCAGAATAGACCAGCAGACTGATTTTACATAATTCATTACTCCCATGTTGAATTATGTCACAGAAATGGAAACAAGCACTCAGCTGTAAAAAATAAAAAATTCATAGTCAAAAATAGGCTTCAGACAGGGTCTTCAGACACTTGGGTTTCCAGCTACATTGTGATTATCAATAACATCAGCTGTTGTGGCTAGTCTGATTCTCTCTAATAAAGTCTGTATTGCATGAATGTAAAGCAGGTAGTACATGATGGCATGTTACACTCCTGCTACTTTCCCTTCAGTAACTACCAATGTCTCTCGTTTGTATTTTAAAATTAATGACTGGGTAAAACCAACTTCAAACTCCAATTTATTGTCTGACATTGTGGCTGTCAGGTAACGCAAGGTGATGTTGTAAGAATCTATTCTCAGATTTGAGTAACATTTCTTGACTCATTTCATTTTACTACCTGCACTATGTTTTGCTCGAAGAGCCACATCAACAAGCGGCTGGAAGTTCTCCTCACCAAAGGGTAAGTGCTGTACAAAAGTGAAGACGCAGCAGGGAATTACTACTGTAATATTCTTAAATTCAGTTGACCCTATATGAAATGTAGAACAGTTTCTCATGTCTTTTACTTTAAAAAAAAAACCCAACAAACAAAAAGTAAGTCTACAGGCAGCTGAAAAGTTTAGAATAAAGTAACCTTAACTGGTAGCAGAAAAAACCTGAAACTACTCATGCAATGCATTAACAAATGCATTTTGCAGATTCAAAAAGTCTCTGGATAGTAAATGTATAATAACGCTCCACGTTTGCCTTGCAAATCAATACAATTTGACTTTTCTCTTTCCTTTTAAAGCCAGCAAGATTACACAGTTTGGCGGTTCTTCCTCCAATGATGGAAAAATAAATATTATTTTTTCAATTTCTCAGCATTTTCTCCAGCTGCCAATAGGCAGCTTCCTTACTGTTTTTTGTAAAAAGTCAAATACATACTGCCTAGAGTTTACCAGTATGTTTAGATGACAGAAAACGTATGGATTGCATCTGCTTTTACACTTTAGAAGATGATATCTATGTTCAAACTAAGATGAACACCAAGTAGAGTGCTTTTTACTTTATCTTTTGAAAGGACATTGTAGCGATAAACCTAACAACCCAAAGCATCATGAACACATTTTTGGAGGTTATGAGGGATAAACATAAAAGCAATCAGTTTGCAATCACAATTTTCTATTTAATTGTGGATTGAAATAGTACAAACTGCACTGGCAATTTTTAACTCGAAACAAATCTCCGAGAATCCCACCTTCAGCCAAAGACGCAACAATAATGCTGATGTACGTAGATGAATGCAAGAGCAAGAGAAATCAAGAACATGTACTATTAATACAAGTTTTAGTCAGATGAATTTTTCCCAGTTGGTTCCTTCTCACGTGACCGCATCCCAGAAGGACACCTGGCATTTTATTCCATACACACAGGGAGAACACTCAAGGGGTCAGAAGACTCAAGGGTCGCTCTTCCTATTTTGCATTCCTACATAGGCCTCTAGCATCCCTCTCCTTCAGGTTCATTCCATTTACATTCACTTTTATTTAAAAAATGTGGCCAACCGCTTCTTACACTACATCTGCCAAGAGATCAAAGGTAAAAATGCATATAGTGAAACTGAAAAAATGATGGGAAAGGGAGACAAAGATGACCAAAGCTTATGAACAGCATCTCTACAAGCGAAACCTAAACAGGCTACAACACCTTCGCCTAGAAAAGACACATCTTAAGGGAAGGAAGGATATGATAGAGGTCTCTCAAGTCAGGAGCAGGAAGAAGGTGATGAAGACAGAACAACCGCTTGCGTTCTCTTCCTATGAAAGAATTAAGTGGTGTCAAAGAAAACTAGGAGATGGCCGTCAAAACCAAAAATCCCACCATCTGACCGAGGAATTTCTTGCATCATGGTCAGGCTTGGGAGCATGTCCTTAGGAAGCTTCGTTATCGATTTGCCTCTTGTTACTCTTCCCTACATGTCCTCTACGGCCATTGTCAAACAGAAGATGCTGGACTAGATGGAGGTTAGTTGAGACCCCATATGGCTGCTCTTTTGCTTATCTCATTCAAGGTTAATGCGCAGAACGGCAGACTTTGTGCCTGGCCTTACCTATCCTAAGGGATTTTCAGTTTTATTTTATTTTTTTTAAGATTTCCCATTACCGCTTATACTGAGGCAGCTCCACTGCTGTTAGCCACGCTGAAGAGAATGAGCGTATCTATGTCATAAGTTGGCACTGCTACAACTTTTAAAGCTACGATGCACAAGCCAAACCTAATCCACATGGTACAAAACCAGGTGAGAGCAGTACCTGGCCAAGAAGGTGTTAGCATTCTCACCTTAACTGTCAGTAGGGTCGGGTACAAGAACTATCCACCCTCCTATCTATCACAACTTCTTATACATCTTAAGTCTGACGGCCTTCATCAACAGTTTTTGTGTAAATGTATAAATTGCCTACTCTCTTAAAGCAAGCAACTTTTACGTGACGTGGCATTCACCTTGCTGCCTCACCCCGCTGAAGGAGTGGCCAAAATGAATCTTCCTATCTAAGCGTCACGTTCAAAACAGCCCACTGGAGAAGTTCACCGTACCTGTACATGAAGGGAGCTACCGTGGCAGTGTTCGGGTGGCTGTATTGCTGTTGGGGATGAGGTAGCTGAACACTCACGGTATTGCTCCCTGTGGTGTGTGTCGTCGCGGCAGGTCCGTTGACAGCTTGGCTGCTGCTGCTGCCGTTGAGGCCTCCTACGCCTTTTCCTTCTGAAGAGGCCAGGCTGGACGAGGAGCTGGAATGCCGGCTGTCCAGCTGAGACTTCTGATGAGAGAGCCCCGAGCCGGCTTTCCCGCTGCGGCTTCTCTCGCCTTCCTTTGCAGGAATGGGGGCACTTGAGGATTTCCCTGTGGTGTTTTTCATTCCTGGTTTTGGTATTCCACTGTGCGAAGGGGCAGAGGCCTCCTTCTTGGCACTATTCAGCTTTCCTCCTTTAGGGATAAAGCTTGCGATCTTGGAGGACTTTTTTGGCATCTCTGTTGTTGCTAGTGCTGTCTGTTCTTCTTTTGGTTCCTCTTTCAGGTCCAGCTTTTCAGTGATAGATGTTCTCTTTGCGATGTCTTTGCTTTTATCCTTTTCTTTCTCCTTCTGTTTCTCTTTATCTTTCTCATTACCCTTTGGAGAACTTTTCTTATTAGTTAGTGCCCGGCTAAAAGTCCTTTGTGCAATTCCCTTGAGTGCAATTTTGGGACTACTGGACATCGATCCCGGATTGTTCACATTCTGATTCGCGGTATCAATCTCTTCGCTTTCCTCAAAGCTGAGAAGCGCCTCTAGCTTTTCACAACTGTTGTCCCGAGACCCCGGACACTCGAGCGTTGTCCCTCCTGCTTTGGAGCCTCCTTTGCTATTGAAGAGTTTTAATTTTTCAAGCATGGATTTTTGACCGTTGGGAGTTGTTTTGGCGATTTCCGAGGGTGTCTTTGGAGGCTCCGATATAGGCTGCTTTACAGATAACATGGAAGACGTAGCTGTGTGCTTAGCACTAAGAGACTTGCTGCGCCAAGGTTTAATAGCAGAGCTGGGCTGAGGGATGGCTGATGAGTTATTGCAACTAACGGTACTGCTGCAGCTTTGAACTGAGGATGAGACATTTTCATTCATTCCTGTGGGCTGGGAGGCTGTACTGTCCGTGGACTCTGGAAAAAACAAACAAACAAACAAAAAAAACAAACCCAAAAAACCAACACAGTAGTACCTGATATTATAGCTAGTCTGAGACTCTTTCTGTAACGACACATAAGGAAATTTACACTAATAACATTAAAAAGATAGGCATATATTTGTATTTTCAACATCAGTATCATTTAAAGAAAATAAAAGCCAGTTTTCTTTTCCTACTCAGCAGAACATCAAGGAGCTTCTACTATGTAATTTACATTTACTTGCTGTTTCAAGAAAAAAAGAATCTCCTCCAATTCAAACCAAAATGTGTTTTGCAATGTGTTCTCCCTTATTAAGTTCATAATACTTTTTCACTAGCAAAAACACAGCACTATTTTCTAACTAAGGGTTCCCTCTGCTTTTGGCAAAATACTTGGCTGTCCAAGTTCGATTCTTAGAAAAACCTCAAACGTATTAAAAAAAAATGTAGGAGTAAGGAAAAAATTAAAACTGAAGTCCTTTCAGTTACTGAGGGCATGTGCAAGATCTTCGTATACAAAAGGTAAAAGAAAACTCCATGTACAAAAATAAAGCCAATTGTGTCCTTATGCAATGAACCTAAATTAAGCATTACCACATATCTTAATCCAGCTGTAAGAGAAACTAGTGGCAGTAACTGTACAACCCTCCCCCCTCAGAGAAAGCAAATCTTTTATTTATTTAGTTCCTTCTAATGTTATTTGTTCTTGTTAAGAAATTAGTTCAGAGCTTAAAGAGAGCTTGAAAAATCACACTCACCTACCAGTGGCCACTTCTCCTCTGAAGCTTCTCTTTGCAGAGTTTCCTTTCTGGAGACGTTACTCTCTCAATTATCACAAATATGTTTTCTGTTAAACTGCTCATGTTTCCAATTAACTTTTGTCATCTATGTCTGTTCGCCTGCCCAGCAGCCTGCTGGGGATTAACGGCTCTTACCTATATTTCCCTGCCCTCTAGCAATAAAGCAAACTGTGTATAGAGCTGCATTTTTTTAATTCAAAAATCAACAGCGGTTGAGAGCGTGCGTTTTCGGCAGCAGGAGCAGCCCTGTGAATTCAGCTCTGTAAATCATGAGCCGCTGCAACCACACAGGGACTGTTTTCCTTCACTTTCAGCTGCTCAGTGAAGATACGGCTCTGTTAACCTCCCTCCTCTGATCCAAACCAGATCTACTAAAGATTTAAAGCACATACATCTTCCTGACTTAGCCCAGAACCGGGTTTCTAAGAGTATTAGAGACTCCGTAATAACAAACTCGGTCACTTCATGTGGTTATGGACAAAATGGGATGGCAAGAATTAATGATACTTTTAAAAGTGTTACTGAAGTCAGGAGATTTCCAGGACTCTGTTATTAACCAATAACTATTATGCTGGCCGGGTTTGCCAGTCCTTTTCCTATGGCAAACTACCCAGATGGGCTGGAAGGAAGCAAGAGCTGGATTAGAGACACAGAAAGGAATCGTACTTCTTTTAAGCTAGTGCCAGTCTGCTGACTTCCAGGGCATTACTCCCGTTTCACTCTACCACTGAAGGAAAATCAAGCCACCAAATGTCCCAAACACCAATGCCACCTGGTCCTCTAGCTGCTCTGCTCAAGCCTGCTAAATTCAGTCTGATGGGTTAAGGAGGACTGCAGAAGCGATAGCGTAGGAGTCGCAGTGACTCCCAGTGCAAGGGGAAGCCGTGACCCACCATCACAGCACCCTGCCTACAGACAGCGGAGAGGAACGAAGGTCACAACCACTTCAAGAAGCTGCTGGAAACGTTACTCCCTCTGCTTTCAAAGGCTCCGCACCATTGCTTTTTCCTTCATGCCTCTTACCATACACCGCTGCTTTGTTGTTATTTTTATTTCCTGAAGTCCTCCTACCCATCAAAATCTACTTCCCGTTGCAACACTGCACCATGCTCCTTTTGTAAACTGGGAACAAGCAAGTCTTCGTCTCAGCCTACCTTCCACAGAAGACGCCCAACAATGTAATGAAAGCTTCACTAAAATCCCAATTGTGCATCACTTACAATTAATTTGTATAGCTTCCTTTAAAAAAAAATAAAAATTGCCCATCTCAATATCGGGATACTTCTACAGAAACTGGAGATTCGCAGTACTTTCAACACTAAGTTCCAAATCCAAATGCATTCTGGCCCAATCATGCTAAACAGATCTCAATACAAAGGGTACCCATGCCCATAAATCATCAGAGCTGCCCGTGTGTGATTCATGAACATGCCTAGGATGAATTTACAACCGGGTCCAGGGACGAACCTAATGTACTAATCGATATGGGCAGGGAACCCTTTACTTCCTCAGAAAAACCAAGCTGCGAGGGGTAACGGGACCGCGACAACGTAAGGGTGACGAATGGAAAATTACTGGTACGGGATGCAACTACAAAGCAGAAGAGCTGGTTGCCCACTCGGTTAGTACAACATATGCAGCAACATAAACTCAGCTCGGGGTGAACCGGCATTCGCTCTGAGCACGCGGCCAACAGAGCGGGCTTGGAAAAGATATCTGCGTTCTTCTCAAACAGGTTCTTAACGACGGTTTGAAAAAAACACAGGCAACGTGCGTATCGGTATGAAGAAGGCCATCCTGCGTTCACCAGAACTCAGAGCCTACGCAGAGTCCTCGCGTGAGCTGCGAGCCGCGGGCCGAGGCACACGCCAGAGACGAGAGTTAGGCGAGGACCGGGCTGCGGTCCGTAACCTAGCCGTGACGTCTGACTCCATCTCCCTGAGCTAGCTGCTAACACACTGCAGATCAGCTGTGGGAGCAGAAACAGGAGGCAAACCACGTCAAAACAGGGTTCCTACCAGCTCTACAATGTTTTCCTGGAAGCAAATGGAAGGTGTTGGTTCATTTGGGACGTCAACTTCATCCTAACAGCCCGGGTGAGTGCTCCAGTCCACGGGCTTTTGGGGAAAAGGCTTTGCTTGGATCAAGTGAAATGGCTTGTTTTCCAAATCCAAAAGCATTGTTCAAAATTTATTTCCCAACAAAATACAGAACCTTTTCATTTCTCCTTTCTTTGAATGTTTTCAGGATTTTTTAAAATTTTTTTTTTTCCCTAATTGTTTGGTCACGGAACAAAATACACTCTTTTCAGTTTGTTTGTTTTTAAACACAGCGTTCGCTTTGTCCCCAACTCTCCCACATACACCCTCCTGTTTGGAACTTAATTGTGCTTCCGTTGCCAGTGGTGTAGGATGAGTACAACGTAACTCCATTTACAGAGTTCCTCCTCGTTTACAGATATGTTAGAGAAATCAGAATTAGGACAACAAAACTATGACTGTAACATTAAAAAAAATTAATATATTGGGAAGCTAATGTAATTTTCAGAGTCTCTACCTCACATTTTCCAGGAAGTGAATTCTGTGAACATTGGATGCTGCACGTCCAAAGTGAGTGAAAAATACTTAAAACCTCTTAAATATACATGTTAAGCAGCTACACTTTGTGAAAGGACGGAAGACATTTTCTTACATGAGCGCAGTGGATTTTGATTCACACTCGGGTCAAATACAGTGAAACTGGAAATACAAAGTCCTCAAATTCATTGTTACATTGCACCGTGCAAAGTTAAGGCAAGAAATAAAAGGTTCACCGTAAAACACACTCATGAAAAATGTCCTCAGCTTAAGAAAACTTCAGACTTCAGATTCTCCTCTTTTCTTACAAACAAGTCTGCTGGCTCTTTTACTCCTCAGACCAATCTTGGTAAATGAAAGGGGTTCTGCTGCCAGAATGTAGATTCAAATGCTAGGTTTCCTAATGAAGCAGTAACATCAATACGTGGGTAACACATCAGCATGCAAAGGGGAAAGTTTTATTCAGCATAGCATAGGCCCTTCTTTCATGAAAAGGAGAGCAGGTTTCATGCATTCGATTAATAAGCTTATTATTTCCCATGTGTTCCTTTGTGAGGGAGATATTTTCTTTCTTCAGCAACCTCCATTAACTAAAACTGACCATAAAAGAAATGTTTTCAAACCCAAGCTACAGTCTACAATAAATAATGATCGCTTTCCTCTTTTCAAAGTCAAATCTTGGCCTGAAATCTATTTTGTTCGTAGCGTTCCTGTTAAAAAAGATGTTGGTGGTCTAGTTCCAATGCCAACACGCACTGTAGCATGGGTAAATCTGATTTCAGCTGCTCCTGCAAAGTCTTAACTGCATCTGCAAACCTACCCATTTGTGATGAAAAAAAAAAAGGGTCTGAAGGCTTATGATTTAATTCTTCCACTGAAGTCTTTGAGAGCTTACGTTATAATAAGGTCAGGAGAAAATATATGCAATTTCCCATCACTTGTCATGTTCACTCTAAGCAAGTGGACTTTGATTTGCTATAACTGAAAACTTTCAAAAACAATCATTATAAGCATGAAAGGCAACACAAAGACAAAGGATGTTCTCATAGTTACTTCTCCTTAGAAGGGTCAAGAACTTAACAGCATTTTTATTCATTTTAGAATGAACAAGCTGTCATTTTTTATTTCACAGCTATGGGAAAAATAAGAAGTTCTCATGAAGAGGCATATCTTTTAGTCCAGCCTACAGATTAGATAACAGAGTTTAAAGCAAATCCACAACCAAATTCTAATTTAGGAAGTAAAAGCAAATCTGCTCTATGACATTATAGTGTCAGAACTGCAGAAACCACTGTGGCAGTTTCATCATTTCCCATCTAGAGGAGTAACTGGTGAGTCTTGACCCTTCCAATCCACCCACCAGAAGACTCTTTCAAAGCACTACAAATACGAGTCCTACTGGTTTGGGTTGGTGACCGCGACACCTCCAGAGGAAAGCTTTTTAGACGAGCTATCCTCTTCTTCAGTAATGACTTAACATGCTCAGCAAACCCCTGAAGTATGGAAATGCCTGCATTTCTGCCAGGAGCTAACTACAAAAATCACAATCTTTCCGTAACCCAAACCACGAGCAGGTAGAGCAGAACATTCCCAACAAGAGCAACCTGGCACGCAGCCCTTCCTCAAAATAAGCACAACTCTTCTAGCCCCCAGAAGTTTGTATTTCAATTGTAACACTGTTGACCGGAGAGAACTACAGCTGAGTGGAAGGGACTGGCTCAGGGTAGGCAAGAAGCACGGCCTCCACGCGCAGAACAGCTGAAGCTTTGCGTTGTCTCTTCTAATCTGGACCACAACAAAAAGCACGAAAAACATTTTCTTAAAGCAGAGATTGCCAGGTAGGGAAATTCTGCATAACCCGAGAAAAACCCGGAGAGGAAACACTTTGCTTTGTCGAGGACAAAAGCTTCACCAAGCTGAGCAGAGTTGGCTCCTTCAGCTTTTGTCCACTGGCTTTCCCTTTAGGGGTGATTTCATTTACTGTAACACGAGACAAAAATTACCTTTACTCCCTGGTATTTTTCTTTCCTTCCATCATATCTACTTCTTCAATCCCAGTGTTGTAAACTTTGTAGCTTCAACAGCAGTTCTGTGCATTCACAGAAATGTGTCGTACCTCTGAAAACCTGTACTGAAGCCCGTGGATATGTCAGTAACTCAACTTCCACATCGCCGTAAAGTCGCCTTCGTTCACACGGAGCTCCAGTACATGAAACAACAGTTCTGCTGTTGACTGGTTTACGTCGCCAAGACTCAGCATTTTTGCTGAGGTGAAGGGAAATAAAACTGGAGCACAGGCGATCCCTTTCTCATTGTCTTGACATAACTGACTAAGACACTTGAATTCCTTGTTGTTTTTGTTTAGTTACTGTAAAATTCAGAATGCTGTCCACATGACTGCCTAAGAAAGAGGTTGGAGGGACCTCTATCGACCACATACCGGTTAGATGATCATATAAATAATGAAACCAAGTTTACTGTGCCATTCAAAACAAGTCGCACTCTCCATTTAATACTAGACAATGTACCATTCTTGTTCATTGCTCTCCATTTTCTTCTCATTATTTGTACAATCAAATCCCCTAAGATTTCTCATAACAGAGTTATTCAAAAGCATTAATGAATTCCAGGCAGGGAGCTGTTAGGGAGTCTTTCATTGGATTTTATACATAGCTGGAGTGGACAATACGTACACTTAGCAGCCTTGATCTGACACGTCTCTCCTACAGGCAGGTTATACGAAAGAGGCCATATACACGTTAGAGGTCTGAGAACTGCACTTAGGGAATACTGTCCGTTGGCTTATTTTGACTATTAGTAGTGGCTCCAAGCGGGGCTTGGAATGGCCACGGAAGTAGAAACGGAGGCAGATTTTTAACAGAGAAGGGACGGGCAATAGGAAAAAATATCTGAGAAAACTCCCACTGATCAGTCAATATGCCAAGCTAAACTACATTTTAACTCAGAAATGTCTTACTCTGCTCAGTGAGAAGTCGTACAACTGCCCAGCTGTACACAGTGAAGCCGTGAATACCAACGCACTCTCAAACATGGATATTTGATGTTTAAACAGCAGACTCGAACCAAACCATACAGAAATACCAACACTTTACCATCATCTATATTTACACCTATGTATGAACATACATAAATATGCAGAAATCCATTACATTTTTATATCAAAGCCAGCTGACAGACACATACTACTGTTCAAACTGGGGTCTTCAGTTCCTCCCTCTGGTCAATGAAACTACTCTACAATCTGTAGCGGCAGATCTTTCAAACCAGGCCAACATACAGGTAACGATCTACAACAGTAACGAAGGGTTGGGCCACGGCTTTATGCTCATCAGCCACTTCAGAGGCAAAAGGCTCAGCAGAGAAGCCACAAATGGAAGGAACCAGGGAGGCTGGACGATGCTCTTACCCAGGGAGAGGAGGCTTCTACAGATGTGGTAGAGACATGCTGGCACTTACAGAAGTCTGGGATGTAGCACCGCTGCCGTTTGCTTTCCTATGATTTAATAGTGAACTTGCGTTTCCATGGCTGGTCTTCTGGCACAATTCACTCAGCAATAAATTTACAAGAAATTGTAAATATTTATTTTAAAAGGAAACATCTAGGAACTGTAAAGGCCATGAAATGCTGAGCCAGATCTTCAGCTGGTATAAATTAACACAGTTCCACTGCCTCCAATGCAGCTATGCAGATGTACACTGGGCAAGAAGCTGCTTCTCAAGGTTACACTTCACTTCAAAGCTCAGGATTTTTATCCTCATGAACTGTATAGTTAAGAATGTGTCATTTGCTATTTTTTTTTTAGTTGTTTGGGGGACTTTGGCGGGGGGGGTTGTTTGGGGTTTTTTGTTGTGGTTTTTTTTCCAAAAACATTATCTAAATACATTTTTGGCTTGTTTTAGATGTTCCTAAAGCTTACCACGTCAGCACACTACCCGATCTCCATTTTTTTATTTGGGTGAAGTCAGGGTACTCCCTCATAAAGCCTTCCCTA
>JAOBAS010000020.1:25700905-25711184 GCA_025311575.1 Elanoides forficatus
CACCGCCAGCCCCAAACCAAACAACAACTTAAAGGAAATTTCCCCACCTGGACTGCATTTCTGGTTGTGCTTTGAACTGATGCTGCGCAGCTTGCGGGGGCTGTTGGCACAGAGTCTGGAGCGAAGCTGGTACCTGCTGCTGCGGTACCCCGACCTGGCACTGGGATGGAGACCCTGCTTGCTGGGATACTGGGGGAAGTTGCTGGGATGGATGGTGTTGCGGCTGCTGTTTCTGTGGCTGCTGTTGCTGTTGCTTGTATCGAGACAAACTGAAGAAAAGGCCCAAGATGGCCTTTAGATTCCCATTCCTGATTTCTGTAAGGCAAGGTGCAGAAGTCACTCGTCAGCCTCTAGTCATTTCTCTCCAACAGCAGAGCGGGTCAGCCGCTGCCCCCTTCCTAACGCCATCTGAACTCAGCTCCTTTAGGAGACGACAGGCTTTCTGCACAGCTAATCGGCATTACAGCTGATTACCAGTGAGCACCAACTACAAATAACTAACTAATTTCTCCCCTGCAGTGACCGCACCGTGTCTCGCCTTTTTGCTATAGTCTGTGTGTTAACGCCAATGTGCTTAAAAAGATTGTTCCTTTAAACTAAGGGAACTAAAAAAACCAAAACAAAACCCCCACAACAACAAGTGTATTAAAAAGAGCACACTGTAAATGATTTCTCAGTCCTAAATTTACATAAGGAGGAGAAACTACTCAGTTATCACATAGCATTATGTCATTTCTGGAATATCAGACTAATTATTGCCACTAAGAAAATCTGACGGAAGTTTTGCACTGGAAAATATGATTGTTGGGTGAAATAGCTGTATTAGAACAGATAGTTACTGGTTTGATACTATCACAAGCCGATAAAGAATGGATACCCGAAGTACCTAAAGACAGCTTCACAGTGAACGAATAAATGTTTCAATTCCTATAAGTCATCCTGTTCTTCTATGCAATATCAAGTATGAAAATGTAAAAACAAACAGAAATACAAAGATAAAAACATGTATCAGGACAGGCAGTTAACTGCTGTATCATAATTAATATGCAAGAACGCCAATTCAGTCTTGCAGACAACCTTAATGATGTGCCGTGACTTAATTATTTAGCGTGTTTAATTTACTACATTAAAAAAGGGAATTAAAAAAAGCTACACTACATCAAACCGCTGAACTTTTGCGTGCACTATACAGACCGCTTGAATTAATAAAACTTCCTGTTGCCCTATGCTTTTAAATCCCACTACGTGCATTAGTGCAAGGCGGGGGAAAAGGACACATGGCAAGACAGTGGCCAAGCACAAACACGAGACCCAGAATTTTCTGTTCCCAGTTCTGGCTGAAAGGTTGGTCTCATTTTATAACGGGCCCGGCTCTATCCTGTATTCCCTCTCCCAGCCACGTTTCTGCTCACATTGCTCATCTTTGCTGTGTAAAAAGCTTCTGTTCTTAACCTCAAGCCCTTTACCCAGCAAATCTCAGGCTCACGCCTTAGAAATTTTGCTCCCCTTTCTATGCCAGTTTCCAGCTTTGGTCTCCTTGTCTACCTGCGCCTCAGTCTACCTTTTCTTCCTAGCCACTAATCTACTTTACTTTCTTCCTTAATTTTGTTTTGGCGCACGCCCATCTCCTCAGAGACTCCTAGACCTTCTCTAAGTGGTCCTGGTCATCACCCAGACCCAGGATATTCCTTTCCCTTTCCCTTTCCCCTCTCCCCTTTCCTTTCCTACTTCTTGACTGAATTTCCTTACCCATTTTTTCCGCCCTGCAGCCTGGCCCCTCCACCAGCGCTCTCTCCCATCACTGTCCCCATTCCCTTGTGTGGATGATTATCCCTCCCAGGGCCCTTAAGCAGCCGTTTTCGGTCCTCCTTTGTTCTCTTAGCCAATTTTAGTCTTTTCCTGGACAGCGATGTCCCAGTGAATCCTGCCGGTTTCCCCTTTCCCCGGTCCACTCCTGCTCCCATGCAGCGTCACGCCACAAACTCAGCCTCCTCCCACTGCCGTCAGCATCTGCATCGGGCAGGTTCCTTCTCTAATCTGCCCCTGTTTTGCAAGGGAGAACAGGGATGGAGGTGGACAATAACGTAAAACAGACACAAAAGACAGCAAAGCACAGTAAAAAGGCTCGCCTTATCTTCAGTAAAGAACTCAAATTACTCACGGGAATTGTGAGGAAAGTAGCACTTAATCACAGGCCGAAGCATAACTAAACAGACCCAGAGGCACTGGGAAGCTTAACTGCACAAATACGGGCCAGAAGAGAAATTACCATGCGTCTGCATGTTTAAACTTAGCAAAGCTATACAAAATTGTAAATGGAGACTTGATTGCCATCTGAAGCGCGAGGTGATTATAACAATAACCCACCTAAAACCTGTTGCTTTCTATGGCTGTCTGTCTTCTGCTGTATTTATCAGAAGAGTAACCTGCTTTCGGCATTCTTCTGAGGTGATCAAAAAGTAATAATCAAATGAACAACAGCTTTGATGAGTTTCAAAAGCGGCAGTCTCTTTCCCTCTGGATTTTAAGAAAAATACTTCAAACGGGACTTTCAGAGGTACTTCTGCTTCTCTTATCTTAAAGACAGACTGAGGTAGTTTGCTTGGCAGTTTGCCCCTGCACTTTGTACAAAAAGAGTATTTCAGAGTACTTCAACCTCACTGCGCTCTACCCATCGCTGCAATCTCAACTGCTTCCTGCTTTAAGTCCCCTCCAATCCATGTGTCAGCTTAAATATGCATATTAACTTAGATACAGACAAGCATGTCCCCCACCCATTTTAAATTTGGAGCCAAAAATGACTCATCTTGTATATTTGAAACAAACACTCTAGAAGTTTGAGAGGAAACCTGAATTTGGTTTTCAGAGAATCCCCACATATCTACCCTTTGGAAATTTCCATCCTGGATATCTCCCTTGCTGCTTGTTTCCCCTACAGCTGGAACTTCCACCCCTGGAGCTTGCCAATCATCCTGCTCTGTCTTCACAAAAATACACAGGAGTCGGTGGAAATTGAAAAAAAAAAAAAAACAACCAAACCACCAAGCCACAAAACAGTTCAGGACAAAGAAAAAGTAAAGAAAAGAAAGGTCTGCTAGATAGATTAGTAGAGAAATATCATTATCTGATTCCTTTAACACTTGTGAATGAAATTTCTGCAAATCATAAACTACTCATTGCGTACAGAATACAGATCAAAGCAAACCGATGAAGAAAAATGGTCTATCACTATTACTTAGTCAAGTTTGTTTGCATCTGTTTCTGTGAAGCCTGTGTTGTATCTGCTGCTGTAAAGCACGTGGGACTAGAAAAAACAGACCTAGTTCACGTGGACTAGACTGGTTAGCCAAACTGGCTAGCTGGAGTACAAATGAAGACTCACTGCACATTCCCTAGCTTGCATCCATCCTGCCAGAAAATCGGGCTGTCAGACATAGATGCTGTTCACCCCAAAAGATAGCGGGTGTCTGCTTCTGTCGCTTTGCACTAGCCTCGTCGGGGTGACCACTGAGGGATTCTGCAGGCGGTCCCCGTCAACCCTTCTTAGTTCATGTAGGAGGTGAGGCGAGAGGGTCTGCTGAACAGAACAAAATGAAAAAAAAAAAAAAGCAGGAAATTTTGTCCACGGTGAATGATGGGAGAGGAGAGAAAGGGCCAAAATAACCACAGGCAGGTCTGAATTTAAGACAAAATGTTGAGAAGTAGAAATACTTCACAGTTGATCCAGAACGCATGACGAAGTACAGCCAGACTCAACCTCAGACAGCACGTGCTCTAGGCTGACAGGGCTCTGAGCTGACTTTAGGGATCCAAAGCTACAAAACCAGCTCTGGGACAAACTTTGTAGACTCTACTGAGGAATGGGATCTGAATAGGAATAATACTGGGAATTTCATAGAAACAAGGAATGGAAGTGCAGGAAGGAATTAATTGCCACCACATACACTAGACCTGCAGGCATTTTTTGATAATTAAAGAGCATTTTTTTGAAGACTGTACCTAACTGCACTCAGCGTGGTATCACTAAAATCTGGCAGCACGGTAAGTGCCCTACTCGGGTATGCTTAAACTAGTGCTGTGGGATATTTGTGCTGAGGAAACAAAAATTCCACCTTGGCACTGGAAAGAACCTAAAATGGATGAACTGCAATAGTGCAGAGTGTGTACACTGAAATTAAATCCACCTACACAAGTGTGAATGTCATTTCAGAGGCAAAAGTCTAAACGGAACTGCGGTTGTTCCAAAGTCCAGCGGCATTTGTTCAGCTGATCATTATCTAGCTAATCTGTTACCCAGAAGAGGTGCAGCTGCTATCTCTGACATCAATTTGAGTTTCTACTTCAATTTGAGTTTCTACTTCACATTTACGTCCTCCACAACCTT
Source organism: Elanoides forficatus (assembly GCA_025311575.1). Taxonomy (NCBI): domain Eukaryota; kingdom Metazoa; phylum Chordata; class Aves; order Accipitriformes; family Accipitridae; genus Elanoides; species Elanoides forficatus. Next base: position 25,705,290 of record JAOBAS010000020.1, read on the forward strand.
CAAAATCTTGGCGCGAGGAGATATTGTGTGAAGGAGTCTAAAACCCAGCTCGGTGTGGAAATAAGTTTAAGAGCATGGGTACGGAGAGACAGCTCAAAGCGATGGACAATAAAAAACTGCAGCAAGAAGAGAAGAGAATTTTCCAGCATCCCCATAGTTTTCTTTAGTAACTACAAATGGAGGTTTTAGGATTTAAAAATCTTTGAGAAGGGAATGTCTTTTTGGCTCCATGTTGCTGGGGAAGGGGGCCTGACTCTAGCATAGTAGGGCCATAATCAGTGATTGCAGATCCTTCGCGTCTGCGCTGCATAAATCCCTAAATAAAGCCTATGTCTAAGTTTCATGCACATATCAAAGCAGGATTTTTTAACACTGGAAGGATCTGACACGTGAAGTCCCAAATTATTTCAGCATTTAGGAGTCATCCAAATTCCAGTTTTGAATCGTTAACTCCCCTCCACACTAAAACTGCACTATTGAAAAAGATGTGGTCTCAAGCAACCCAGGAGAGACTTCAATGTTTATTCCCATTTGGAAGCAATCACAATCTTCTCCTTCCTCCTGGATGAGGATCTGCCAGTGAAGGAAACAAAGTTGTTTGCAGTTGACCTAGCAGGCCTTGGCAACTTGTGCAGAAACACTAGCTTGTGTGGTTACAGCATTCTGCATTTTAAGTGATTCTGTGTTCTCCCTCGTTCAGTTTCCTCCTCCTTCCTCAGCACAGGTAAGGAGTGACTAAGAACAGAAATTGAATTTATTGTTTAATTCAAGTCTTTTAACTTCATTTTATAAAAAATGTTCCTTTCCTCCCCCTCTCTAGCTGTCACTCTTCTCCTTCAATGCTAGTGGTGGAGCCAGTAAATATTCTCGTTGATATGTTGGCAGCAAACATTACTGGTCTCTTCTTGGCTTCCGTATGATTTACTATGTTAATTCCTAGAGAGTGTAAAAGAAAGGAAGGCAGGCAAAAATCAGTGAAGCCATGGGATAACCTATATCCTGCTGAGTCTGACTTGTGATATGGCGGGAGAGCAATGACCATCAGTCATGCGGTCCCTTCCCCAGCGTGAACAACACTACACTGCCAACTTTGCACACCCAGGCAGTTTTCTCATCAACTAATCTGCTATTTTTCCTAGATTTTGCGTTGTATCAAGACAGGCAAATAATGTGAAATTTATTATATTCTTACAATATTTACATATTACGTCAAGGTTGAAATTGGCTTTTACAACAGACTCGGTTGCGTTTTCTTTTTAACCATTTCCTGGTAAACAAACTTTCTGCTGTCAGAACTTTTAGCTCATACTTTCTTTTCTTGACTTGAGAATCCCCCTGATTATAGCTGAGCTATTGAGGCATATAATGCAGGCAGTACTTGGGCTGACCATATTAAAGCTTCTTTTTGGAAGAAAATATTTGTTATTAGTGTTCTAACCCAGCCTAAGGATACACCACAGAAAGACAGCTAACCTTCAGCCTCCTCTTCTCCTATGAGTTGTGGTATATTCAGGTTAGAGCAACATGTGCTAAACATGTGCTACTTGGCTTTCCAGGCTTACAAACCACCCAAAATTAGTGAAATTACATTTCAAAAAAACATTTTTAAGTGGCTTGTAAGGTCTCATAGACTAGGAGGAGGTAGGAGGCTTCCTTTTGAGGATAGCAAGGAATTCTTCACGCTATTTTCCAAATTGTCAAATTGTAATTTTAAATTGGAATTTTTAATAACAGTTTTAAAAAAACAATAGCTTTAATTTTATAGTAATTTTATAAAAGTTCTTATATTTTTGTAATTCTTTTTAATGCGATGTACATATATACAACCTGTGTACGAGATGGTTTCACCATAAAGTTCATCCACAGTGGTTATCTGGCATACATTTCATAAACATCATTTACCATCAATAAGGGAAAGGATGGTTCAGCTAAGACTTCAAATCATGATCGTAAAGCGCGTGGTGCTGGGTACTGGATTTGTGACTGAACCAGTGCTGATAAGGCACCAGTGGTTTGGCTATTGCTGAGCAACACTCGCACAGTGTCAAGGTTTTCTCTTCGTCCCACACTGCCTTCCCCCTGTGTGCAGGCTGGGGGTAGGCAAGAAGCTGGGAGAGGACACAACCTGGACAGCTGACCCCAGCTGACCGAAGGGGTATCAGGTGCCATATGACATCATGCTCAGAAATAAAAATAGAGGTGGGTGGTGGGGAGGTAGCTACTGCTCGGAAACCGGCTGGGCATCTGTCTACTTCTGGGAGGTGGTGAGTGATTGCCTTTGCATCGCTTGCTTTGGTTTTTATTTCCTCTTTCCTTCACTCATTAGACTCTTCATCTCGACCCATGTGGTTTCTCACTTTTGCTCTTCCTATTCTCTCCCCCATCCTGCTAGGAGCGAGCGAGGAGCCGTGTGGCGCTTAGCTGCCATCCAGGATCAGCCCCACACCTACACGTCCTTTCTTGCCTTCCTTGCTTGAGCTACAGGATTCCTTCAGAGGAAGAAAACGTGGCTTTAAACATACCGGCAATTAAGTTATCCACACACAAGTAACAGTACGTGCATGATTTGATGCTATAACCTTCTCCTCGAAACCAAGTTTGCAAAGAGACATAGTCACCAAATCTAACTTGAAGTCTCGCCTGATGCCGCACATTCGATTATGTGTTCTGTGAAGCGCTGAAGGAGATGTCATGTAACATATTAAAAGTTTGCCTTAGTAGCTACCGAACCCAATTGCTTTTCCAGCATATTTAAATGAAAATAAGTGAAAGCTGGTGCTGAGGATGACCGAAATCTGTTTGATTCCTTAATAAGACAACAGTTAAACATCTGCTGAGCCAACAGGTACCATACATCCTGACAGATATCATGCACCGGCATAAAAGAATATAGTACGTTGAGTCATATTTGGGTTTCAGAAAAAATTCTGGTGCTCTTCAAAAGCAGAGTGACTAATTAGAGGTAAAAATGTCTTTTTCTTTTTTGTTTTGGTTCAAAACATTCAGATTTTATTGTTCTGTGCATTTGGAAACAAATTTAAAAAAAAAAACTAAAAAAAAAAATCTTTCTTTAAAAAAGTAGAGAAAGCTGGATACTTCTCCAGGTAAGATAATAATTGAAGAATGAGGAAATAAATTTCTCTCTCAAAAGGCAAACAACCACCAGCAGTCCACTTTAAATATCTGATCAATGTGCCAATTACAGAACTTAGATGAGACATTTCTGGGTTTTAACAGAAAGAAATGAAGAAGTGACTGAAGTCTAATTCGGTCTCATTGATTATTGTTACAAGTCAGCTGTGTGGAGATTAGATATCTATTTTACCTACCTTTCATGCTGAGATGGGGGAAAAAAAAAGAAATAAAGACTGTCAACATTTAAATTATCCATATTAATCTTCCATTACACTCCATGTTCTAGTTACAATCACAAGCACTAATTCAGGTTCCTCACTTAAAATGAAATTTTAAACAATCAATTGACTCACCTTCTGCTGACAGCCCCTGTATGTTAATTCCCTTAGCAGCCAAGAAACTCAGGCATGCATCTATGTTTTCAATCTGTTCAAGAACAAACAAACAAAGAGAGACACAAAAAGAAAATGCATTGTAATAACTGTTTACTTTCATCTCCCGCCACCCTTTATCACACTCGTCTTCATATCACATAAAAAGTCTCTTTGCTCATTATGTGGAAACCATAATATGAAATGTCCTCAGTTACTAAGGTCCTACATTGACTATTACGTGAATCAGGACTTGCCGTTATTTGCACTTGCATGAAGCAAGCTAGTTAATACTCTAACCACAAACAGCGGTCACTACGTATCTTACTAAAGGGTCAAGGATGTTATGCCAGCATTTTTAAGCTACAATAAGTATAACGTGAAACCGAAAATAAACGCAGAAGCCACACTTGCTTCAGAAGGCAGATTGCCACTTGCTCTTAAGTTGACAGCTGGCAAAAGTTTCCAGCCACAAAAGCAGTCAAATATAAAACCTGTAACTGGAAACCCCAGCTGGAATCCAAAAAATGTTCACTCGCGACATTCTCCACGTGTCAGAAATGACAGGCAACTCCGGTCACTCACTGTGGGTCAAATCCAGCCCTTCAGGGAGATGGTACAACGGCAATAAATTGCACGGGATAAAACTGATTTTGACCAGCTAGGGTCTTCTGCACAACAGGTCTGACTACAGCTGTTATATGCAGACTGGACTGAAATCCTACCTAACAAAGTCAACTCCGAAAAGGTTGGACAAGTTCGGCGTTTTTCCACTGTATCTCAACATCACAATAAAGATCCTGCAGTAGCTTCACATCTTCCCACCAAGCTACCACCGAAGCTCTGCTGTCGTATTCAGAAGATTCAGAGATGCCAGCCCCCCCCCAGACCAAAGCACTTCTATGCAAAAGCCTAAGCTTAGACAACCTAAGAGGCTGCAAGGAAAAACACTTTAGGAAATATCATGTTTCATGTGCGGTTACACATTAGACTTTTGGATAATACCGTTGAGCAATTTTTTATTTCATCATGGTAATAGGTAAGCGATAAAATAGGGTCTCCACATTTGAACATCTTGCAAACATTAATTTATTAATTCCCAGAACGTCGCAACCAAACACTGCTTCCACATTATAGATAAGGAAGGAGATGGACACCAAGCCCCACACTTGCACTCGCGTAATTACCTTCCTTCTGTGAAGTTTGGAGACATGAAAAGGGAACGTGAAGGATCCAGCTTCTCTGTCAGCTCCTGCCTGCCCTCGAAAAAATACACAAGGGAGGGCTGTGTGGCATCCTGGAGGCTGAGCTCCCAGCACCTGACCTGCGCTTCCCATCCTTCTCGGAGTAATAAAAAAGTACAAGGGAAGCTGCCAGAAAACCTCCAGCATGGATTTCTCTCAAGGCACTGTCATTTATTGTCTATAAATATAACAATAAAACCATTTTCTTCTATCAGTGAAAAAAGTTCTTGAATGTGAAAAAGTTGAAAAGTTTTAGATGTGAAAAAATCACATCTAACTGTGATTTCAACAATTATGAACATCGACGCACTCAAAACTTTTATCAACCTCATACTTTGAGATACACTATATCAAAGTACACAAAGTATATAGTATACTTCGGGTATACTATATAATTCCAAACGCAGACAGATACCAAAGAATACATTTGCTGTAATGTTCAGACTGTAAAGCTTGTAGCAGGGTACACTTCAAAGGTTCATTTATCCACAGTTCAGAACGATACGACAGTCGATCTCTACCCATTTCCTTCGTCAGTGCTCAACAACCCTTTCAAGTTTTCAACACAGCTCTTTTATTGAGGTGATTTGGGACTTTGCCGGAAAGCCAAGGTTCACCTTTTCAAGAATAAACACCACATAAAAGCATCAATCCCTTTCTACTACCTGCACTTAACAAGCTGCATCATTCCAAGAACATTTCGTCTTCCACAGCTGTGGGTAGATGCCTCCTCTCCCAATAAGGAGGATTCCTCAGGTTAGTGAGTAAAGATAAGCAATACCTCATCCCCGCTCCAGATTTCCAGTAGTAGAAACTCAAAGTAGCTCCTTCAGCCCTGCCTTGCTTTGCTTCCTGGGTCGCTCATCTTCACTCAAACTCTGTTTCAGGACAGAGTGACCGCAGGATCAAGATTTACTTCTGGGTAGCAAGTTCCTCATTTGTGCCCTCATTCTGGGCGCTAGGTAGCACTCCTTGCTGACTTCCTAACCTCACGCTCGCTGCCGATCCGATTCAGGTTCAAGGAGCCCCCTTTAAAATCACTACTACTTCTTCCCTGGGACAAAGCCCAAGGGTTTTTTACTGAGCATTTCAGCCACTTTATTAAGACATACCACTCCCACCCCCAGACCGATGGATGACCCCCC
>JAOBAS010000020.1:25711284-25723225 GCA_025311575.1 Elanoides forficatus
CTTGAGGTGTTTATTTAAACCACAAGTTGAGTAAACTGGACCTTGCTGCCATATAAAGGGACAGACGGGCTACCTTGCCACACCAGTTGTAATGCCTGGCTAAAGGCTGTGAGAAACAGGGGCTTTTTGGTGCTATACTGGTATGGAAAAAGAATGAGGGGGAAAAAAAAAAAAAAGTAATACAAAATGCAGAAAAAAGATACAGGATGTGGACTGTCAAAAGTCTGTGGCGCATTACAGTCAAGAACGCGTAAGAATCAAAACATTATAAAACCAGGAAAATATCCTATTTCAGCACTTAAAACCAGGCATGATGAAATAAAGTGGTAATATAACAGAGGCTTGCACAGGCAAACCTCTTAGGTTCAGAAAATAAAATACTACGATAAGATCTCACGGGGATGTACAGCATCGCACGTACAAGGAATTCGCTAAAAAACTATAACTGAAGGATAAAAACACATCAATGATTCTGTTAGCATTTACACAGTGTCTGTGATAGTAACAATGTAATGTGGCAGAATGACATGAATGGGAGTAATTAGTTGATTCTGAAGGAAAAAATAGAGCCTGGAAAGGAGAAGAGAAAGAAATTTGGTGAAATGCAAGAAGAAAGTGAAACACAGAATGCAGGTCTATAGCCAAAATGATTGAAATTCAGCCTTGGTAGGAATCCACGGTGCTTCCCACACAACGACTGGCTGGTGGCCCACATCAAAGTGATTTGTGACTGCTATCCAGCCCCAGTGCAAAAGGGCTCACACTCACCCGGCACTCTGGAGTCTCGTAAGGGGCAAAAGCCCTGAATGCTCAACCAGGGAGCTGTCTCCTACCCCGCCGAGGTGCCGAGAATGAAAACAGTGATGTTGGGATGCACGAGGGAAGCAATCGCTCATTTTTCTTATTGTAAAAACCAAAGATAAGAAAGCTACTGAAACCTTCCTATGTCAAATAGCTTAAGCTGTGAATACTATTTTGTGGCCACTGGCCCGAGTGAAGAACCCTAAGTTTGGTTAAATTAGTCTAATGCATCAGAAATCACGCTGCTTGCTTAAAGAGAAGCATTTCCAACAGCATAACATTTAATGAATTTCATCTATAAAAGCTCTGAGGGAGGATTCTGACTCTAGCCCCTGCTGTATTAACATAAGAACTAACTATTTCTAATCTGCAAATATTGTTGAATGGAGAAAGATCCCCCAGTGCATACAGGGCTGGAGATAGCAAGCTATTCTGAAGTAGTAGCATGGTAGTTGGACCATATAGATGCATGTACCTAGGATAGAAGCGAAGTTCCTGGATAGACCTCAGCTAAGCAAAAACCTAATGACCTGCGTCCTGGTGACTTTCAACACAAAGTACAGCCGCCTCCTTGAAATTACAGTATTCAGCGGCAAATTGTCACCGAGACTCTACGGGCCCTTTCTTGGCCAAGTCAAAGTATTGCTTAAACCCTTTAAGCAGGTGTGAAAAGACTGGATTTGCCAAAAAGGAGCATGTATTTTCTTTTTCACTGTGAGCTACAATTGTTTTTTGGCTGACAATTCTGATTTCTCGATTGCATTGCCAGCAACGTTTAACACAGCAGAAGCAAAGCAGGAAAGACGGCAGTTGGATGTTCTCATTTCCCGCCTACCCAAAATAGGGGAAAGCTGTGCAAAAGGAGAAGGAAAACCAAGGACAGACATCTGCAGTCATTATCTTACTCGGACACATTACCGGGTGTAAAACTGAGCCTTGCCTTAATATAATTCCTGGCCAAAAGCATCAAATGAATTCGCAATCTCAAACCATTGCATATAAACTGTTTCAGATACAGTCGAGTCAACTATCAAAGCGCATTATCAGTCCCACACCCCATACGACAACAGGTATTTATTCTGAAATGTCCCTAAACGCCAGCCAAGGACTGCTGAGCCCGTACCTGAGGGGCCGCCTGCCTCCAGGGGCTCCTCCTCCATTCTTATAATTAGATTATATGAAAAATAAAACCCCGTAGAATTAAACTTCCCTTCAGACACAACATATCAAGCGTCACAACTCCCCTTCTCATGTTGACAGAAGCAAAAACCACGTTTCAGTCAGCTACCTGAAAACTTCCTCTTAACACCACTCTCTAGGTGGCATTTGGTACCCGGCAAGATGGGAAGAGAAGGCATCACGGCTCAGCAGCATTGCACGTGCATGACTGTCAAACACCAGACCACCAGCAGCTGCTTTGTCACACCAGTAAGACCATCAGCCTCTTGCTGGGAAAGCAGGATTAAAAGCTAGCGGTCACATGTATTTACTGATTTCTAAGTACTTCTGTGAAGGACAGCATTGCATATTGTTGTTTTCATTCCCACCAGACCTGCACACTCCTCGTTTTTTCCTAGCTTCTACACTTATGAAACTCAAGTACATTCAAATTTAACAGCTTCACTGAATTCCTATGTGTGGATCAGAATACATTTACTTAATTCTCAGTCCACCATTACCTTCCCAGGTATATTACTCAGATTCCCCTCTATTCACAAACGTACCTTACAGCAATTATGCATTTCCAACAACACCGGCCACCAGACCCACACAAGTTTTTGCGCTTGTCATATAGCAGCAACTTCAATTTCTATTCTTGTCAGGGCTAGAAAGAAAAGGAGCTAGGAAACATGCCCTGGCCTGTATGAGCAGAATAGGACACACCAGAAAAAAAAAAACCAAACCCAACCCAAATATCCTCAGCCCGTAAATGGAAACCCATGTGTAGGCACCAACATGTTGAAAGTTGACTATAATAGACAAAGACTTGAATATGGAAACTGTCTACCGCCAAAGCTACACATCCAGCTCTGCCAAGTCAAATACGCAGGGTAAATTGTAACTAGTGCTGCCCTTGGGACAGATACAGATGTTTTCCTCAAACGAAAATCGGAATTAAACTTACTGTAGGTTCCTTCACTTCGAAACCATGGGAAGTTTCTCACGTTATGATGCAAGACCTCTGCTGCCAACTTTTACAGTGATAGCTGTGGTGTTTTTATAAGCTTGTCCAGAAAACCCACTACTTAGATTGAAACCAGTGCTTTGCATTTAACTTGAGGCTCCTTGTTACGGACAGTATACTAGTTTTCAAAGGAAGCGTGAAAAAGAAGATTGATTTCATGTGAAATTTCTTTAAAGTTCCACAAAGACTTATGCCATATTCCAGCAGACTTCACATACAATGTAGAAACAAGGAAAGAGCCTAACACAAGCTGTTTTCAGCAAGCTGTTTCTTAAGGCAAAATGTATTCCTTGTCGTATTTGCAGATCAAGCTTTTACACTCAATATCTTTATATCATAAAGTTTAGGAAGAGCCTTAAAAACTCAAGTCATTACATTGAGAATCCTTAAAAGTCTGGAGGAGTTTTGGGGGAGGGTGTTCTTTCCTAGTCATAATTATACGGAAGAAATACCAAGGCAAAATTGCAAATTCCATTTTCCCCAGAGGGCTATAAATACTAACTATTATTGCTTTGTTTAAAATACATCTTCATTAGAAGTTGTCCCAATCAAAGTTTACTTTTTTTAAAGAAAATAATACGTTGCTCCAAGTATGCATATGCTGCTCCTGACTATTTGGATAAAAATGTGTCTTAAAATCAAGTTTCAGGTTTTTGACAGGACTTGGTGCATATCTTAGAACTGAAATAACAGATGTAACATAAGGGCAAATGCAGCTAATTCATATTCTGAAGCCAGGTTGTAAGAGATCTAGCCACAGTAACAAAAATCGATGATCACAGGTATACTGTTTTCACATCTATGTGAAGAGTTCACCCTCTCTGCTACAACTGCATTATTTTGGGTTTTTTAAAGAAAAGGAGAGTTTGGGCACTAACCTAAGGCTGGAGAACTAGCCTGAGCCTCATGTCTTGCATCCCCTTCTCTGTGACCCTGGGTAAAACCTTAGCTTTCCTGTGCCTCAGCTTTTCCTCTGGAAATAATGGAATACACAGCATTTCTTTACTTTACAGTATGCTGTTAATATTCAGTATTAACTCACAACATGCCTAATATGAACAGAAATGGGGGCAGTAGGCACCACAGAGAAAGCTCCCATTCAGGATGGCCAAGATTTCTAATGATATTAAAGAGCATCCAAAGGGCATTCTTGTATTGTGAATGGTTTCAGGCAATCCTGCGCGACTCTCAAGGCTTGTCAAAACTAATCTGGTCTGCCAGAGGCAGATGGAAGGGTTGCAGAAATTTTCCTCATTTATTTTGAAATTCAGCTTTTCAAGGTTTTTTCAGGTTTGTTTATTCAAAACTGAAACTTTCCTATGGAGGAGAAAAAAAAAAAAAAAAGTAAAAGGGTAATTTCTCTGAAAAATATCCCTGGAGATATTCTTTTTGGGTCAGCGTTTCAGGATCAGGCCTTAACTATATTTGAAAAGTTGAAGTGGATAATTTGTGCGTAATTTGAAAACTTGACACACCCTAAATTACAGTTTGTTAAGCAACAACAAGTTCAACTTTGACAACAAATATCAAGAGAGTAACATGCCTCCGAAGAATCATTAATTTAGGATATACATGAAACTCTTGGCTGGTCGCAGTAGACGCTCAACTGGAGTTTAGTACAGACCACGCTAACTGTACATTATTGGCACTAAATCTCTGCTTATGCATAAAGGGAAGGCAGGAACAGATGGGGAAACACCATGGCTGTGCTCAGTAAATAGGTAATGAGGAGGGTAGCGAGTCCCATGCTTCATTTCCACCTTCCCTGGTTGCTCGCAGGAGACCCTTTCCTAGCTTCAGGCTTCCAGACTGACAGATATATTTCTAGTGCTGTGCTGTGCAGTTGGGATTCAATGGAAAATATGATCGATACCTAGTAAAGGTGGACTTCTTCCCAAAACATGCTCGAATGGTCCATAAAACAGTATTTTTAAGAGAGCATAAACGTTTAGAAGGAAGGACTGACACTAAAACCACTCAATGCAGTAAGTGCTGACTCTTGAACACTGTTGTATTTCCTCAAATACTAGCTCAAGCATTGAAGGCTCGGTATATCATTAACTTGAATATGCAGCGGGAATGTAACAAAACTCACGTAGAAAGAACTACACAGAACATTTTATCACAAACAGCTTTTAGCTCAGAAAAGCGTTTCGTATGAATAGTGCTGCACTCTATTAAATGATTAATTATAAAGGTAAAACAACCTACCAACCAAAAATTTATTTCAAGTACTGCAAGTAAACTACAGATTCTCAATTATTGCAATTGAGATGATGGTACACCAGCAAATGATCCGGTTTCGTTTATTCAAATCACACACGTAAAGTAGTAGTAATGGTCATCTCATGGCTGTGCCATGTGAAGGACCTCTTGCAATATAGTCCTTGACAGTTGTTTGTTCCTAAAAAAAGATACTGGGAAGGGAGCTACCGCTGCAGCCCGTTCCCAGGCGCAGCGGACCTGCTCCGTCTTGGCTGATGCGCGTGCTTGTGTCTCGAAGCCTGAGGGTCACAGCTTCACCTGTCCCCAACGGATTTATCCTGGGGGCCGGAGGGACACCAACGCATATCTGCCTCCTCCTTCCTTGCACCTGGATCCTGGATAACATCTCCTACTGAAATTCTCTTGCATAATTGCTTAGGACAAGTACAATAGTACTGTTTAAATATATAAAAATAATCCCACATAAAAAACAGAAGAACAAAATTTTCTGGATACATATTACCTTCAGAGTAATTAATTAAAATAGCCATTATTACACAGCTACAGTGTATAAGCAATGGCTGGAAATCAAAGATTTATGACAAGACACATGGACAAAAAGTTTATTTCTCTGAGCTGCATAATCCTTTGTAAAAGCTATGATCTGTTTCAAAAATTCAAGAGTGAAGAGCTTAGTACTACGTATCCTATAAAAAGAAACAAAGACCTAGAGAGCAAAAGAAACAGCCAAACAGTTTTAATTCTTACATCACAAACCTGACAGAGAAATTTGTCACATTCTTGTTCAATATATGGTTTCACTCTATAAACAGTTAAACAGTGCAGCAGACACTGAGGTTTCTGTTGAGAAAGCAAAGCAACAGCGCACAACTCAAACAGAATTAGACTATGTAAACGCGAGCAGATACGTTCTGTTATCAACCTAACCTTTAAACTCAGGTTGCTGTGATTTTGCTGCCATTTTGGAAGACTACAAAGTTTTCTTCATAGCCAGGGTTCAGAAAAAAAAATAAATTATTTCCTAAAAAGGAGAACAGTAATTGAATTTTTACTTCCACCTGTCCTCAAATCAACTTAACCTTTTTTCGTTAGTTAGAATAGGCTCAGATAACATTAAACCTGAATAAAAACCATAATTTATCCCTGACAGACTCCACACAAAATTCAGTCTGCGCACAATTTTTGCTCATAGTACCAAATTCAACACCAACACAATCTCGGTGAAGCTAATCCAATCTGCTGCACCTCGTATGGCCTCACTGAGAATGGAGTTTCATATGTTGCATATGCCCTAAAGTGCAGGCACGGGAAGTTAAAGACTGTCATCCATGATTTTCCATTTTTCCCCATTTATGGAAAACATAGCGAGAAGCTGTGTGTTTGCAGAGTATTGCATAAAAGGTATATTTATGTAATAATTTTACATAATTAAGGCATGGCATGGCAAAAAAGAAGTATTTTTCTAGACTTTGGTGCAGGTGTAAATACTAAGTGAAAGATATAGAGATCTCCACATGCTTACGTGGAAGGACCCTGCTCTGTTAACGCATTTGCTGTTTCGTGTATTTAGTCCACAGGGAGGGTAGAACCATAGGTATTTTAAAAGTGTTAATTCAGCTTAAATTAACAGTGAAATAAATGATCAAATAGAATCTAATTCTGTCTTTATAGTTAAGCTCACATCTTCCAGTTTTTCTACAAAAAAAAAAAAAGTCACTTTTAAAGTCTGTTCTCTTTTGCTCTTTATCAAACCTCATGCTGTTTCAGGAATAGGCGATGTCTAAGTTCTTGCACCGCTGTACAAGGCAAAGAATTGGAGCACACCATTGGGGACCACGAAGACGATCCCGTACGGAAGTGACAGACTGTCATCATCAGCGTCTCCCAAAGCTACCGCATACCCAATGGGCAGAACAGTGTGCACGTACCGCCTTATCTCCTACCTCCTCCCACAGAAGAGTTTTGGAAGCCTTTCCCTCCAGAAGTCAAACAAATATCTGTTTAGCGAGACTTTATTATGCCTTGTGGCAGGGAGATGTACATATTGGCTTCTCCCAATCCAGCCTAGCTCTATTTATCATCTTATTTTCTATGTAGGATGATGGCAGGGCTGAGAGGGCGGCTTGCGGTTTTATTTAGACTGCAAGCTCTGCAACACAGAAACCAATGATCCTACCACGCCTGTCCCACTGATAACAATACACAAATGGTAAGAATAATAGCATAACAACAGTCTGGATCTCTGGGAAAAAAAAATAGAGACAGTAAAATGAATCTTACCTAGGAGCAACAGTCATTATAAAGTTGAAGGACACCTAAGTACAAGCAACCTGGCAGATCACCTCTGTAGTAAACCCTTCTCGTCTACATGACAACACGGGTTCATACATGATCAACAGAAAGCCAGGAAGCTTAGAGAAAATGCTTTAAACATTCCTAAACTCAATCTTTGGCCAAGTGCCTCCACAGGCGGTTGAAGGAGCTAAGCTGGTGTCTGCCACTGGGTAGTCCGGCCCGGCTCCGGAGAACGTCTTCCCCTCCAGCTAACCTTCAGCTGTGAGGAAACATACCACGGGTTAGGGCCAAAAGATACCCATTTGTTACTACAGATGAAATTTCTAAACATATACTGACAGTAAGATACACACTCCCCAAGCAAAGCAGGGGGAAAGCCCACCAGAAGACGGAAAAGTTCCCTTCACTACACTGCTCAGAACAACCTTGGAGTAGGATTACTTGAAACTATATGGCTATATTTAACCACCGGGATGTGCTTCCAAAAATTCTATGTTAGGAATTTGCGGAGGAAAAACATGCTTGTGATGCTTTTGATCTTTCTGGCAGAGCTGCTCCCCTGAATTAGCAGCACATGCCCAGGCAGCAGAGTCCTCCTCGGCTTTGGGGAACGGGCAAGATCAACCAGACTTCAGCCCCACCAACCTGGTGGGGTTTGGAGCAACAGCCTTGCAGATTTATTGCATCTAGCTATGGCAACATTTAGGCAACACTGGGTGGATAAAAATGCTCAAAATGTTTAGGGGAGCGGGTTAAAGTGGATGCCTGCTCTTGAAGAGCAAAGACAGAATTATTTTCTGTAAGAAAAATACAAGCATCTAAGAATAGTTTAAATTTTTATTTTATTTTAAAATACAGCAGCCATTTTTAGTTATTTGGACAAGACACATCAGCTCACCCACTTAGGGGATATTACGCAGACATAGCTGCTCAGGCGATGCAGATGCTTTCAGCTTGTATTACACTTGCCAACCAACTCATTAATATGTACCCAGCTACACCCTTTAAATATTGGCCATATCACACCAGTATTCATATTTATCATTTCAATTCATTAAAGCGCTCTTCGAGACAAAGAACACAGAAATACCTATAGCACGTACCATACACACAAACAGTAATGAAGATTTCAACGTCTCATGCTTTTTTTGCCAATTAAAAAAAAGATTCCTAAGAGGGTGGAGCTGGCAAGGGTCACACTCGGGAGGGAAGCGGACACTTGGCTTTAACAACCCAATTAAAACTCCCAGCGCTGCTCACTTCAAATCCAGGGGCCTTACGAGGCTGGAGAATTTCCAAACAAACTGTTCTTTGACTTTGGGTGTCACATACAGTACAGAACAGCTGGTTTTCAGAAAACAAGAAATCAGTCAAATATTAAAATAATAGTCAAAATGCTATCACTGGAGTAAGGTTTCCTTGCAAATGAAGTCGTCATATTGAAAACCTGGCCTTCATCTTGACTTTCATCAAGTCCTTGGGAAGAAATGCAGGCTCTGACCCACGCTGCAGTACAAGATTCTTTATGTTTGCAAGACAAACAGTAATAGAAAACCTGGGAAGTATTCTTTTGCTAGTACAGCTTGGTATTTGCATCAGAAAGAGATGATTCTTGAAAAACTTCTGGTCAACACACACAAAAAAACCCCTCCCTCCTTTTTTTGTTATTTGAGAACACAGATACTTATATACACAAAGTGATCATCCTTAAAAATAATAAAACCCAACCACAAACCCACATGAGAACCACAGTTATTTCCTCCTCTATTTATAGGCAGGAACTGCGGTGTTGGTTCAGCCTACATGCCTCTCTGTTGCTCCAAATTCTTGTATTGGTTGTCCCACAACTTCCCCAGGCTGAGCATGGAAAGATGAAAGCGTCTGCTGTGTCCACCGACAGGTTCCCCCATCCTCTTCCCTTCAGCACCGACGGCTTTGCTACCGCTTTACTCCTTCGGGCTTGGGTAATGAGGGTAACACACTACCCCTTTTCAGACTTACACACCTAATATTCTAGTTCTTTCTAGAGTATCATAATCTATGATTATTTTTTTACTGTGCTTTGAACCTTGGAAATCATAGATTTATTTTCTCATTAGTTTCTTCTCATACTTTTTTCTTAAGTACACAAAGAGATAATGTCTTATGTCTTTCCCATGCCACATTCAGTATTTCTTACCTTTACGTTCAAGGCGGCAGTCCCCCTCTACCTCTCCTAGAAAACACCTTGCTGCTGCTTCTTTTATCCCTTCTTCTAGTCCCGTCTTCAGCTGTGTTTCAACTGTCACCTGTGTCTGCCAACATATCCCTTCACTGGCAAGTATCTCCTCTCTTCCTTGTCTTCAAATCTACATTTTCAAAGTTAACTTTCTTTACTTGTCTCTCTCCCCAGTCACTTCTAGTCTAGCTGATATAGATCTTCTCTTCCCTTCACCTCACTCTCCACTTTAATGCTTTGTTCTTTCAAACATTCTTGTCCTTTGCCTTTTTCTCGTATCATCCAATCTTCACCATTATCTCATTTGCTATGATTTATCACTCGCACGTAACAGGTAACACAACAACCTCCCTCCCTCTCCCTCCCTGCTGTCCTATGCAAAAACGATATATTAATATACAAGATAATAAAATGATTAGCTATCACACTGCACTAAAACACTGCTGTGAAGCTTCCTTCAAAACCTGTGAGCATTTTATACAACATATTTCCTCACAGACAGAACACAGGCCCTATAGAGCAAGATTTCCACAGGCTTTCCTTACAGCCAGACTCAATATATAACATATTGCGTATAACAACTCACTTAAGTACTCTATTTTTTGTTTACTTTATCGTTGTACAAATATAAGTGGTATGAACCCTTTTATAATAGGTAACATTCAGCACTTGCAAAGATACCCACATCAATAAGAATAATCCACGCTACCTAGAAGGGCAAGTATTAAATGGTACCTCCTAATATACTCCAGATGGTGCCGGATGCCAAATGTTGAGCTCTAATACCATCCCCAAAACAACAGGCAGATTGAAAGAAAAAAAAAAAAAAGAGATAGCCCTACTCAGGTTTAGTGACCTCAGCCTTTTTTCAGAAGTGTGTAGGAGAGGAAACTGGTCTTGTTCTACCCTCTTTCAACCAGTTAGAGAACTATGGCAGTATTTTCTGGGGCTTCGTTCTAGAAACCCAAATGCAGTTATGGTGACCATCTCCAAATCTTCTTAGTCCCAGAGCCTGTGCTCCATACAACTACATCCTCTACTAACCACAGGATTTTCTGCATGCCAGCTGGAACTAATCATCACAGTTAGAGGTTTTTGTTTAAAGGAGTATCTACAGCATAAAAATATAGAGGTTTGGAAAAAAAAAAACCCATCCTGAAACAGGTCTTATGCAGAGGACAAGTTATAGAATAGTCTATAACAGATGATATAAAAGCCAGCCAAATCTTATCTGGAGCAAAGGAAGACAGGAAAACTCCCCACAGCAGAGAAACCCAGACAAGAGGACGAGAGGGGATCGCTTCTCGCTTAAGTGATTTTTCATAGAGCTGGGGGAGGGGGTCCTTGCCATGTCGTTTCTGGCATTGGGACTAGGTTGATAAGCACTGATGGTCCCAAATGGTTCTGCAGTACTAAACTCTCTAAATTTGACAAGGCTTATTAGCACTGGCTTTGAGCCTGACAAACCCAAGCTGTCTCTAACGCTCAATTTGGGCAAATACGTATGATGCTCTCCAACACTGTAGCAATGGGAACAGCAACGCAAAGAGACCTGATCTGGCTCTGTGTTGAGCTCGCTAAGGTTTGGCGAGCTTCACTGGCTTAGGACTGTGCCACATGGAAGCAAACATACTCACTTTCACACCCCCTTTAACAGGCTTGGAAGACACAGATTTGCTCCAGCTTTCTAAGCCGATACGTCTGGCTGGATGTGGGCTGGCGTTTCACAATTCAGCTCACACATGTCTCTCCTCATTGCATCGTGACTCTACAAACAAGCTAACTGCCCACAGGGGGAAAGATGATGGTAAAAGGCTTCCCTCTAAGCTCTGTTGTATTTCTATTCAATGAGCAAAGTTAAATCTTCATTTCTGGTACCTACCTCCCCTCCCCAATCTACTCATCTGTGGTGCCCACCCTACAGACACTACAATATAGATGTGGACGCCTGTAACTGGAAGATGCATTTGAGAAAATAAGACTAGACACCACCTGGTTGAGTGTTTGAACTGACTGGATAGCCTTGCCTCTGCCACCTCTCTGAACCAGAATTACCAAGTGCCAGCTCCCACACTCTGGGAAACGGTTGTAAGCTGTAGTAAGAGGAAAGTGCTAAAACGCAAAGGACGAAGACTGCCGTATCTTCAAAAAAGAAAATCCCAAACCCCAACCCAACCCAACCCTAAAACCAAAAAAACCCAACACACAACCCCCCC
>JAOBAS010000020.1:25723325-25736093 GCA_025311575.1 Elanoides forficatus
CCCCCCAAAAAAAAAACCCAAACCCCAGAACACTGTAACATCTGCATTTTTCCTAGAACACAGGGGACCTGGAGAAGGCTCATCTCCTTAAAGACTGCAAGCAATTGTGTGAACACCACCTCTACGAAGATATTTATGTTCTTGCCTTAGTATCTTTACTGTAAGATGATAAAGAGCTCTGCAAGCATGCACACTTAATAAAAGCAGGCCAAAGGCATAATCCTTATTTTTCTCACGTGCGGAAAACCGCTGGGGATGCCCGGCTACGAGCGATGCGCTAGGTCTCGTGAACGGGGGGACACGGTCCCACTCACTCCACTGCCCTGAATGAGCAACTGGAATAAAAGGAGAGCTTCAGGGGAGGAAGCGCAGAGCAAACGCTTCTCTCCAGCACTCTTCACAACGCCCGACACAGCACATGGCCCCTGCATGCCTCTGGTTATGAACAGATCTGACTTCATTAAGCAACCTACAGCGGGCATGCGACTACCCAACAGAACAACGCTCTTCCTTCATTGAGAATAACGACTTAAAGTGACTTCTAGCTACAGTGTCCCAGAATTTGTTATAGACTCCAGTCCTGAATGAAATTCAGTTCTTATGATACACTTGCGGCACATTAAATTATAGCAATTGTGAAAACTTCCTCAATTATTTATAATCTAGACAGCTGCTGCGGCTACAGCAAGAATAGCAACCAACCTCTTGAAAACAGTAATAAGTAGCAATGATAAACCTTTTACATGGCTTGCTTCTTACAGAGCGCCTGCTCCATGGGCTACAAGCAAGACTGATAACTTCCAAGAAACAACAAAAAGCCGAAACAGAATAGCAGAACGCAGTGTGGTTTCTGACTCAAGATAGCAAACTCTCATCAAATCTTTTATCTTTCATTTAACTACGTGACTGGTTGTGTTCAAGTTGCAGTTGTGGAGGTAGGGGCAGCTGGGAACAGAGTCACAAAAAAGAAAAATATTAAAATAGCTTCACACACAGAACAGATTTTCATGTATCAAAGTGAGCATTTGCAATGCAAAGGGGAGGTTTTAGAATTTATATTGTAAAATGAGGTTTTTTTCCAAGATACAGAAAGAAATAACCTTCTTTAAAGTAGCATAAATTTTAAACACTCCTCTCCTAGGATGCATTTTAAAAATCAGTTTCTTACTATTTCTGTTCTCAGTAAAGTTCTGCCTACAATTTTAGCTTCACCAATGCTCATAGCAGACATACTCTTGAGGTACTACATGCTTTTAATTTTTGGTCCTTCAGTTTTAAATATTGTATATAAGCAGGATACAGAACAACTTCCACAAATTAAAAATTATAAGTCAAACTCAAGTTGCATACATAAAGCTCCTTGAAGTTTGCAGTTTGAAATTTTTTCATTTAGTGTTTTTTGCTCATTTATTTTGTTTCTTTTCAAAGGATATAGGAACTCTTAATCCAACTTTAAAATAAATATCTAATTTTGCTTTTGCAATATTACTGTCTATACAGAAACAACATTTTATTGTTATACATTCCTGTTTAACAATGCAATATTTCAGAAATGTAAAACACCAATGCAAGAATAATATCGATTCTAAGTATGTGATAAATGACAAGGCCTAAATCAACTACTGTGGAGTACAACGGGGCAAAAATTGTAATATTAATGTTCTTCAGATTACACCTTTGCTCTCACTACTGTGAAAAACTAATTAAAAGTTGTTATTAAAAGTCTCAGACATTGAAGTCACACACTCTTACTCGATACTCAACCACATACACACAAACAACAAACCACTTTGCTACTTACCATTTGAGACCTATTTTTTGGGCAGCCATTGATGTCTTCAATCTTTTCATTTGCTGAAAAGCAAAAAAGAGGAAATAAAGCAAAAAACTATACTGAGGACTTGTATTCCAATTATTTCCAGAGCACTTGCTGCTAGCTAAATAAAGGGGTTTCAGATTGTAGTTATCCAGTCAAAGTGAATGTGTGAAGCACTGAGACCCATTAAAAAAAAACAGAAAAAAAAAAAGCAGCGAGAGTTTTCTAGTGGGTCGTGCCTGCAGAGACAGCTGGGGGCAGAAAACAGCTGGTCTGACAACATCTTGCACAGTGACGGGTAACTCATTTGAACTACAAAAGAGATTTAAACTCTGGAAACTGAATCACTGCTAGGTAGAAAAGTGAACACTATGTATGTATAGATGTTTGCATGTCAGCTGAATTGCTTGTAGAGTAAATACAGGGTTTAAATCTAAATGGGAAATTTATGATCAATAACTCTCATCTTTTTATTAATTTTTTTAAAAGCACAAATCACAAGACTACTTTTCAAGCTTCTTGTCCATAGCTTACATGCAACCCTATTTGCAGAAAAAGATATAGGTTCAATCTTTAAAGTCCCAAGTGAAATAATTAAGTTGTTGAGGTGGTTAAACATTGGCCTTAGAGTCTTAGTTTGCTCAGTTTCACGTTTCAGCACCGGACCTTGAAATGCCTTTTTTGTGCTAGACTGAAGAACCAGTTATAATCAAAGTTCGGTTTCCCACATCTTTTTCACTGGAAGGTGGAGGTTCACATCCCATTTGATGAATTGAACAGATTCGCCCCCCATCAATTCTTATATTAAAAGCTGTATTTTCTACCAGTCCCATATTCTCATGGCATCACTCAGAAATCCATCTCATTTCCTGTTGTTCTTCAGTTAGGAATATAGAATTTGGCACAAAATTCAATAGCAGTCATAACAACGGCAAACAAAGAAGTAACGTAACTTCACTCTTGCCTGGTATTCCCCTTTTTACACAACGAGGTGTCCCAGTACACACCTTTACGCCACAGTAATACATTTAAGAATTGATGCTACTATGAAAAAGACTGCAGCTTAATCCACCGTACTGTTCCCCAGAGTGGTCTATCAGCCTTTTATCTGTTTCTTTTCCTCAAAAAACCCCAGTTTTTCCCCTAGTCCTCTAGAACTCCTGAAATGTTACACGATGTATTTCAAACCAACACTAGCAAACCATAAAGCTTTTTACCTGGCTTATTTTAAGCTCTTGTATGCAAACTACCTAGACTCACCCACCTGAAACTGCCTAAACTGTTCGTAACTTGTTCCCAAGATTCTGCTGCAATACAGCATTTGACTTTTTCCGAGTTTTTTTTTTAGTATGCAAATGTAGAACCAAAATATTTACTCAACACTTCTACACTTTGTGGGTATTGCTATAGGCTTGGAGTGCGAGCTTGGTTCTAGAGCTGTACACTAAAGGTTAACCCCATAAACCCTAGAAACTTAACAAATACACTGTTCTGTAACATGGCAAAATTAATGGCAAACCAAGATGTAAGCCACCTTAAATTTTTCTGTCAGGAGACATTTATATCCAACACACCAACTATTTGGGATGTTACCTCTTTATCCCCTTGGTTTTTTACACTGTGGTTAATAATATTACTATTCTCATCTAGAAATCATTCTTTTTGTCCTCATACCTTTCCATCAGTTTGCAAGGTATCATCAGCTATCCTTGTACTCTTCTGATAATGGATCTGTAGCTTCTTTATTTCATTACTATCAGTTTCTTGCATTTTCTTGTGCTCCATTTTTTTTTTAACAGTTGTTTTTACTTCCTCTGAAAAACTATATTAAACCAAAGCAACTTCCCCTCCTACTTGTGAACCTGCAGGTTTTTGTCTACCAGTTGATGATTCTTCATCAGTTCCCAGTTATTCTTCACTTCCTTCCGTGGTGTTGACCTTCTCCGCTACAGCTGATTTCGGACGTAGATGACCAGAAATAGTTGGTGGTAATCAGAAGACTAACAAGAACTGGAGTTTCTGGTCCATCAGGTGCTACTTCTGCTTACCCCCAGGCAATCACCTTTCCCTGGGGCAGGTTTATGCCCTACCTTTACACCCTCTAACCCACTCCCAGCTCACCTACGACTCTTGGTTATTCCTTTCAGTAGATGAATGCAATTATCATCCCTTCCCTGCTGTTGCAAGCGCTATGAAAAGCAGGTGGAATAGAGAGCAACCAGAAAAGCTGGTGGCGGGGCAAACCGGCAGCCGGGTTGAACTTCAACTCATCCCTCTCTATTGAACCCAGCAGGGCAAGACACGGGATATTCAACCTAGGCCGGGGAGACGCATCAAAGCGGCCCACAGGCGTATTTGGCACCGGGCCATTGTTTCGATGCTCCCATTCCTCGGCCGTAAGCCGGACCCTTTCTTTGACCCGTGCCCCTAGCTCCAAGGAACAGCCCTCGCAGCAGGTATGAGGCAAGTTGCCCGTCTGGTGGAGATGACTGTAAAGAAAGAGATAGCGGCGAAGGAGGTAACGACGTGGTGTGCCCACAGGCGGCGTGACGGTACAGTTCATAGCACAAGTCACTGAATGCTCGGGGACCTTGGAAACGCGTCCGATTTCACAGCTGCAAAAGCACAGCTTTCTGGCTGAGATAAATGGGCAACTCACAGCTACTGCTTCTATTTGCCACATAAGGATACTACATCATTGGGCATAAACTGGAAGTCACAGGCAATCATAAAGGCTTTAAGTTCTATCTAAGCCTGGAGCAAGATGTAAATTCACAGCCACAGAAGTGTGAAATGCAGGGGATTTTTCCCAAACTGACTGCAAGTCCACAGAGCTTCCTCCATCACCTGGTTTTTTTTTCCCTTCACTGTAAATAGAGTGAATTTGGTTCAAATGCTTTTAAGTGCTTGCAAACTTTTCCCATTTATACACAGATTGAGGGGTGTACTAAGGTAGACAGCAGAAACCAGCTGTGCTCTATAATGAAAGCAGCAACGAGTGACACTGTGCTTTCAATTAGATGGATCTGAATCAAAGCTTGGAAAATGGTACCTAAAAGAATAGTTGGGTTTACATCTTTTGACAGGAGGCATATTATGAAACTCCAAGCCAAAATTACATGAAAACACGGGTGAAAAGGAAACTCCAGCATCAAAATGTGCAAAGAATTCTTTAAATCTATTGGCCAGTCAGCTGTCAGTGTCCCATTTACACAGGCACAGGTACGCATTCCTGGTGAAAAAAAATCTTCCGCAAATGACATTCCATCGAGTGTGTGAAAAATTACAATTAGAACAGCTCAGAAGCATTTCAATAAGCATTACACAGAACAAAACTGGCTACGTATGGATGGTTTAACCATCCATAAAGTAAGTCCATGCACTTAATAATGAATTAAACCCCCTGTTACCACCTTAGCAGCTATTCTGCATTACTCAGAACTGTAGGCATACCCTTGGACATTAGAATACTTCTTCTTGAATGTATAAATCAATATTGCTCCATGCAATTCCTACATTTGTGTAGGAATTACTTCCTGCAGCTTTTAACTGAACAGCCACTCAAATACTAGCAAAAGGAACCTTTGTGTAATGTCCCACCCAAAACACGATAGGAGTTATCACTAGAGAGTACAGCTAGGCTTGATCCCAAGACTCTGGTTTGAAACAAAAACCTGTAACCTTCGCCTGCAAATGTAAAAGTATAATATTCATGACAGCAGACAAAAGCTATACTGAGATAAGTCACAGTATGAATTTGAACTGGAATAGTTATCTGGAGTAATTGCAGATGACTTTTAAAATTAGAGCAAAGATCTATTATGTTTAAGTCAGTGCAATTAATTTCAATCAGAACACAAGTTACCCCAAATATTTAGGTATACCTGTAAGACTATCTTGGCGTATCCAAAGCAGCTACACTAAACAACGTGCCCGTCACCTCCTATAACGGTGTACTTGATTGCCCAACACAACGCTGATGTGCACATTTATTTCTCACTGAAACTATTTTTATTTAGCTGAATAAGTATTTAACATTAACACAACATCTGCATCCCTGTTCACAAAGCCACAGCTTTTGTATCTGATCTGACTTTGGCTGTATTCGATCAATTGAAATAACCCACAAAATATTGTAGGCATCAATAGAAAAAGTCCTATTGGACTGAGTTAAAGTTCAGTTTTAAGATAGATTCTAAGTCTTGAAAACTGAAGGTTCTCACAGAGAACCAACTGACAATTTGATGTATCACCAATTTCAGAGCATGCGCAGACCCAGTATACAGGCATTCATTAATTTAAATATAGCTACTATGTTTATATGGCATTACTAAGGCGTGTATTACTTACATATGCTTTTACAGGCTCATAAATTTTGAACGGAAATGAACCAGAATGCTATGAATGCATTTTAATTGACTTGCGAATAGAAAAAAATTGTCGTCATATAACGCTTCTATATTATCGTTAGTGGTTTTGAAGTCTGAAGATTATATCCCCTGAAGTCAAACCCAGTGATGCTTAGTTTCATGTCCTCTTAGATTTGCTCCTTGTCTGGATGCTAAGATAAAAGAACTACCTAGTTCTTACCGATTTTAAAATTTTCTTTTCCTAAATATATAGCTATTTCAGTTCAGAAAGATAAGCATAAAGGATTGCAATCACTGCCTGCGTAGAATCATTAGCTCTTATGGAGTATTTATTAAAACCAAACCAAACCAAAACACTTCTATTCTTTTTCCAGTTTTGGATATTAAGTAGTATTTCAAGATTCAACATCTGTGATGTAAATCTCCGATGGTGAACACAAAGAAAATTGTATCACTAGTAATTGAACATGAATCATTTTCAATGACTTTGGATAATCTCCAGCTACTCCAGGCACGTGACAAAAAGGAGGAAGGATCTTTATGGCTGCTTTTACACATAGCACACCATCACATAAAAAAGAAAAACCTCTCCGACGCTGCATATAGAAGCTTTCTTAGTATACAGTCTCGTTGGTTAGAAAAAAAGCCTGCATTTTGCGGGCTACAGTGAAAGCTGCTTCTGGGTGTGAAAGTTGTCACCGTCTTTGCGACAATGAGATGCAGCGTGCCTAAGGCCATACACAGCAGATATGAATTACTTACTCTTCGCTGTTAATTTGGAGGATTAAACTGCGAACGTTTAAACGCTTAAACTGTGAACTTACTTTCACATGGAAAACATTCGCTGAAAATGAAATCCTTCACTTGTACTTTAACCTTTGAAAGCTTGCAGCCCTAATCTTAAATATTAGCCAAAAGGCAGCTCTAATAACAGCTAAAACCCCAATAAGGTGAATCAAAGCAAAATACAGTAAGCAATATTATTTCTGCCTATTCTAGAGGAAGTAATTTCATTCTATAAGAGTTTTCAGAAGTCAATACTCAAACAACTACATTTAAATATTTGGTACAACCAGGTTCTCGCACAGAAGTTTTCTACAACAGCATTAACGCAGGGTAGCTAGGTATGTAGGAGAGGAGTCAACAGCTAACTGTTCCTGGGTTTCCAAACTTTTTTGCCCTGTTAAACACACGTAAAGAAATAGATATAGAACGAAGTGTGCTTCATAGTGAATACCTGTCGACACACAATCCATTCACGGCCCGTTTTTATCCATCTGTGGCGGGTCTGTAGAATGCTGCTGAGACAGAGCGCTGCTCTACAGCACAGAGACCAGATCTGTTTTGATGTGTTCCAGTGCAGCTCCAGTGCAGTCTTTGGAACCGTGCCTCACAATTTCAGCCGAGAACAGGGCTTGCAGATTTGTACCTTAAATCACGGAACTAGCTCGTTTACAGCATCTAAACACATATAAATATGCATGCACTGATGTCTTGTCACTTCACCGCCATCGTCTTAATTTGCATCTCAAATCTGTCAGTTTGCTTCTGACAATAGTTGTCCTAATTCCCATTAGCAGGCTTTCCGATTCCATCAATCTCCATTGGCCCATGCATGTGTTTTGTGGCATCCCAAGTACCAGATGGATGAGCCTCTGAAGGAACTAACGAAGGATTCAGGCCCAAGGGAAGAGGGAGAATACGTAGCTTTACATCAGGCCAACGCAGAAAATTGTTCAGAACCTTCATTATCTACAAATATTAGTGCAAATTGAGGGAACTAAAGGCTTTGTAGAACTGAGCCTATATTTGAGATTTGTCCTAATGATAAGTGATTTTCCTAATTGGAAAACTCATTACAAAAGATTTTTTTCTGCCACATAAAAATTATACCCCTTCTCCTTTCCTAGCTATACATACGCATTTTTCAATGCCAACTGAAAGCAGGAGGCTCCACAGGGTAGGCCAGTATCACTGTGAATTATGTACAGACCAATCCCGCAAACCTATCAGACAGATAGTGAAGGCTAACAGCATCCCAGCAGAAAAAAATCCCTCATCAGTTGCTTTTTTAACATTCAGCTGTGCGGAGTGATATCGCTGTGTCAGGAGATCTTATCAGCAACATTAAATATTTTTCCACTATGCTTTAAGACAAGGCTTTATCGAATTAATTAGCAAAGTCTCTGAAGGAACGTTATCTACATAATTCCATGCAGTTTGATGGATTTTCTCTCCCCTGCCCTGCGTTTACATAGAAGATAAAGACAGTAAATTTCTGAGAGACTTGGTGGATACCTGGTACAGAAAGAGAAAGTCACTCACCTACAACCTGGATTATTTCAGCTAATAAGACTCCATCAGTCACATCTTGCTGTAGATCCTTTATCAATCTCTTGTGACCAGATTTTGCTAGATAGTGATTAGCCCAATCCGTATAAATCTGTTAGGAGGAAGATAAACAAAAAGAAATTGTTAGTTATAGCATCAAACTACAAAACGAGAGGTCTTTGTTTCTCCGGTATCCGAGAGACTGATTCAAGATCACTGCTTTTTTAAGTCAACAACATTCAAATGCAAGGCACTGTGCAGATCAAGTACTCAGCTTACTACAGCATGGCTTTTCCTTTTTTTCAGAAATCCGACATGAAAACTCGCAGAAGATGATAGTAAACTCCTGAACATGTTACAGCTTGAATGGATCATCAGGCGGTCAACTAAATGTTCTACGGCAGTGACAAGTGTGTAGAAGAGATTTCAATTTCCTCACGAGTATTTTTTTGCATTTTCCCTTTGAGATTTCTTCTTTATATCTGTTATTGAGAAATCCTAAAGATTCTTCTCCAAGAATCACTTTCGGTAGGTATCAGCCGTAGAGCAATTTCATTCTGAGAAAACTCCTTTGTTATATTACTCAACCAGCCTTTAAAGGTCTTAAAAATCTACCAATTCTAATAAATTCTCTCTCACAGGCTATATAGACCTATTAAATTGATTTTAACCTCTCATACAAACTTCTGACTGTTGGGATTTATTTTAAAACGTATTATCTGAAAACTAAGCAAACAAAGCAGTCAAAATCTCTCTTTAATATGCATTAAATACTGCTCACCACATGCTAGCACAACTTATCTAAGATCACCAGTGAACTTATAAAATCTTTTCATGCTAGGTTATCAAAAAGAAGAAAAACTACTTGATTAGGAATTTCTGCTTATGAATTAAATAATGTTTCTCCTTCTTTGTATAGGACAAAATTTAAGACTTTTTTTTTTTTTAAATGATCTATTTATATTCCAAAGAAATAAAGAAAAAACAACTAAGTATTAGCATTTTACCTTTTAAATACCCAGACAAATACTAAGGTTCACCCACGCTCTCAAGAGTGCGTAGCATATTAGAAATACATTCATCCCAATTCAGCCTATCAGTAAGCAGGAGTAGACTCAACGTGCTTTCTAGAGCATGACCCACGCCAATCCCCCACAGTCTCTACAAACCACCAGGTACTGGGGTTCTGGGTTGGTTTTTTTGGGGGTTTTTTTTTTTTCTTTTTTTAAATTAAAGCACTATGCTGGTGACGAATGCCTCACACAAGCAGGTGAATCACTGACCTGGAGGGAAATGTCTGCGCAAGAGTATTCAGTCCCCGGAAGCCCAGGGAAAGCTCTCCCAGGAACTACCGTCTTCCTTCACACCTACTGACCGTCTTCCTTCACACCTACTGACCACCAGAAAGAAACAAGGACAAGGAGAGGGGCCCTAGCCCTCAGGGCTGCCATCACCAGGCTATGAAGTTTTCTAGCCCCGGCCTTAAGGAAGCAGATGTAAGCCATGGCAGCTAAAATTGGATTCTGCTGGCAAAACATTGTTAAACTAAAACATGGGTTTAGAGCCGTTCCCCCTCCACCACCTCGCTCCTGAGCTACGCAACCCCCCGTATCATTGTATATCAACGCAGATCCTTTCATTTACTGACTAATAGCACCAAGCACAGCCACGGCTACTAATTTCAGAAGCACCTTCAGCAGCGCATTGAAAACGCAAGGCTTATGTCCTTCTCCTTCATGGGAGTCAAAAGGCCACCGCTAATTCTAAGAGTCAAGTATTTGCCACGTGAGATGGAGGAACCTGGAGCTAATACAAGGATTGTAATTTCACGCTCCTCTTGCATTTGCTGATTCCACATTCATAGGATAAAATGAAGAACAGATATTTTGACTAGAGTTATTTTGGTTATAAAGTCTTCATTTGGTTTTTTTTTTTTAAACCTGTAAAACACTACTGGTAGCAGCAATGAACAAATTGCCCAAAATCTGAAACATATGTCCCTATTTTCCATCATTTATCCTCTACTTCCATCTTCAGAGCAGCGGGATGTGCCTTTCCTATGCCAACGGTGTCATGGACTTGAACAGAAAAACATGCTGGAACACCTCCATGAAGAAAACAGAGCTGAAAAACATCTCAATGAAATAAAACGCTGAGTACACATGAGTGATTTCCCCAGCTGACCAAAAAAAAGGGAGGAAAAAAAACCCAAAAAACAAACAACCCCAAAACCCACACTTGGCACAAATCAGCCATTGTGTTCCTCAGCTCCTTTTACAAGAAAACATTTTCCATAACAGGAAGATATTTTTAAAGATCCAATAACTTCAAGGAACTAGAATTGACTTCACCTATTTTTCTGCCACACGGTTCTAGCTCGCTTATCTACAAGTAAAGACATATCAGGAAACAGGTTGAAAACTGCTTACTTCGCAAGCGCGAGGCTCCACACGCACCCCTACACCGTCACCGCGATTTAGCTGACGAGCAACTTATCAGACACAATAGCCAAGTTTATTCTAATGGAAGGGCTGTGACGAATGTTCTAGTTTATCACAGCAGGACTTTCAGCAAAAACAAGATTATACTTCGATGCATCAGTTCCAGCCTGGCTTATTTCCATGATGCAGATCATCATGCAATCAAGCAAATACTTGGATCAGCCTTAGAGTTAAGACACCACAGAACAGAGGACAAAGCAGAGCAGACCCCTCCTGGCAGAACCTGAAATTACAGCATCAGCAAGACCTTGAGAGCTAGTTCGGATCGATTTTTGAGTCAAATAACAGCGTGAGAATGCATGGCTGGCACTGCAAAACTGTTATTTCATAGCGGTTTCCTACTGCATCCAGGAACCCTAGATCTTACATGCGTACCCTGGAAATAATAAACAGAACCACATCAAAGCAGCCTCTAACTTTGTTAAGCCTCCCTTAACAAATCCTCCTGGTGAAGGAGACAACTTGAAACACTCCCAAATACCCGCTGTCCGATTCACTGTCTCCAACAACACATAAAGAAACCCTCTCTGTTGGCAAATTATTCTTGTAGCCCCTCCTTCGTGTGCTGAAGTCAGTGCCTGTGTTTGGTATCCAAACTGCAACGAGAGCTTTCATGCTCAGTATAAAATATTCCATTAAATGCATCCATAATGCATACCAGTATGGAAAAAATATTTGTTTCTGGGGTATTTAAAGGTGTGGAATATGATTACATTCAACCACTTGATTAGGAAAGTCTTTTGCAGGAAAATACATATATACTTACAAAAAAATCGGTGCTTCTCTTAAAAACTTTATTCTACCACATTATTTTGCAATATGCATAACATGTTGTTTTTTTTTTTTTTTTAAACTGACTGGCCTGTATATTTACGAGCTGCGAAGCATTCTTATGGATGCAGTATTATCCAGGCTTATTGTAGTACCTCTTTATGGTCACTGCTCATTTTTATGGCATATATTAAGCTAATTATGGAAACTTTCCAGGATGTTTTCAAAACCTGTTTGTTGCGAGTCTTTGTAATGTACTACACAAATACGATTCCTAATGTTTCTTTTCCTTTTCCACACAAACAAGTGAAAAAAAAAAAATAAGTGTACAATGGTTGCTATTTCTAGACACATGAAAAATGTTTCAAAGCACATAGTGTTTTCAAGTGTTCAAACCCAGGTAAATAATTGGGAAAACAATAATAAAAGAACAAGGAAAACACTGCTGAGAAACTTTCCATTCATACACGCCGACGTCTACACATGAATTTTAAGTGTTCCTCAGGTATTTTCAGCAAACAGGTTACGAAGTCACATGTTTGAATATTCACATGAAAATTACCTCAACAGCAGCCTAATTAAAAAATACAAAATCTCATGATGTGAAGTATCTGACCCACTACAACCAAACAGATACTGCCTTATTATATATACCAGTACGGGCTACTAAAGCTTTACAGCCATTTCACACAGTATGAAAATCACTGGAGGCAGCTTCATTATTTTAGTTAAAATCAAGCTAACAACATGATTTGGGTATTATCACCATAAGCGGATCTTTGTGCCTGAGACCAGTCAGTTTAATGTTTAACTCGGGTCGAAGTTCTGGCTTTTGTTAAAGGTGGACTCAGCTGTTCGGTAGGTTTTTTTCTCTGTAGTCTATGATCTTAGGAATCCAACTCTCTGGGAACAAATTGAAAACAAATGTGAAAGATTTTTTCTTCTCTCTTGGGGGGGGGGGGGGGGGGGGGGGGGGGGG
>JAOBAS010000020.1:25736193-25774558 GCA_025311575.1 Elanoides forficatus
GAGAGAGAAGGGGAAAAAAAAAAAAAAAAAAAAAAAGGCAGCTTTCCAGTATTTCCTGGCTCCCGCAGCTCCAAACAGCAAGAGCTTGTCCATATAGGGATCCCATGACATTTCATCTGAAGTAACTAGAGCCTTGTCTGCTCTGGGAAGTCATAGAAAAATTAGCATGGAATAGTTGCTACATGTGCAGTGGCTATTCTGCATTAATGTTCTGTGTGAATACTTCTATTCAGCACTAGAAATATGTCCGCCCTCCACTTTTGGAGGTATGAACCAACAACTCACAGACATACGTTACAGCATCTCCATCATGCTTCCTCTTCCACAGTGTTTTTAAAATGGAATATGTTACATCAAGTCTCATGTGAAGAACTTCAAACAAGATGTATTCGCTTCAACTCTGAATGCAAGAATTTACACAAATGTTTAATGTTGTTTAACTGCTCTGCCGAATCCAAAACTTAAGATAATTCAGATCAACTGTCCTGGACTGTTGGCAAGTAGACAAGCTGCATACAAGGCTAAAAAGTCTGACATTTTTCATGCCATTTCATCTGATACAAACACAAGCCACTTAAATTATTATTTAAAATATGAAATTCATCCAGTTCAGCTATTGCTTTCAAATTAAGGCAGCTAAGATTTGGTCACTTTTATTGTCTTCCTCTTGCAAGGCTTCCTAAGAGAGTATTTCCTCAATTTAGTAAATTAATTCATACTAAAATCAGAATAGCATAAAAGCCATCAAAGCTTGTCCTTTTCTGTTGTAAAATCTGGTTCAAGAATGTCTTCATCTATTTACAGTTTTCTTGCACACAAATTAGTTAGATATAAAGTACAAACTTGTCATTCAGGGTAGTATCTCATTCTTCCTGCTTAAAACATGGGAGCACCAAACATTCATATTATTTCTACCATTTGGCCAGAGCAGGAGGGAAATTAATTTTCACATATTTTCAGCATATTAGATTTCTGCTGTTTTCATTTTACCTCCCTAGTTTGCACAGTGAGGCAATCTGTAAAGACTGCTTCACACCATCAAACTAACACTTCTCTTAGACCCAAAGCTACCAGAACCAGTTTTTAATTTGTATCCAGCAGTGACCTGAAGCCATCTTGTGCAGGCGTCAGCTGCACAGCTATTCATAAGGAGATTCAAGTTTTGAAAATATAGGACTAGTGTCACTCCAGTATCCTGGGATACTGTTAAGTAAACATACTGCCTGGGTAGATGGTGGTAAAGAAGAGGCACGCAATCACTTAGAGATTATTTCTGATGCATAAATTGCAGTGCACTACATGGCACCAGGAAATAAAAGCCACTCCCCTGGGTTTGCCACTGTTTTTCTGACTTCCCATAGGAAAGTCACTTCATTTTCACAAGTTTGTTTTTCTCTCCACTTATAAAGCAGGAATGTAATGCTTAGACACTCCAGTGGTAACTAAGATTTATTCCTGAAAAATACTTTCTAAATGGGCTGTAAGGCTACCCTAACAGCCAATTCCACAGAGTCAGTCCAGGTCTCCCAGCCCACCATGGGCAAAATACTGTGCAGGGAAAGTGCGGCCTTGAACTTGGTAACACTGACCCCACAGTAAAGTGGCACTGTATATTTGGTCATGTATTAGCCAGTTTAGATTTTTAAGGCCTGCAGTTCTTTTGGAGGACTGCAGGAAAATGATTAGATAACTACTATGCTACTAATATGAGCTTATATTAATTTGCTGTTTTCTTCTTACACACACACATTTAATATATAGGGAGAGGGCGTGCAAAAGCTGTGGACACTATGATGGTTGAAAAAGTTGACCACTGTGAGAAAGGACACAAAGTAAAAACTCCAAATCTGCATTCAGGCTACAAGAGGCAGAAGAAGTAGGTGCCATGCTCAAACAGATGCCATTTTTTCCAGGCTAGTACTCAGAAGAAAAATCAAGACTGTACAAGACAAATGCTGCCCTGGGATAGCCAAAGGTTCTTTTTCTGCTTTGGAAGTGTGTGTTTTATTCATCTTGCTTTTTAAAAAAAATAAGCAATGTCTTCCAGGGCTTTTTCCATGCCCAGATCTGGCACGTTACACTTGTCCATTCTAAGGCCTTGGTAACGTAATCAATATAATCCCATATGAATGGTACAGCTGACAAAAAGACATATTTGGATGACTCAGGAGGGCTCCCAGTCAGATCACCTGCTTGTATGAGTGCTAATACCAGCACAAGATAGTGGGGGGGGGAATAAACATGGGCAGGATAAAGCTGCAACCACTCCCTATCTAAAACAGTAGGCTTCAATCAGATTCAACTACACCTGTGTAACTACAGCCTAAATCAATCCCCACTGTATTCTGTATGGATCTTCCACACTAAAATGGGCAAGAATTGTATTTTAAGAAATAGAAAATATGAACATGAAAGCAAAGAGTGGCAGCGGGGATAACACAGGACAGTCTTCAGACTTCAGGACTGATACATTCTTCTAAGAACCACCTCTACATTCTAACTTCATTACACTGTTGTATTTCAGGTTACCCATTCATTTTAATGTACTTAGCTATACCAGTAGCGTGACTTTTGAGTACTATTATCTATACTTTGTTAGAGTGACTTGTAGTGTCTCAGCTTAAGTATCTACGGAAATGAAAACATGAAATCCTCATAATAAACTGCTGTCTGTTATTGCAGCTACCTGGATTTGATTGAATCCAAAACTGTATGCAACTAAAAGTAAAAAAACATTTAAATTTGAGGTCTCATTGGTATTTTACTTCCTCAGTCAGGACAGTGAAAAGGAGAAGTCTCATCTCAGAAATTAAAAGATTAAGATATACTTGTTCTAACAGAAGGCAGAGCATATTCAAGGAGCTCTATACTGTAAGATTTCTTTATTCCATTTACAATGCAGCCTTCTACCTCTGACACCAATCACACCAAAAACAAGGTGTCACAGACCCTCCTGCTGGAAAACACATTTCTTCCAAAACAGGAAATACAACATAACAAGATTTTTGTCTTTCCCATTTTCTTTTTAATCTGTCCTCTTATGGGTGTGTAGCAAATCTCCCCAGAGCAATGTACTTTCTTGCTTATGAAGTGGAAGATCCCAGGCATTTTAGACACTCCATGCAACTTACCAATAGAATATGAGAAGAGGAAAGGACTATGAACGTGCAGGATATAATGCAAATTTAAATCAAACTGATCAGTAAACATTTACTCAACTATTCCAAGTATGTGACCTCAGCCAATGGACCTTTCTCTGCCTACAATATTCCTCTCCTTTCTTTTTTTGAAATTATCTTTAAGGAATTACAGTGGCAATGCACTTTTAGGTAGGGAAGGTTTATTTATCAGGCACTATTGGGTTTTTTGTTCTCATTGCTTTGTTTTTTAAAGGAGCTTAAAAAAATCCAACTTGGTCTCATTTGTTTGGACTTACATTAGGTACACAGTTCTGTGATAACCTGGCGTCACAGGTCTCTGGAGGGGCTCATCTATACTTTGATGGACACCAGGAAACAGCTTCTTCTTGGTTTTTGGAGTATGAGTCATTATCTGATACACAGGAAATAAAGAAATGGGAAAAAAAAAAAAAAAAGAATGTAGTGGAAAGACAGGTAACCAAGGTAACCAGAGCCATAGAGAAAATTCTATAGAAACATTGCATCAGAAACTAAGTTGCATTCTGATGTCACTATTAAATAAAATTCCCTGGAGTCACTGTAGGCTGTTCCATGACATCTTAACTCAGGTCACATTTCCGTCATCACTGATAGACCTATGGACTCCGGGATCCAGAATGTATACAGTCACATTTATCTCAAATTAGTCACAGCACACTAAATGGTGTTCATGCAAACTTTATGCTTTTTTACTTAACGGGGTTTTGCTGCTTGAGGTAAGACACACAATACTTGATCTGGTGTAATGCCTGCAGGACCAGTTAACTTTTCAACTATTTTTTCAGAATAATTTCAGACCAGCAGAGTGTTCCAGTATTAACTTGCTCAGCACTTTGCTTTGTGTGCCCATAGAGTCACTGATGTAGCACTAGAACCCTAAGGCTGTCTTTAGCTTATTATTAAGCCACAGCCTGACCACCTCCTGTGAAAGGGTAGCTACCTTTCTCAAACTTACTCTACTTCTTTTGAACAGCAGTTAAGAGACTGTGAAAGATTTGGACTGCTATGGAGGTAGAACCCAGCTTTTCAAGCAAAAAATTGAAGAAAAGATTTTAGAAAGTGATGAAACTACTAAAATTAAACAACCCACCAAATTAATATATTCCAAGATCCTAATGAGTGGTACTCACTCCCAAGTACTCAGTTGTTAGCAGCTTCTCTCCTGCAAGCTCTCCCAGTTGAGGCTGCAAAACCTCATCTTTGTCCAGATCAGCCTCCATGATGTCATGGTCCTCCTGCAACAGCAACACACATGTTATTTGAGCCCAGGTTCCAAGAAGTTTTAATTTCAAATTTAGTTCTCACTTTGGTAGTCACTTGGATGATATGTACTGTCCAGATACATGACTGTTAGCACTGCACATGTAAGTGGTAACGTACAAGCATTTTCCACCCAAAAAGCAGACACTTAAAAACAAACTCACCTAAACTTTTGATATAACCAGAAACTAAAGAATCCTGAGAGAAGAAAAGAACCACCTCTTCTTCCACAAACGCTACACCAAAAAGTACAGTATGTATTTCAAAAGTCCTTCTTCAAATTTCCAACCCCAAATAATTATTCCTTGCTTGTCTTAATAAAGGCTCAGGAAAAATCTCGGTCATTAGCATGTTTGTAGAACTAGTCTGCATGCTAGTCTGAAGAGATGCAATGCTCCGTCCTTAACAAGCAGCTGGTATGAAGTTCAGAGTTTTAGTTTTTGCAGATCTGCCCAACTCAATCTAGTCATACAGTACAGACTGAAAAAAATCAATCTGGTGGCATTTCTCAGCCTCATTGGAGGCTGAGAAAAGGCTACCTTTGTTTTAAAAAAAGTCAAACCAAAACATAAGGTAAGTCAATCTTAAAAAAAAAAAAAAAGCCCAAGAAAGTTATCATTCAAGCAAAGATGATAGTAGGAAACTTGATATGGATCTTGTTACGTATCAGTATAATCTGGCAGTAATAAAAGCATAAATT
Source organism: Elanoides forficatus (assembly GCA_025311575.1). Taxonomy (NCBI): domain Eukaryota; kingdom Metazoa; phylum Chordata; class Aves; order Accipitriformes; family Accipitridae; genus Elanoides; species Elanoides forficatus. The sequence goes on from JAOBAS010000020.1 coordinate 25,741,333, forward strand.
TAAGCTAGACTATAACAACTAGCAGTAAAAATAAAGTAAGCGCACCTTAATACAATTCATAGTCTTTCCTGAACATAGTGCTAGCATTCCATGAGATCAAAACACCCATATGCATATTCAGCACTTCAGGGTACATCCCTCTACCTTGACAAAAACACTGAAGTAATTTATTGCTGTTTATTCCCCAAGAAGGCAGGGGGGGGAAGCCCAAACATTTTATCACTAATTTTCAAGAAATAGAGGCATAATTTTTAATCACTCAAGAAAAAGAAAATCCTTATTGCTGGGGATTCCAAACCCATCCTCAAGCAGTGGTTCCTGAAAGGTGAGACTACGGGTGTCTGACAGCAGTTGTTTTTAGAGCAATGTGACGCAGCAGCAGCGGCTACTCAGGTTTGCAAGGAAGCTTTAAAGCTGACAATATGGGACTGGTACAAACCTCTTGGAATTGGTACTTTAGGATACAAGTATCATACAAGAAGGCAACAATCCTCTGTTGACTTTATTCCACAAAACCCAAATGTAATCAACTTCTCCAGTGAAAAGTACTAAGAATTCACTCTCCTGTGCCTACTTCTAGTATAACTATGGGTGAATCATCTTTCATGGAAGTTCTGCAGCTTCCATAGATCTACAAGCCAAGAAATTTTAAAGTTTGAGGGACTCCTCCAGCAAACCAAAAGTAGTATTACAAGAACAAGATAGTATTTTTGCTTGCGTTTTGCCACTGAAAAGCATTCTCTTCTATGCTGCACAAGATACCCTAAATAAGACCCACACCAGATGAAGAAAATGTGCTTTGATTTTGAAACAGGTTGTGGCAGTAAATGTAAATGACTGTCAGAAAAAGTAAATGAATCATTCTAAAAAGGTATATTGTAATAGTAATGTAGAGAGCCTGGTGCAAACTCCATTAAAAACCAATGGCCACTGAACTTTGATGAGTCCTGGAGCACAAAGAAAATGAAAAGCAGTTTCGCTTTAGTGAGATTTAGACTCAAATAATTTTAAATAGCCAAATTAAGAAATACCCCTCTGCCACAAAAATTAGCCAAGAATATGGATGCTTGGACAGTGCTCTACAAAAACAGCATGAGGAGAAAACGACTGAAGTGTGTACAGGGAAAGTATTTCCTACAATGGAAATGGCTGACTGATTCCAGTCTTTGGTGCAAAATAATGAGACTACCATCACTCAGACCAAGTAGGTGTTGGCTTCCCCAGAGCTCTATAGGCTTGCCTTTTTTCAAGTTCAATGACCTCTGTGCCAAATGGGTTAAAAAACATAATTTTTGTTTTGATTTAGTTATTGTCATTGCTCATCACCTCCTCATTCACAGGCATCAAGTGGAGATAAAAAGTTCAGACACAAAGGGCTCAATTCACTAGCCCACAGCACCATCCAGTCCTACTTTGAAATATCCTGCCTGGTCTTCCATTGCGGCTCTGAAAGGGCACAAGCCTTCCCACAGGTCCCAAGTCATATCCCACAGCCCCCAAGTCATATCCCACAGCCTTGTACAGGTGCTTCTGATGCTGTAGTTAAACTTAAGAGACATTAGATACCTGCGTGTGAGCAACTGAAGCAGTTACAGAAATACTGGCAATGATACACACAGTGTTCTAAGGTTTAGTAAAATTTTTCCATAATGTATTTATTCATGTGTGGATTTAATAAAAAAACCTAGTTCTTCTATAAGTGCTTTGAAGATACCAGATTGTTAATCCTCTTCATCCCCCTAAAGATGCATTCTCTAGACACTCAGCCATAAAAGATAAGGCTCTATAGGACCTCAGGAAGATGTTCAATCTGCCTTTCTCTACAAGGGGAGGTAAATCGGAATTAGGTCCTAATTACCTGGGAAGCTGGGTAAGTGTGAAAAATAACCCAGATAATGGAAAAACACAGATAAAAACTTGTAGACAACTATCATCTGTATCAAGCACAACAAAAAACCCCACACTCCAAGCTCCACAATATCCTGCACTTTGAAAAAAGAAAAAAAAAAAATTAAAAAGTTACAGAAATGAGCTTTACAAATAGTCTGGTGGAATTTTTTTTTATATAGTATGTTAATGCAGCATCAAGAGCTAATGGTTTTCTTCAAGGATGCTTTACAGAAGACTACCTACACCAGGTAGAGTGTTACACATTAAGTCAGAACATCACTCTGCTCTTTCATCCAGCTCTCTGCATGCATGATGTATTTAACTTCTCCTCACAGACTGCCTTGGTTTCCCAAGGTTCCACCTCTTCCAGTATTCTGACTGACACATTTTGTCAGACAGAGAATGCCAGTTTCTGGTTTCTGGGAAGCACGTCTCCCTGCCAACCTTGATCCCTGACTTTATTTAATATACCAGGTAAGTGAGCCTGAACGTGTCCCTTCTCTGCCTCCTCATACAGAAAAAGAGCTTTGACAGATATGCCATCATTCCACTGCTGAAATAATACAATTGGTGCCCTGTTCACCATTGCTCACAGGCTGCAGCAGACATTGGCAGCAAAGTCCTTTAATATAATGGCTTGAAGTCCTGTGATTAGGTCTGCAATTAAGCTCTCTTTCTTTTGATGTACTCTCTAGCTGAAGTGTATTTTCACACTGCAGTTTACTGATTTTATTGCCAGGTGCTGAGTGACAGGCGATCAGAGAGTGCCTGATAAATTGTCACTGTACAGTTATCTAATGTAGCTCAAGTTTAGTTACAAACTTTTAAATTAGAGCTACCGTATCACATACTCACTTTTACAAGCAGCTTTTAAAGATGGTCCAGGTCAAATAAAAAGCAAATGTAAAGATCAAATACTGAAGACAAATTAGGTTAGTATTTAACAGAACAGTCGAGAGAATATTAAGTGCCAGAAAATATGCACTGTGACTGTGTGTGTCAACACACCCCAGATGGCTAACATAATGAAGGTGAGTACGTACTCCAGAAGCCAGCATCCTGAGCTCTACACTAGTTAATTTAAAGCTCAGCAGACAAATCTGAAAGCCAATTTATTTCTGAATAACAGTATACACATAGACTTTTTTTTAAATTCAGTTTATATGCTCCAAAGTCACCATTACAGAATCTTAAATTTCTGAGTGTATGATGCCATCGGAAATCCCAGAATTATCCTCCAAGAGGCTCAACCACATCTTGGTGCCAGTGTTTAGGAAAAAGCAGTCAATACCACAAGATCTGCTCAAAGCCAAGAGAGAATTCAACAACTCTAAATTAAACACAGATAAAAGCAAAAAACCGTGAGAGGTAATAGTAACAGCATGGGGAACCTTCACATGCTCTTGGAAATGGCAAAAGCTGGGGCAAAACCCGCAAACTAAGTCTGCATAAGAGTGTCCTTTTGTTGTTTCTTAAGTTGTGAAGGTATAAATACTGGTATTGAGTGAATTAGCAACAAATTATAATATCAGCAAGCAGTCTGACTGCATGTCACTAAATTGGCAATATACGGACATATTCTGAAATACACTCAGTCTGTAGTAGTTTAAAAGTTACGTAAAGGCAAGACTTCTGATAAAGTTTTCCAAAACTTTCTGTTGCCAGATCACAACATCAGATGTTATCATAGAACCCCATCAAAGAACAATAACCCACTGCATTTCCAAAATACAAAAGGGCTCCAAGCACTGAGGCAGTGAATCAACAAACCTTTGCTTATTTAACAAAGTAACAACATTATGCATTTTGCTGCCATGCTGTTTATAAACTATTTTCTAAACTGAGGGACTAAGAAACCAGGCGTCCTTGCAGCAGAACAGAATTGTAGTTCCCAGCAGCAATAAGGATTTAGAACATGCCACAATTAATGTTGCACTAGAAAAAGTTTTAAAATTGGCTTAATGAGACTTTTTCTTTTTAATATAATGGCAAAGCTAATGAAAAACTGGAATCAGACACTTCTTTGTTTCAAAAGCCTACTGTTATTTTTGAGTCAAATAATAAGAAGTGACAGAAGTCTGTTTTAATCACATGATGGTTCAGTGGTAAAAATGCATTTCAGAATTATTTGACCTACAGCCTCAGCTGGGACCATGAGCAGCAGCAGCTTGTCTAGGGGGTATGACTGAATAGGAGAATTCACTTTCCTTTCATTCCCAAGAGCAGGTAAAGCAATGGAAGCGTTCAACACTATCATGCAATTCAATGCCACACCTTTCATGAAGGAGTTCCTTATCTCTGTGCTTTCCCAACAGAACCCATTATCCTTCAAAAAAAGTATACTAGAGTTCAAGCAAAAATATCACCACCTTGGATTCTCACGATACACCTAAGACACTCAAAGCCTTGGAACATCAGTTAAAGGGTGTTAAGCAGCATATTAAACAAAGGGAAGTTATAATGATTAATCCCCAGAAAGCCCATATTGCACATCAAGCATTGATTTTGGGTGGGAAGAGTGTAAAGATTACCGAAAACTCTTTTCAGGACTGCAGGAGGTGAAACAATTACAATAATCTAATCCTATTAGAAAAAAAAAAAAAAAATTACTGTACCCCCCTAGGACAAAAGAGGGAGAGCCAATTGTTAAATAAAACTTCCTTGTAGCTCTAAATTTAGAATTTCCACATAGCTCTGAATTTAGGCAAAGTCACAAGGGTAATTAGTTCATGTGTTCACCACCTGTTGTGCCACAACAGAAACTAGCTAAATAATGCAACCAGTGCAAAACTTCCCTGGACACTGCCAGGCAAAGGTTGGATCCTGCAAGGTGCTGCACCCCATGGCAGCTGAGAGCACACCACACCTGTTAAAATTGGGATATTTACATTTTTCTTTCCTTTCAAAACATAAAAGGCTCAACGTGCACTTGAAAAGGCACTCAGTCACTCTGCAGTAACAGGACAAGTTTTAGACTGTAGCATGGTTGTCACTGTTCACTAGTATTTGTGTTAACGTGCAACAAGTTAGTAGAATGTGGATGCAACTCTCTTGGTAAGTTTTATGTGTCTTATTCTTTGTTGGTTCAGGAAAAAAAACTTACATTTTGTCTAAAAACTTGGGTTTTGGTAAATATGTTCTCCGGTAATATTTCTAAGACAAGAACATTTTGCAAAGATCATTAACTCTCAATGTCACTATCTTCTTCAGGGCAAATACATGATTATAAATGTACGTGCACATATACACCCATCTAAGTATGTTCAGACACTGTTCCAAGGACATCTGCTATAGCTGTTCTTTTAAACTTGTCATGCAAGACTTTTCAATAAAAGAAAAATTCTATGCGGTAGACTTCTTTCAGATAAAATTCCCATGTAACTGCCTACACAGTATATTTTCAAGCCCCTCCATGCACTTATGGCAATGTAGCAATGGCAACATCACCAGTGAAGACTGGGTTTAACTCTTCCCTCACATCATTTAGACCTTGCTTTGCTTGTTAATTTAGATGAGTGAATACACTGTGTTACCTACACCTGGGATCCCATTACTCTATGAAGACAGCTTCTTAAAAAATGCTGAAGTACTGGTATGAAATGCATTTATTAGTAGAGCTGAAAATACACAGCTTTATATTTACTACAGTTTATATTTATGTTATAGTTTCTCATGCTTACTTTCTCAATTTTTTTTTCTTTTCTCTTCATATGGGACTTATTTCTTAATTTGTAATTACTGTTTTCCTTCATTACATACAGACAATTTATTAAATCTATTTCAAAGTTTCTAAATAGCAAAAGAAGAAGTCACACCCTGAACAGATAATGATACCTTAAGAAAAAGTGACAACCTGTTCATAAACTATTCTGGTAATACACTGGTTCATTTGCTTCCTTTATTTTTATTGCCAAAATGGGTCTGCTTGAAAGCAAGGTTTCTACTGCTACAGTATCTCATCTCTTCACTCATTTCAAGCTATAATCCTTTAGTTATCACGGAGGTGGTGACTTGCCAAAATAAGGGTAGGACTCAAATGAAGAAAAAGTAGTGGAAACAGATCCAATTTTCTTTTTAATGCCAGAATAATAAAAGAAAAAACCAAAACCAAACCCAAAAGACACAAAAAAAAAAAAAAAAAGAAAAAAGAAAGAAAAAAAAAAAAGAAAAAGCATGGTTTATTGACACAGATGTTTTCTGTCTAGCCAGTTAAGGATTTTTCTAAAAGGTGCCAGAAGGCCTTTATAATACTTACTTCCTCATCCTCCTCTTCCTCTTCATCATCAGACACAATACTATCATTTAATGGCTCTTCTAGAAAGAAGCACAACAAAACGGTGTAAGAATACATTTACCACTTAATCTCTAGTCATTGCCCCTCTTTCACAAGAGTAATATTTAGCTTGCATCTCATATAGACATCCCATTCTTTTCAAGATAACTATTGGAATTATTTGCTCCTATAAAGCATTCTAGAAATCACTGAAATCAATTAATATCTGAGAAAATGGCAGAAACAGAAACACTCTGGAATAGTTCTTTTCTCATAAATCCCACCATGATGCCTCAGTGTATTTATCAACAAGACTTAAATGAAAGTGCGTGCACTTGCAAGTTTGTCTGTTTTTCAAGTAATTGTTAATAAAAGACTATACTTCTCCCTACAAACACTTCAATATTATACTGCTTTTATATGTAAAAAGATAGCAGTCATGTAGAATATTTATTGCAACTTTTGGACAAACTCATTTCCCTAGAAAAAAAGCAGCCAGGCTTATGCTGGAAAACTGTACACTCAACTTTTACTCACCAATCAGACAAAACCTTTTAAAAATACCATTCACAGGGAGAAGAGGAGCGATTCTGTAACCCTGATGAACAAATATTGCATAGTGGCAACACAATGCTTAAATACTTTATTTGTGCTTTTACAAGCTAGAACCGTAAGATACGCTGTCTTCTGCTCTTTCCAAAAGCCAAAGAAAGCAGTCAAACTTGTTCTATTTTTATTGTACAGAAAGATTTAATCAGAATTCACCTTCTTTTCATTATTTGCTTTCTCTTTCTTCAGCCTTCCTTTCAGCCACAGGGAACATAAAATAAAATAAATATTTCACCTCCTCATACTTGTCTGTATTAACAAAGCATCTACAACTCCTCAGAACCATCAACATACTCTCCAAAAAGGATGTTCCCTGCCCCCTGTTCAGGATAAGCCATTTCAGATTAACAAAGCTATATTTCTCAACAGAGCAAGAGGTGAGCAGAGACAGATCTAGTCCCTAAATCCTGCTTTACAAATTGTATCACCTGTTTATTTCTGCAGTTGAGAGCATTCTCTCATGCTAGTGGCCTCACAGTAATGAAAGAAAACAGTCAAGGTCATTCTATTTACAGTCCCAAAACTTTGGAATTGACACCTACTTAGCCTTTTATTTCTTCTTTCTAATTGTAACACAAAAGGAAATTTTAAAATACACCTGACACTCAAATCTGGACATTCACTATTCACCCTCTCTCAGACCATCACACTATTGTTATTCTTTGAGAGTTTCAACGCCAAGTAAAAACATGAGCTTTCTTATGGCTTTTGTGAAAGATTTACAGCTCAGATAGCTGCATCTGTTCTTCTGACCTGAATGGAGCTGCTTGATAATAAATTCAATCTGTCGGATCATCTCTGCATTTCCTTCCTTGATAAAGCAGCGCAGAATTTCTTCCATTCCCTGGAAGTAGTGGAGAACATTGCTAGATCGGTATTTCATGTGACCACAGTGACAGAGTTTTATTAGCTAAAAAGCCATTGTTTTGTCAGGAAAAAGAAAGGTAGTGTGAAACAAACCACCGTGTCCAGCTTTAAGCTCTCCGTTTTGTCCATACACTTCCCCAAACCAAAATAAATATGCTGTCTAGATTGCTGCTAGGTTTAAATATCAAGTATCCATGATGAACAGCAAATTTTTACAATAGATCTGCCGCTTCTGCCTTCTGAACTCAGTACACAATAGTCAACAGAAAAGGGCAAATTTGCATTCACAGATACAACAGTGCAAGGTTCAGAGAAGGAAAGTAAAAAGCAGGACCAACTTTGACCTCTTAAACCCAGTTTCTCTCTTTGTGGCCCCTTACAGGTTTGATGTTGTGTCTTTAATCATTTAAGATGACTTCCAATCCTCTGTGCTTTGTGAGGTAAAACATCTGATAACAATTATGTCTGCATAACTCTCTAGGTTAATCCTTAAGATATAAAGATACACTGCTATCCCAGGAATGGCTTCCTCAAATCCAGAAGTCAAAACACATTCATTACCATTAGACTAACTTTCACAGGAGATCAATTCCTAGTTCTGCTAAAACCTTCCTCCTGCTGCCGTCCCCAGCTAACCATGTCTAAGGCAGAAACAAAAGCAGCAAGAGGAACTGATCCTCTTAATGGCTATTCAGTGGTGCAGAATGAGTTAAATAAGGGGAAGAAGTAGCAAGTCAGCTGAAAGCATCTCCTGGGCCACATCCAGTCTATGAAATTCTAGATGGACACTATTCTAAAATAACACCTTTAATTTATAATTTAGATAGAATTCTTCACACTGCTGGGGCTCCACTTCTGGGAAAAGACCAGCAAATATGGCAAAAGCATTTAAGACATACACTCACACCTGCTTGAATACCAAAGGTGGAGGGCCTCTTGTGGATTCCCTTCTGAAATGCCATGGCTCCTACCTCACAGCCCTGCTGCACACTGCTCAACAGGTACCTGTGTGCATGCCATATTTGGCATATGCCTTGATCTTTGTGCTATGCAAATAGCACTTCTTACCATTGCTCTGGCTTCTTCTCGGACAGAAGGGATGGCAAGAATGCTATACAGCGCTCCATTCACATATGGTTGTATCTAAGAGGAAGAAATAGTCATACCACTAAGAAAAACTTACATTCACCCCAGCTGACCATAAGCAAAATTTAAGAGTGAAGGTGCAGAACAGCTGTGTTCAGAGAGTTTAATCAGGCTAGCCTGCACTTGCAAAAATTCTCACTTGGGAAGCAGTGAACTTTTAAGATGCAAATATATTGTCATATGGTTGATCTAAATCAGTACTGCTGCATGCCGATTCCCCCCCCCCCCGCCTCCTTCAATCCATCAGGTTTGAATTAAGAGTGTTACAGGTAAATATTGATTTTGGAAATACTCAGCACATTATGAGTCATAGCTAAACCACTATTGCACAAAGTAGGAAGGTTTTCAGCAAAACCCCTCAAATCCCAAAGCTTTTGAAAGTTGTCTGCAGAGAAAAAGGCCTGAAGATCAGTAAGTCTCCAACCAGCAAGAACACTGCCTTTTGAAATTCAGTGGGGTTTCTCCCTCCTCCCCTTTCCTTAGCATTATACCTGCTTGTTTAAAGCATGTTTCAGACGAGAGAAAGGTCTGAAGGGCAGAGAAATCTTGCTTTCCAGCTAGAAGACTTCTGCACTTTCCCGTCACTGTCACTTTGAGTCTCGCGTAACATTTCTGACTATACTAAGAGAACACATCTGTCACACCCGGAGCACACCTCAGACCACCTGAGGTGGTCAATATTCAAATATTGAATTAGCAGAATATTGAATTATTGAATAATTGAATTAGCAGAAAATGTGCCTTTTGCAGAACAGCTTGTTTCTTCGAGACCACATAGCTACCGCTAAGCACTTCGGGAGGGCTGGGGAATATGCTGACCAGTAAAGAGCAAAAACCTTGAAGCTCCTGTCCACTTACAAGAGATTCATACAGTCTTTTTAACCTTGAAAAAAAATCAACCAAAAAGCCAAATAAATGAGAGCTTGCCCAGCTAGCCATAACAGTCTGAAGCTGGCATCTCAAATCACAGTATTCCTTTCTCCAGATACCGTTTTGGAGGCAACAGGCTGATACCTGGGTGCTCGGACATGCTGGCGGGCAGGTTCTTCTTGATCTGCTGGCAGATAGGGCCAAACACAGCACCTGCAGGACGACATGCCTCTGTTCCCCCAGTCCCTCAAACCCAGGAAACGGAGTGTGAATAAAGGCATGAGAGCAATGAATCCAGGAAGACCCTTTAGAGATCATAAAGGAGACCCAGTCTATCCATGGAGCTGCAATTAGATTAAGGTGCCAGGTATTATCATGTACTCCAGGGTCTCCTTCAAATGGAATTCAGTCCCATTTAAACGGGAACCAAGAACCACCCAATGTCTTTTCCCTCCCTATGGGCATTCTGAAACACACTCATTATGAAAAGGAAAGGGTTCACACAAAACTACTTGAAAAGAATTTCCCTCTTCTATGCAAGTAGAAAACATGCCTGAACCTTTTCCTTGTTACTCATTTCTACAAAAAAAAAAAAAATCTGATTATAATAAATGCCCAAGTACATTGTCAAACCTTTCCTTCCCTCCCCCACCATGACAGTTCCTAACTAATCACACTCTGATTGTTTTCTTCCAATAATTATTGTGAATCAGGCTCTCGTGAATTTGGTAACAGCTGAAGAGTATCTTTTTGACATCACGTAGCATAATTAGAGCAGAGCAAGGCTTTTTTTCATGATTGAATAGCAGGGTTAGTCACATTGATGAACTCCATCAGAACACCCATGACAATGCAATGCCTGTGTTGCTGCTAACCAAGCCACACTGGCTACAGAAGTTCACAGGAAAAAAAAAAAAAAAAAAATCCCTGAAACCTAAAAATAGACACAACACATTGAGACGATCATAATGGGAAGGCTTGCGGTTGTTACAATGCTATGGGGGGGAGGAAAGCCCATCAGATACTCATTGCTCCCCAATACAACAGGGTCTACACGTGCGGTCGTGAAATCACAATTTTTGACCGGTAACATTAATTGCAGTCTCATGCTGATATGTGCTACACTCCGATACAACGATCTTATTAACAGATATCACACTGCAAAGCCCAGCGGTAAACAGCTAAAGCCAAAGGCTTAGCTGGAAAACTCATCCCTTAGAAGCATCTCTGGCTCCAAGGGAGCACCTTGAGGATAACAGCTATTTTAAAGGAGCATAGATATTATGGCCCTGACAATAACATGGCCGATATTTTGCCGAGTTACTGGCAAAAGGACAACTAAGAAGCACACGGTAAAAAAAAAATAAAAATACACAAACCTATGAAGTTTAACAGCATTTGTCACAGACCTTTTATCTGAGATTTACTACAATTTGTGGCCTTGCTTGCCCCCATGCACTTCCTAAATCCTGTGGGAAGTCTATATCTGCACCATGACACAAATCACACTAAAAGGATAGTACTGGCTATTATAGAGCGATTAAAGCTTTGTGCTGCTATCCAAAAGACTGTTTGGGTTTGTTTTTTTTTTTTCCCCCAATGTAAGCTCTTGCAAAAGAGGAGGGGGGAGGGAAAAAAAAAATGCTGAAAAAGCAGGGCACAGAATACCATATATCGTGCGCCCACATTTTTCCCTATTAAATAAAAGGGCTTATTAGTAGGCTTTGAGGAAAGAGCTCTATGTGCTCCTTCTCTTTAAGAATACTGCTTAAGTTTTGTAGAGGGTAGAATCAAAGCAAAAAGAAAAACCCGCCATCCTTAGGCAAGCCCACGAGTCCCCAGCGATCCGCAGCTCGGGGAGGTGGACGCAGCACGAGGGGTAGGCAGTCGGTGGGTAGGTCGGCACGGACACACCAGTCTTCGGCTGCATCTGTCTCCTCTCTGCTCTGAGATACTGGAAGCACCCTGAAAGTCAGGATGGGAGCCTGGGGGCTTGTTTATTCCACCCTACCAGAACCTTGGCACCACTACTAGCAAAAAGGGAGGAAACCACCAGAAACTCCAAGTCTGAGGCGACGATGATGATGATGACGGACCGGATTGCAGGTGGACTCCTTCTGATAGGCAGGCGAGACAGTAAAACGACCTTCCTGAAAGGAATGCACACACTTGCAAACCCCTAAAAATAGTTGTCATAATAATTAGCTACTAATTAGTATCAAATACGATACCTGTAAAATACCATCAGTTATCTAGAGTGCTGGAACTTTCCAAGCATCCTCAACTCTTGGGAACGCGGCTGTAACAAACTGCGGTCTTGGCTCCCACTTCTCTGGGGAGACGGAGGTACTCTGCTTTTTTCATTATTTATTAAGCGGAACTAAGCAAAATGATTTATTCTCCTCACACGTGCAAGTGTTCGTTGGAACAGCTTTAAATTATTAGTCAGTTGGTGGGAGGTATTGCGCCGAATATTACATTTTACTGGACACTTATGTACACTAACTACCCTGTGGAAGTTAAATAGAGAAATGGGTCATTTAAACAAACACCACCGGGACTATTTATTTCTCTCTCTTTAAAGCCTTATTCTCGACTGGGCGAGAGCTATTCTCATGCGTCTGACTACTACTGAAAAGCAACGGGCTGACTCACAGCACATACGGCCAAGCACGTGTGTAAGTTTTTGCATGCTTGCGAGCCTTTCCAGTAATAGAGCCTTCGGTTGTCCACACTTCAGGGCAGGCACTGCTGCCCCTGAGTTTGCGTAAAGCAAATCCTGGGTGGATGCTAAACAAGTGATACGCTTTGAATTGCCTAGCCAACACCTTTCTTACTCTTAGCCTACTGAATATTTTACTACATTTAATCTAAGACAGGAGAAAAGAGATATTTTCCTTGTCTTCCCCCCCCGTTGCACAGTTTCTGAACCCCGTTACTGACAGGCACTACCTATACGGAGGGGTACGGATTTCATACCAAAGCAACTTTTTCCTACGCACCAGCTAGAAGGTGAAGCAAGGCTGGCAATCGTGCTGGTATCCGGCAAGCTCCGCTCTCAATACTCCCATTATACATGTTTGCCGTATACAAATCCCTTGCAAGCTGGAACCGCACACTAAGCCAAGCAGGTGGCCGCTCTCTTATTCCCGCCTCGCAAAACATTTTAAGTCCTGAATAGAAATGAGCTTACATTCGCACCTGCATCAATTCCTTTGCATATCCAAAAGCGAAAGAGAGTTTAGTTTGCTGAGCTGATCAGCAAAACCCGTTCCAAGTCATATTTGGCTACAGTGAATCAACTGATTTGATCTCACGCCAACAAAATATAATTGACCTCGGAGAACAAGAGAAGCAAATGTACTACTTTTTTTCCCCAGCATTTTCTAATAAGTTACCTAAAGTGCACACCACATCATTTTCAAATATCACAGTTCTCATACAAGAAATAAACCCATTTACATCCACTGTCACACATGAATAGCAACAGAAAAGGGCTTATCTGAAAAGGTGATACATTTGTACTCCGAAGAGAAACCACTGAGAATCTTAAGAAGCTGCAAGCTGCAGAAGAAAGGGAAAAAAAACCAACCAAACTTCTGAGGCTGACGTTAGTTACTGTTCAACAGCACCGCTGCCATTATCAAGGAGCCGAGAGCCGCTTACTGTTTTATAATGGTCACAGGAAAATTTACTTCTCCCACGAGCAGGGACCTGAAAAGTCATACTACTTATTGGCATATTTAACGTGAACATATACTGCTCGAGTCCAGCTTGCTCTTCCTTCTCAAGGGGTCTACAGTTAAATGACGATATATACGCTGGCATGCGAAGCTTGGGCGGTTAATTTTAGCTGAAGACACGCATGCACGGTGCTCAGATTTCTTACAGTCACATTTTGCATCTCCCACCCTTCCTGCAGCTCTTCCCTTACACCCCCACTGCTCCCTTCTCATACTACTTACTGTCTGTAACACAAAGTTCCCGTGTTTGACATCTATTTCAAATAGGACCAATATATTTTATATACACGCTCTTATAAAATGAAGCTCTTTGCAGCAAGCATAAATTTGGGAGGCCTTTTGTGTTAGACGCTGTAAGCGTTAAAAGACAAGTCCTAAAAAAATTGTTGTGGCTTTTTTGTTGTTTTGGTTTTTTTTTACACAATCAGAAGACTTTCTACCCACTAGTGAGACAACCCCCTTCATCTAAACGCTCCCAATGTCTGTGGAGGTTTATGCTCTGAACAGAAATCCAAAATTCTGCACGCCACAAAAATCCAGATATATCCTTTCTTTGATATTTGGAGCATTCACAATATCGATTGAACGTTGGAAGGTTGTATCTATCACAAACGCAAGCTAAAAAGCCTAAGGCTAAATTAGACCTCAAGCGGACGTCCACACGACCTGCCTATTTTCCGAAGCACGGCCTGGTACCGACAGCAAGGGCTGCCTGCCCTCTGGCAGGACCCCACCGCATGCAAGTCACCCCCACATCCCACGGTCTGATCGTGTTGCTGGCATTCCTTAAAAATACAGAGAACTGGCCCTTGTAAGCCGCTTTGCTTGAATTTTTTTTATGTTAAAAAACTACCGTTGCCAATGTTGACAAGGTGAGACGCGATGACTGCTCCACCTCCGCTCTTGCCAAGTTGAAGGATAGATGTCTGACATTTTACCTGTTTATTTTTCAAAAGGCACACTTCTGCCAGAGTAAAATCTATACGGGTCTTTTAACCGCTCCATGAAAAGTAAACAACTTGGTAGCCACACCGTCTCCACATCAGCTCTCCCCTCCAGCAAAGCCCACTCACCGCCAGCAGAGGTGTGTGTTTGTTTTGGGGAGGTGCGGGACAAACAGGGCTTTGATGGAGTTTGAAGAGAACATAACATACCACGACCATCCAAGACACGAAGGAGCTGCTTTACCTACATCGCGCCAAGAGCTGCGCCTCTGACGGGCCCAGGAACACTCGACTGTGCCGCGAGCAACGACTCCGCTAATGCGAAGACAGGCACCGGATTGAGCACGAGGAGGGTGGAGGTTTGCACATGTTTCCCCCCCCCAAACCCTGACCACGGAAGAAGGAAGAGAGATCTAACTTCGGGCAATTACGCTCTTAGAGACAGCTTTCCGCTGTAAGCATCCAATACTACGACGCTCAACGTGGTCAGTTCCCAAAACTCAGCTTAAGTTTGGCACGCTTGGCTTGTGACAGCAAATACATCTTCTAAACTTTTCTAATGAAGACAGACTCATTTTCTCTATTTGGGAAAGGTGTAACAGACCGTTCCAAACAGCTGCTGTAACTGTACTGGTGTTTTTTTCCCAGTATCACAAATCCGTACGGCTTCAGTATCCTCTCCGGGCAGAGAGCCACGGCTGCATGCAGGATCAAAACAGACAATCACTGCTGTATGCAACTCAGAGAGAAAGGGTAAGGAAAAGACTCCAGAAGATAACAACACCAGTGTGAAGAGGGCTCAAAACGAAACCTGACTTGCCATGTAGCATGTTAAACACAAACTCGTTCCTTTATTCCATTTTCTCCCGATTGCTTAGAGGATTCATTCCCCAAAACAATGTTCACAGTTGTGAAGCAACTTCAAACAAAAGCAAAAGCGGTCTCAAAGGCACATGAGACTAAACCATTTCAACTCCTAGCTACGTGTGATGATGAAAGTTACCTGATCCAAATGCTGAGGCCAAAAATGTTGCAAAGGCTTTTCTTGATTTTTAACAAAAGCTATTTGCTGTGGGGATTCGGGAATTACAGAAATTGGCCTTTGTCTCGCCCGAGAGACCAAATCCTAGCCCTCTTTTAGCCAAGAAGGACAACACAGCATTCCCTTTTGGGTCTGCTTAGTGCTTGATTGAAAACATTGAGTCTTCAAAACCAGGGGCTGGGTAGGTTCCCTCCATGCCAACACTCTGAAGTCACCGGTAAACTCTCCTCCGCTCCCGCAAACAGGATGTCTAACGCCACTCAAAAACCAATGAATCATCTGCACTGCTTTTCTCTCTCTGTAAAACGTGATTTAGTTCAGCGTCCAACATTTTCACAAGAGGTAATACTTCTGAAGTTGCCAGAAGGTAGTGCTTTCTAACACTTGGAAGGACATAAAGCAAACTGTAACCGAGACAGGGATGAAAAAGTCCGTGCAGCTGAGTTAAAGGCCAACAACCTATTCATCGCTCTATCTGCCAGGCAAGATGAATGCAAAAATCCAGAGATGGAAGGAACAAAAGAAGGAGGAAACAAGACCCAAACTTGAGGAAGCACTTGACCACACACTTGCTTCAAGCATGTACTCAAGTCTCAATTACTTAGCACACATTTAACTCCTCTGAACAGGAATGCTGTACTGAAGTTGGCCATTAGGTAATTACATATTAATTCCATTATTTTTCAAGGTTATTGATGGTAAGAGTAAGAATGAGAAGGGGCCAATTCTCTTCCTAAAAAGTTTATGTATATTCTACCCGTGCTTCTATTACTAATGCTCCTGCTCTTGGGCACTGTCTTAAGTGGGACAGTTGGCTAGACAAATCTTAGGTGTGACCTACTTTTGAAAGACCTATTTTTATTTTAAGCTGCATTTTTAAGATGGTGAAAAATACTTTGTGACAGCTGAGCATTAATTTGTGTGGCAAAGACTCAATCCCAAAGATGCAGAAAAAGACGAAGAGTCTCAGAAGGGTTCAGTATCCCAATTAGAGACAGCTTATCACAAAAGCTCAACTTCTACTTAGCCATCAAAATAAACAGACAAATTTTCAGACACTTCTTAAAAACCTAAAAAAGCACTCGATTTCCAGAACTTTAAAATATCATCTTCACTTTTTGGTGAGGAAGAGAGAAAAAGGAATATATACGTGTATATACCCACATAGACAGACAGATGGGGCAACACAGCCCACACCCTAAATGTTTTGCTAATGTGATCTTGAGATAAAATTCTTGCATTTGAAAATACTAACAACCACTTACCCATACGTGGCAGCATTTCTGGTTTTGTTATGTCATTTACTGTATTGCTATTCGTACTAGAAATCAGGCTACAGCAGAAGGCTTTCTGCATATCCAGGGATCACCAGGGCTTTGTCATATTTTACACAAAAGAGTAAGGGGGTCTCCATAGATTGTTCCTGCTAAGCAGTTACCAAATCATCCAAGTTGTTGGGTTTTGGTTTTTTTTTTTTTCCTTCCCCCAAACAAACAAAAAGACGGAAGTGCTGAATTAATTTCCACAAACATAACAAACCTAATCTAATCATCTTGCAGTTGGCCATCTGTTTCACAAACGCAAATCTAACTGAATCTTCTACTAACCGATAACTTTCAAAATTGAATTGCCCATGCTGACCCTGCTTTCAGCTTAGTTCCTCCTGCTTCCATTTAAAGGCCTTGGAGGGTTTTCTATATAATGATCTATATGCCAATTCTATAGTTAGAAGACAATTGGTTAGAAGACATTTGGCACCAGATCAAACAAAAGTGCAGAGAAGGGCACTGTCCCCGTCTGTGGCGCAGACCAAGGGAATATGTAGCATAAAGAAGTTCTAGAGTACAGAAATTATAGTGACGACTCATTAGTTCCCCTTTCTCCACTATAATCTATGTCACAAAACCGAGACCTTTTCAGTCGAATGTATTTGTACACCTATGAAGAATTTAAGAAACAGCCCTCCTAACAGCAAAGAGCTAGCCTAAGTTACTAATTTATGGCTCTATAAAAGGATGAGTATTTTTTATCCCTAAAGGCCATTTACAGACGTACCGGCCAAGACCCCAGTTACCGATTCACTGTCTTTGGGATGAAGAATGTTCCTCTGTGCTTTCTAAGAGGAAAATTCTGCTTCTTCGGTCCTGGCTGACCTTACGCATTACCGGAGAAGGAGGGAGGGAGGGGGAGGCAGACGTCCGTCAAAGACAGCAGAGCCAGCGTGGGCACTGCTGGAGGCAGGACGCTGGACTCGGAGACTCAGTAGACCATCAGCCTGATCTGCGATGGCAAATCCTATGCTCCTAATTAGAGAGGTTCAGTGAAGTGACACCAGCCTATGCTTTCATTGATCTGGCAATTAAAATCAATACTGTAGGGTTTTACTAAAATTTCTGATGCTGAACCTCTACCATAACCTTCTACAAAAGGGAAAAAAAAAAAAAAAGCCAGTAAAGTACAATTTATAGCAGGCTAGTGATTAATAATTTAAACAATATTTTATGGCTGCTCAAGAAATGCAAGTACAGGCACAATTCCCACAAGCCTAAGAGGTTCAGGCATCTCCTCTTGAGAGCTTCCTTGCATAGCTAGCGGCCACTTAAAGGCCTTCTGCACCTTCCTGAAAAAATCATTCAAGCAGAGGGAATAGTTTTTGCACTGCTTCTGAGGCTTTATTCAGAAATATATATATAGAACAGTCCTTTAATAGTACTGTCAGGAGGCAGATCAATTGTAGATCTCATCTATTTTCAGCACAGAGGGTTTTAACATCAAGATATTTAGTGGGAATTGCTGTGTCTTGAACAGCATGACCTACCACGCTAGGACTTCCATTATTTCAGTTTCTTATGATCTCTATTGATACATACCTTTTTACAAGGTGGACGGTGGAAATACTGCCATTGCTATTAATACTCTTTTAACAATTACATGGCAGCAAGGAGCTCGATCAAAAGACCTGCAAGCTCTGGAAATTCAGGAAGCACCATGCAATGAGAGCAGACGATCCTAGCAGGGGCCTCCATCACTCCAATTCCTATTTAATTTTATGCACACCTACATAATCCCCGTCTCAGTTTGAGATCCTGCTTTTAGTTTCCTACGTTAAGTCCTGCTTCTGCCTGAACACCTCCACCTAGGAAAGTGTTACTCCAGCAAACTTAGGTGCTTAAACTTAGCTGAGTAACAGGTTTAATGAAAAGAAAAATAATATGGAATTTACAGGGAATAAGCCCCTGTAACTAATCCATTGTGGTCATTTTACTGGGGTCCATAGACATTAAACATTTGACTTTTTTTTTTTTTTTTTATTTGTAAACTCTTAGGATATAGGTAAAAGCACATCTATGTACGAACCCAAGTATGGTTTAAAGTAACATCAGATAAGAACACTGACATCGCTGTAGATAAAATCAGAGCAATTTACTGGTAATCATTTGGAAGGACAGAGCCTACCGGCATAGAAACAAGGCTTCTGGACATCAGCAAAATCAGTTTTTCTTTTTTGCCTAGAGGAAGGGTTGGAGCAATGTAGAACAACGAGCATGCAGCTAGTTTTGTTTGTTTGTTTGTTTTAAAAAAAAAAAAGAGAGAGAGCAAGAGAAAGAAAAAAAAAGGCATATGCATACATATATCCTAAAATCTTAATTCAGAAATTAACCACAGAGATACCAATACTAGAAGGAAAAAAAAAAAGCAAGCTATCAGGACTGGTTGTCTGTTTTTCTGCTCAAATACAACGAGTATTTATAGCATTACTTTCTCCAGTTCTTTGTTAACTACAGTTCAATCTGCATAATCGTAAAGCTTTAGAAATAGGAAAAAAAAAAAAAAAGAAAAGTCGCAATAGCTGTTGTAGCACAACATTTTAGGTTACAGGCCATTGTTTTCAAAAGGCAGGCTAAGGCTAGTGTCTAAAACTTGGAACTGTAGCAAATGAATTAAACCACAGGCAGACAGCCGAGTTGTGAATGAAATCTAAAATTACTATTAAAACAACGTAAAAGAAAAAAGGCAGCTTATTGGTTTTGGTTTTGTTTAAAAAAAAAAAAAAAAAAACAAAAAAAAACCGTGGCAATTCTACCACAGAACTCCCTCATACTATCATTTTTGCAGCATTGTTTTTAGCACCTTTGGCAACACTTTTGTTGCAAGTTTTGTTTGTCCAATCTCTTCATCACTAGGATGCTATGGATTATCCATTTTTACCTCTACAACTTCCCAGATCTCTCTTACAGGTGTTCTCCTGAGCCATCGCTGTAGGATTCGTGAAGAGCAAGACCGCTGGGCATTAGACTTTCACTCGTCATCGCTTTTATCGCTATAACACGTACGGCAGCCTCAGCAAAATGACAAATGCATTTCAAAGAATATAAGCTGGTGACACCCTGTGAGAATCAGAAGGATAGCTTGAGGCAACCGACAATTAGTGTGTGGTTCTGAGCCAGCTGCATTGCAGCTCGGACACGGACATCATTTTAAGGACCTCCTCGAGGCGAGTGACACTTATAGGCACGCATTAAAGGCGCGCATGCTTGTCTCGATCAGAGCGATTCTGACACAGAGACTAATAAAGAAAACAAACCCTACTGAACTATATAAGAGCTGACAAAGGCAGCAGCTGCTCTGCTCCACAGGCCAAATTTATATTTAGAGTAGGAGTTGGGAAAAATGGATCTTTACAGAAATTAGTTGCAGTTCATCCACTATGGCCCCCACACTGTCTAGGAGACCCAAAGATTCTAGAAGAAACCGTAAGTAAATCAGAGCACAATTTCATTTTTAAAACATGAGAAGGATCTAAATTCAACAGGATTCTCACTGATTTCATTTATATAAGGATAAAACAGATTGGCCAAACTTTTTTTTTTTTAAAGTTACGTTATAAGGAATCTTCAAGCTTCAGACCACGAGATCATCATAAAGTGACCATGCCCGTAAAAAACTTTCCTAATGAAATCTGATTTTAACTCGAAAGACATCAACATCTTATCAGCTTTAGCAATAATTCCGTTTGAGATATAAAGCAGCAAGTCAATACAAGTTTTATGGTAAGCGCTCTCAAAATTTCATGAAACCACCAACCTTTCGGTTTCGTGCCATAACACCAGGAGCGGCTGAAGCACAACTTCACGCTCACTAGATGTTCTAGTACTCTGGTGAAACTGTCGTCTTCTACAGGTTGACCAGGAAAATTGGCCTATGCCATTCCGATTTAAAAGGTACACTAAATAGCTCATTCGCAGCAACGACAAAGACCATGCCAGACGCTAGCCCCGAAGGACTGTTCTTCTGCACTTAAAAAAATATGTTCAAGTCCACAGACACATTCAGAAGAGTCATGCAGAGATAGTTCTGAAGAGCATACAGAAACAGCAGAAACTAACATTTGCCAACACACGCTGTAAAGAATACTGCTAAGGTGGTACAGTAGTGCCTCCAAAGAAACAGACCTCTCTACTACGGTTCCGAAGTTCCTAGAGGTTTTGAAGGATGGACGCATGTTTTGGCATATGCCATTAAGTCCTTAAACCTCACTTTGTTCATGCGTAAGGCAAGAAGTTAGTACTGCTACAACACAGTTGACGTAAGAAATAATTATCGAATGTGAACTATCTTAGGCAATAACTGCTAAGAATTCAAATTACTTTAAAATCAAGCAATCTTCAATGTTGAGACTGTAGACAGAAAATGAAACAAACAAATCAACCAACCCCAAACCAAAAACAACCAAAAACCCCCCCCACAAACCCAAGAGCATATGTGGTATAAAACACGGCATGGAATTATGCTGATGCTTGGGACCCTAAAGCAGATTTAACCCATCTCCATCACCTCATTAGCTAGTAAAGCCAAGCCACAGTCCAAAGGAGAAGTTGGTAGCACCTGCCTGCAGTATAATGGGCAAAGCCTGTGCAGTTTTATATGCTGACAATTTGTCCAGTGTTTTGCAAACCAGTAATGCAGAAAATAAGTTCTTAGCCGTACAATTCTGAGTGAAACATTTACATGCACTATAACTGCCTTTAGCACATCTGTTTCTGTATTTCTACAGTATCGATTTTTCCAGTTTCAGTATAACTAGTAGAAAATGGCACATTAAAGTATTCTGACAACCTGAATGAGTTAGTCTGTGTAGTGTTTTAAAGACTTCACATTTTCTCTTTATAAACTAGGACGTCGCAACACACCGGTAAGACATAAGGACAAGGGAGGGCTTTGCAAACGCTTCAGGGACACCTGCTTCACGCTGCTGACGTTTTATTTTCCCAACTCTCTGCAGATGCTTGTCTCAAAAGGCAAATAACCCAAAGATCAGATTAGCAGACTGATATTTCCATGGGCACAGCTAAGACTAACAGACCTCATAAAAGTACTTACTAGCCCTGGGACCAGCCTCCACCCCCCCAGAAGGCTTAAACACAATTAGCATCGGTTGTGTCTAACCAGTAAAGCAGATGTCTAACAAAGTAATAAACCTATAATTTTTACATGGGGTTACAAATTTCCCTTTCCTTTCTAATATTTAGCAAATGATTCATGGGCCCCCTCATGTATTGCATACTGCTTTATGCTATCTCGAGACTCCCTTATTCTCTAATGAGTCAATTCATTGGCAATCACTTGTCAGAAAAAAACCAAACCAAAAAAAAACCCACAGCAAAAAAGCATGTCAAGCAAATGTCAGAGAACATTAAATTAACCAGTGGAAGATCAACAATGAACAGCTGACACCAAATTGAACCCAACACATGGCCCCGTTCACATTATTGTTAAACACATGCAGCCAATCCTCCAATCCCTCCAGCTTCAAAATGACAGTAGAGGATCTTTATTTTAGAAAACAACAGCAAAAAAATTGCTTGAAAATGGATAGTAACCCTAGTATTAAGTACTATCATAACAAATAAGCTATTGCTTTCATGCAGTTTGGATTCAAGGTACTCTTTTACCTCTGAGTACAAACTAAGTTTATTACACATTTTCTCCTCAGCTCAAAGTGACCCTCAATATATTTCTGTGTACTTCTATTTGCATACAAAATGTATAATCTTACAGAAAGGCCTCCCAAGAACCGCTCAAGTCTGTATTAAATTTCCTGCCTGCTTCGTAGAGTCAGGTTGGTTCCCTCGACGAGGAAATAAGTTATGTTTACAGCGGTACAGCGTTATCCCCTCATTAACAGCAGCCTTCAAGTCTTCAAAATAGATTATGCATATGCACATCTAAAAAGCAACAGCTGAAAATACCAACTCAAACAGATTTTCCAGCCTTGAAGCAGCCACCGTTCCTCAGCCGAAGAGCTACACCTCAAAAATCACTAAACAGCTGAGGGCTGGAACACACACACACGTCAGACACCTTGGAGAGCCCAAGGGAAGATGAGATCTCAGGTGCGAGATAACAACAACTCTCCTAAGGTCCCCGGACTCTTACGTGAAAATTAGCTAGGCTTCGCAGTACAAGTGGGTCCCAAAATGACCCAATGACTAACAGCGTTTTTACACTTGCTTCTCCCAAAACAATGATTTCAGATTGTCCCATCAACACCCACGTCAACGTACGCCTCCCCCAAGAGGACGTGCACCCTTCAGCCTTGCCGTGGACCTCACTGGAGACAGGATTGGGCCCAGCAACTGCGGACTCCAGAGCAGAAAAACCGAGTACCATACCATATAAATGCATTAAAGAAAGCCAGAAGCCTGATGGCTTTCTCTCCTGGCAGCAAAGGCCACTCAGTGCTGTAGCTGTTAATCAGTTAACGACAGGTTATCTGGGGACAGAGAGATCCAGTTGCATGTTGATGTGGGGGCAGGGTACCCAATTACATACATTCATTTTCTCTCAACAAAGGAAAAAGCCAACCAGGCGGTATTTTCAGTATTTTCAACATAGGCTGTTGAAACGACAGGAAAAGAACCGTATCTGCGTAAGACTAAGGTGCCCAGAATGGCAGGTGTATTTCCTCTTCTTATTCCTTAAAAATAAAGTTTTCAGCCCTGAGTAAATCTCTTTACTTCTCTATACGCCTGTCACCTCTCCCACCCCTTGTCTGTCTTATTTAGATAATACTTCTTAGACGTATTTATACTACACCCCTCCAGCACAAGAGCTGCCAACTTATGTTTCAGTAGCACCTCATACAACATGGTTGTGATCTCAGTAAATGAATCTAGGCAATCTCAAGATTGAAATAATGTTTTTCGAAAGGCCAAAAATTTGCCTCCTAAATCCACACTTAGTCATGAAAATAAAATGTTTTTACAGAAGGTCAGAACAGACTAATTCTTCCCCAGACATCTCATCCTTAGAAATCCTGCTCTACCTACATTGTGGATTCTCTCCTAATGTCAATTTTCCACTAAAATGTCTTAAACCAAAATCAAACAAGAAATATTTCTACCTTCTAAATTCTAAAACACATATCACACTTCAGGAGAACAAGGTAGCACCTGCATGGCTTTGAAAGCCTCTACCAACACCAAGCCAGAATTCTGGTAAGTTTTTGAAAGTGCTGATCTTTTTGCATACCCTGTACTGAATCCAATGGTAATCTAATTCTGAGCCCAGGTTATTTACATGCATTTTGGTCATTAAAAAAACACCCCCAAAACCCAAAACACAAACCAACACACCCCCCCCCCGCCACAACCAAAAAACCCAAGACTTCTACAGATTTCTTAAAAAAGCAAAACAAACAAACAAAAAACCCCCAGCCCTTATGGCAAATCTCTGAATGCAAAACACAGAGGAGAAAATCAACTTGCTTTACAATGCCCCCAACTATTTCACTGGTGATTATCAATCACATTACAATGTAGGCATGATGGCAAGATGCTAAAACAGTGATAGCACTCAACGAATTGAAACTGGATACTCAGGAGTGCTCTTGAAGTTCTGTCGTACCTCATTTTAAAAGACACTGACAACGAAAGATATACAACTGCTTCTTAGTTCAGAAGCCTCTCTGAAGTACAATGCCCTTCCACACCCAAATCATCTTTCTTCCTTCACTTTCACAGTAATTACCCTGAAGCAGTATTTAACAAAAGTTATGTAGGGTCATTTTCCTTAGAAAAAAGGGTTAGGATCATTATAATAAAATCTAGTAACTGCCCAGATAATCTCTAAGGAATTTATGTTTGTCAAATAAAACTGCGCACATTTCAAAATGAAAAAGCGGATCTATTATGCCAATAAACAAGCGTATCGAAAGGGAATGGTGAATATTTGAAGCCAGACTTCTCCGACAGAAAGGCAGCTTGGAAAATATCTGAGCAGTCACAGCCTCACCATAATGACCCTAGTCATGAGCTATCTGCTAATAAAAAAACCCGCAAGTACTGGTTGGCTGAAAAACTGAATGCTTACTCACACGTAAAATTTTTATGAAAATTAAGACATGTTAAAGACGTAGTAAAACGCTCCAGTAAGACTTCACCTGAAAAATCTCATATGTTTCTTGTCACCTGTGTTCAAGGAGGAGGAATTCAGACCAGAAATGGTACAGAAAAGGACATGGGAAATTAAGAAACTGTCTTGCGAAAGAAAACTCTTAAGAATTTGGTTTATTTAAACTTCACAGAGTTAAGACGTTCTTTGCCTAGGAACATTGGGGAAGAAGAGCAGAAGAGCTAAGAGACATGCTGGCAACCCCCCCTCAAATGCATATGAATAGGCTATGCGTACGTCAAAGCAGATGAAGCTGGAGGAAAATTTTGGGGCAGCCTTCCATGGAGTAAGAGAACGCAGCTAACAAGTTTTAAGATTTTCATATCCACAAACATGGTGATATCGTTATGTTAATCAATACATCGTAACAGCCAAGTCTGACACTGATTAAAAGAAATTCCCTCTATCTCACATGCTATTAAATATCCACCATCTGCATCTATCCCTCTGTGCTCTAGAATAAAGAGGAGTTAGCACAAAACCACATGCCATTGGCAGTAAAAGAAATAATAAGGTTTTTAGAACAGTGTATCTAATTTTTAATCTTCCCTCAGTGTCCTGTGAGGGACAGAAGTAAATAAACTAAGATCGAGTTACACTCCCAAAAGGCATCCTGTGCCAGAACAGGAATGCTCGTCGAAGTATAGCCTACCTCAAATCCCTTTCCAGTCTGTTTACTGCCATAATTACAGAACAGAATTGAATGAGGCTCAAATCTCTACTCCTGAATTCTAAATTAAGGCACACAAACAGATTTATCTGGAATATTTCGGAAAGCCTAAAAGAAGCAACATGTAACGCCTACATACCTTCTCAGATTTGCACTTCTCAGGTTCCTTATATAAGTAGTAGTATATTTTTTTAATGGTATCTGCACTGAAATGTGACAGCTTGTAACAAAAGAGTTATAATATGGTATTTATTTACATTGAGATATAAACAACTGAATACGCACATTAAAGCACTTACACGTTATTAATCTTGTTTTCTATTTTCTTTGATTTTTGTAATGATGTCAACTCCTCAGTTAAAGAACTCTGCCTAATGCAATTTTAGATATTTAACATTTATACAATATTTAAATATCTGTATATTGTACCCAACACGCACTGCGGTGGGTTGACCCTGGCCAGCAGCTAAGCACACGCGTTGCTATGAAGAAAGTTAAGTCCATCCCAGCCAGTCCCAGCACACACACACACATTCCAGTTACCGAAGCCAGAGCTCCTGGAGTTCAACAGGAACACAGCCTGGAAAGTACCTGTATATCTGGCAATTTAACTAACTACGTGACACAACTGCTGTCATAAATTGACCAAAGTCTCTCCTAAAAGGTACGTTGAAGTTTACCTCTTTGAAAGAGAGCCTGTTTCAGTACCTGCCCACGTTGATTAGAAATGCTCTGCTGCATTTTGATGTCTTTACAGAGAATACTCATATGCCCACATTATCCTTGTTTTCCTGGTTGTAAGTGTCAAGGAAACGAATTTTTCTTTCTCTTGGTCAACCCAACAGCCCTCGTTTCCTTTGAACTGATCTTTCATAAATGATATCACAACTGTACATAATATTCCGCATGAGGTTTCTCCTGCCTCCTGGTAGTTTCGCCGCATTCATATTTCCTTATCTCTACTGAAGGTACCTTTCCTGAGACCTCTTAGGAACAAATTTGCCCTTTTCACAGACTTATGACACTGCAGTTCACAGCTGCGTTGTCCTCTCTGGACTGATGCTCCTCAGGAAAAAGACGTGTGCGCCCTTTTAACGTACTGCGTGCTCACAGGCTTCTGGGTCAAAAGCACATTTCCTTAACTGTGATTAAACAGAAAGGTGGGAAATGCATGATGATATACAATACTGTCGTTCAGAAATATCCTAACCTCTGAAACACTGAATTGCACTTTGCTATTCGTTATAATCTTTGTAGAGTGCCAGCGACTAAGCCTTCAGTCTAGACATCTAACAACTGGCTGAGGCTCCAAAGTTTACGGCTTGGAAGAGCTCTGTAATAGTCTGTGATCCGATTCCAACATCAAGTCAATTATCAGCTGCAAGATAATGCTATGATGATTCAAATAAACAGCTTATAAGTCACTAATATAGACTGCAAAAGCTTAGGGAACGGTGGCGATTCTTTCCCTTACTTACTGAAAAGTATAGTTAAGTCAGTTAGCAAAAATAGTCTATCAAACCGTAACTTTTCAAACCTCTTATCATCCCAGGCAATTCTTCTGTTGCAGTTTTTAAGGTAAGCACTTGAAAATCTCTTCCAGAATGAAGTATTTCATCCAAATAAGTATGTTTTCGTTGCTGTATGCTACACATTAGTCCAGAAGGCACATTGAGATAAGAGCATTAAAGGGAAATGTTTAATAGAAGAAGCCATGTGTAAAGCAGGACAGAAATTTTATACATGGTGATAAATCTTTTAACACTCTCTTCACAGGGAAAATTCTGAATTAACTCATAATTTCACAACAACACCTTTTTTTTTTAAGAAAGAATATTTTCTAAAAATGCAGTGGTTTACCCAACTTACGGCCTATGAACTTCTGCAAAACTCAGGTACTGGTCTAGTTGGCACCATTTACCTCCTGGGACACATTCGGGGTGGTTCTGAGCTACATTGTACGAGCAGGAGACATCGTTCCTTCTTACCTAGCCCATACAGAGCAGCATTTTCCCCCAGCCACAGGGGTCTGGGAGGAAGACATTGGCCCAACTCCTCCCTCCACCTCCTGACCCTCAGCAGCGATCTCGGCGGGAGCAAGTCTCCCAAGACCCTGCAGCTCAGGGTCTTTTATGGTGCAAGGGCAAGGATGGGAAAACCATCCTTGCTTGAAACCTCCCTCCTCTCAGCCCTCACGCTTGAGCAAATGCAAGCGCAAATAGTCCTGGCGGCGGTACCTTTGCAGTAAGGGTGAGATTCTGGCTGGTTGTACGCTAAGGTGTACCTGCACCAAGAGACTGTTTGCTGCTATGAAAATGAGACTCTGCTCCTATTTGTGAGTCACAGGTGTCTTTATGTATAAAGCGCTTAGGCAAAAGACACACACATTTCTTTTCTCTCGTGTTATTCAACTGGTTAAAACCTAAACAGAAATGAATTACGGGGAGAGAAAAATCACAACAGACCTCTATCTGCTTAGTAAGTACCATTTAAGTTTTATTAAAAAATAATTAAGTTTTATAAAAATAGAAAGACTAGAGGTGAACAGGGAAAGCTGAGCAGCCTTCTGTTCAATTTTCTCCAGCTCTGTCTATCCCGTAAACCTAACGCCAACTTACAAAAGACAAAAGCTACTTCCTTCCTAAAAAGAAAAAAAAGAAGTTACAAATAAGCTACATGAAATAAAATCCTAACGGGCTCAAATGTTTGCCCATCTGAAAACGGTTTTTGAAACACTGTTGTTTATGGTACCTTTCACAATAAAATGCTAGCTCCTGCTGACACTAATGTAGCTCTTGAATCAATTTTCTTTTTATTCTATCTAAAGAAACAAAAACTTTTAATATGGGCTTATCCTGAGGTCATTTATTATTCCATGTCAGACCCAGAATATGTCTTGTTGAGAAGACATACATACCATTTTCATTCATTAGTTGCTTGCAGGCTCAGAAAACCCCTAACCCCAAACACAAAACAAAAGCCTGGAAAGGTTATCTATTGCCAGTTATATCCAGATCGGTTAGTTAACATGTTTCTACTGATATAGTAGTAGGGAAAATCTTGCTAAAGGCTGGAACGCTCTCAGACTTCATAGCTGTATACACATTACAAGGCTGGGGGCTGCTCAAAACCAGGACAATTTAAGCCTTGCATAAAGAAAAAGGATCACGTGCTTTTTACAACCACCTTCAATCATCACAAAAACAATGTATTAGCCCTTGCAAATTCTCAAAGCCATAAAACAGCGAGTAGGAAAGATCCTTGCTTTGATGATGTTAAAAACCAGGTGTTTGCATAAGGTGTGTAGCTGACTCATAACGGTTAAACAAAAAAAAAAAAAAAAAAAAGAGAGAGAGGAAGGTTTTAAACTGTATGTTGAAATTTTGTTATGCTATTCTCAAAAGTAAAACACAAAGAGAATCAGAATTAAACAGTTGTTTTTAAAAGCCCAGGAATATGGAACTCTGGTGTCAAACTAGGTAGGTTAACATCCTTGCACAAGTCACTCACCATGAAAAGGAGCAAGATACCCAAATTCAATCTCTTTCTCCTGAGAGCTGGCAATACCGCAGAAGGTAGGCACGGTCTACTCCGCAAAAAAAAAAAAAAAAAAGCTATCTTGGTTACTCTGTCTGGCCACTCCTCTGAATGCCCAGGAATAACATCAATATGCTCCGGAACGGCTGGCGAGAAGCCTGTCATGGTCGCCCAGGAAATATATCCAGCAATAAAAGCGACCTTGTATTACGCAGGTAATTCAAGATGACGAACAGATTTGTACAAACATTTTGTCAGGGTTTTTCCCACCCTCCCAAACAGACGATTAACATAAACCCTAAGATTTTCAAAGTTTTCCAGAATCAAGCCTGGAACGTTTCAGGAACCAGATGCCAGTTCTTGCTAGGTTACAAGCAATGCAAGCGAGCCAGGAAAACCGCTAGGAGGAGAGGGAGCCCAGTTTGTTCCACCTCTGGAACCCAAGAGGCTAAGGTGGGGGCCTCTGGTTCCCATCTTCAAACTTCTAGGAAGGGTGGTTGAAGACGGTTGCACAGCAAGAAACAAGCGTCGCTGCTTCAATCGAGGGTAATTCTGGGTAGATTTAGGGACAAAAATTCCCCCGGCGGAAGTGGTGAAACACTAGGATAGAAGCCACGCGTTTCTAGAGCTTGGCAAAAATGAATTGGCCCATAGCAACCTGATGTTTTGTTGAAGTGAGCTCTGCTTTGAGCAAGGGGTTGGCCTAGATCGCTTACAGAGGTCCCCTCCAACCTAAATTATTTGGTGATTCTATTTATAAAAAAAGCTGGGATAAAGTCACTCTTAAGGACTCTGCGTGGATCGGACAGTCATCTCCGGATCCCGGTTACACTACTTTTCCTTAACAAAAAACACAATTTGCCTTCTGTGTCTGTCTTTCAGAAGATGTCATCGAGTCATCAACTCGGTTCCCAAGCTAAATTGACAGATAAGATGTCTGAATTTAAAATCTGGCTGTGAAGATGACACTGTTCACATACAGCCTTATGTCTGCTTGGTTTACCCTCAACTCAACAGTGTACAACGCTACATCCAACATAGCAATGATTTTCAAATATTTCTGAAACAATTGTTTCCAAATATTGAAAATTATTTTCTTAAGTGTTATGGAGTGGCACGATAAGTACCTAACAGAAAAGCAGTGAAGCGGCAGAAAGCCTAACACAAGCATCAACAACCAAAGCATCAACTCTCAAGACAAGTGTACTAAACAAACGGCACCGCTCTACAATAAGACTGAAAAACACTCGTATAGATGCTACAGTACAGTTTTGTATTACACAAACCAACCCCTCCAAAAATGAGTCAAAGGCTTAAGGCAATAGCTCAGCAAAGGCCTCTTGCAGACCTCACCCATACCCTCTTTACCCTCCCTTTTTTATGCCGCCGTATTTACAATCTATTCTACGCCCACAAAAGTAGCAAGCCCAATTTTTCAGTAACCTAATCAGAGCTGGACCTGTAGCAGACTTGCTGATCCTCTACATCCGTATTCCCACCTAGTTTATTTTAAGTCCCCTTGGCTGCGAGTTATGAAGAAGTGCGTTGAACACCAGAATCCCCCGATATATTTTTCGTAAAGCGAAAGCAAACACACAAATAAAATGGGTGCTAAATGGATTGTATAGTGGTACGTGATAGAAATTAGGCTACCATCCCCCCAAATTATTCAAGAGCAGTATTTTGGAAGAGGAACTAACGACACTGAGTTTCAAGCAGAGTTAGACACCTCTTTTTGCGTTGGGATGTTGCTGTAAGAGTGCAATTTTTACCCAATTAACTAAGTCTTGCAGGATTTGGTATATTGGGACTCTGTGGTAATAGCAGGCAAAGGCATTTATCCCTGGCCACCTAAAAAGCCCTATATCACAAATCAGAAAAAACCTAAGCTTCCCCACTCTGAACCTCATGCTTTCAACCACAGAAGTGATTCTTGCCGCCACCACCCAGAACTCTCAACGCTACGTATTTGGTTATTTTGGGTATACCGGCCATCATCAGCTCACCCTAAGCGAACGCTGACAAGCATTTTCTCTTTCTTTCTTCCACAGAAACCTCACCGGACCAAAGGGAAGAGGAGGGAGAGAAAGCAGAAGGGAATCGGTAGGGCACGGTGCTTGGCGGGCATCCTTCGGGCCCTTTAAGGCCTCACCGGCTCCAGTGATAACACCATCACCCTCCATCGCCGATTCCAACCCAGCCCAATGTTGACTCAGTTCCTGCCCTCCGCTATTGCAAAAGCCCTGCTGCCCGCTCCTCAATGTTGACCGAGCCCGTGCCTGCCTTTCAGTAGTAAGGTAAGGAGTCACGACGTCTTTCTCACCCGTAGGGATCCAGTGGAAATTGTTTTAAGACTCTGTGAACTGCTGGTGAAGTGCTTTGAAACCCTTTGAAAAGTTACGCCACAGAAACTGGCATAACTGTAAGAAATTCCGTATTTAATAAACTTATGTTGCGTAGAACTTCACGGCCAGAGAAAGAACAGAAAAAGTACAGCTTTACTGATTGTTATAAAAGGCAAGTATTCATTTGCAGCTAAATACCACGACAAACAGCTGAGGACGTCTCATTCCATCTTATTTCCTGCAAGATATGGGGTTATTTATTTTATGTTTGATTTATTTTAAAGATTTTATTCTGGTCTTCAGTTCTTCTTTTTAGTTGTTGCCAATTAAAAAACTTTTTCTTTTTTTTTTCCCAGATGCCTAAGACATTTTCATTGGGCATCGTCTGGTCTATTTACTTTGATGCTTAGCTGAGGATTCTTTTACTTTTTTTTTTTTTATTTTATTATTATTATTATAAAGCTGGCTTCCTTTGATCCATTTTAACCCTGCAGACCAGCCAAAGCCTATGGAAGAGCTCCACACAAAGCTCAGCTCATCCGAGCACCCTGGGCAGAGCCTTGCCAGGCCCCCCCCGAGATTGAGGAGCACCCACAAGTCTCCCTGCCCCAGCGCCCAGCAAAGCACTGCCGCGCAGGAGCCAGCCCCGCAGGAGCAATCTCTGCGATTCCCTAATTACAGGAGGCAATAAATGCCTGCTGGTTTCCAGGGAGAGGGGGTCGGGAATAAGGCACGGCATGAAGGTTTTTATACTTTCCTCCTCCTGCCGAAGGAGCTGGTAAATCCAGCGTTCGCCAGCACTCTGGGCATCACTTGGGTAGATTTTCTTCTGCCTTGAATACTAGCAGCTATTTCGTTTCTCAGCTCACATCTGCTTTTCTCTGCTTGATTGAATATGCTCGGTTCTTACAGGTGCTTATTCTGCTTGTAAAGTCCATTTGCGGCTGGTTTAAAAGCCAATGCATATGCAAAGCCTTTTTAATACACCTGTGCACATAGCTTGCCCTGCTTCCTAAAGAGATCTTTCTCTGCATATGAAAAGGGAGAGGGGGCTCGCTTTAACCTCCTTTTCCAAAATACTTGGCTTCAGCTGGAAGCACGCTTGGGCAACCCCCACACTAAGCTGCACATTTTCACCGCCAGCTCACAAATTCATTATTCCAGGGGCTACTCATGCATGAAATATCCCAAACTATCTGATCCCACGTGAAGAGCTGCTTTTCTATCTAGCACAGAATACTCCTTAACTAACATGTGTTATCACCTCATTCCTTGCAAGGGAAGTATGTAAAAACAGAGATTATTAAATTACTAGACGCACTATAAATTTCTGGGATCACAGAGCCCGAAACAAAGAGGTGCCGGGTACCTTTGACTCCCACGTGGACTTCAACAGAGTTTTCACATATAAAGGCTAAAGGATTAGACCTGTAGCTAGTCCTTCGTTTTTGATTATAAACTTCTCAGGAAAAGAAATCTTTCATACAAAAACTGCATAGAAATAGAATTTTCTTTAAGTAGTCTGCCAGAGAAACAGGAAAAAACCCAAATTTAAAGCTAATCTCAGACAGCCACTGCCTTGATATTCTTTACATCAAATGGCTTTAAAAAAAAAAAAAAAGAAAAAAAAAGTTGCTCACGGGAAGTCTCTCTAAGTTTTGACCAGAGTTTAAATCTTGGTATGGACAGTAATTCAAAGAGACAGGCAGATACATGGGTTTCCTGATCTCATTTATGCTGGAGGAATGAAGCAGCCACACGCTTTCTACTTACAGAGAACAGTGGGTTTTTTTACTTTCCTAGGAAGGAAAAAAAAAAAACCAACAACAAACTTGGG
>JAOBAS010000020.1:25789300-25814868 GCA_025311575.1 Elanoides forficatus
TTCTCCGCTCATCAAGCCTGCTTTTACTGTTGGGCACTCTTGAATAGACAGCCAGAGGGACCTTGACAAGCTTGAAAAGTGAGCCCACGCGAACCTCACAAAGTTCAACGAGGCCAAGCAGAAGGTCCTGCACGTGGGTCAGAGCAACCCCAAGCATCAACACAGGCTGGGCGATGAGCGGATTGAGAGCAGCCCTGCGGAGAAGGACTTGGGGGTGTCAGTTGACGAGAAGCTCAACGTGACACGGCACTGTGTGTTTGCAGCCCAGAAAGCCAACCGTATCCTGGGCCGCATCACAAGAAGCGTGACCAGCAGGTCAAGGGAGCTGATTCTCCCCCTCTACTCCACTCTCACTACGCCATGTGAGACCCCGCTGCAGTACTGCGTCCAACTCTGGGACCCCCAACATAAGAAGGACATGGACCTGTTGGAGCGAGTCCAGAGGAGGGTCGTGAAGATCATCAGAGGGGGCTGGAGCACCTCTCCTCTGGAGACAGGCTGAGAGTTGGGGTTGTTCAGCCTGGAGAAGAGATGGCTCCCGGGAGACCTTACAGCAGCCTGCCAGTACCTAAGGGGCCTACAGGAAAGCCCGAGAGGGACTTCTTTTTACAAGGGCCTGTAGTGATGGGACAAGGGGTAATGGCTTTAAACTGAAAGAGGGTAGATTGAGATGAGATGTAAGGAAGAAGTTCTTCGCCGTGAAGGTGGTGAGGCCCTGGAACAGGTTGCCCACAGAGGTTGGGGCTGCTCCATCCCTGGCAGTGTTCAAGGCCAGGTTGGATGGGGCTCGGAGCAACCCGGTCTGGTGGAAGGCGTCCCTGCTCAGGCAGTTGGAACCGGATGATCTCTAAGGTCCCTTCCAACCCAACCCATTCTAGGATTCTATGACAGTAACAAGGATGAAATTGTATGCAAGGAACCCAGTAAGCAGAAAACAAATCATGGACTGAAATTTGTTCTGGCAAAGACAAAATTCTAAGGCCTCAGCAGCAGTGTTTTATATTTCCAACAGGAGGTGGCTTCATGTGATTGATGAATTAACTTTTAATAGGCTAGTTGCCTGTTCTGATATTGAAAATAAATAAAAAGCTGTAGCTCCCAAATTGAAGGCAACACATAGCTTTTTGGAGGGGTCTCAACATCACCTTTGCGCTGCAATTTTTTTTTCTGTTGACATCACACCCAAGAACTTTGAGGGGTGTCTCAACAGAAT
This sequence comes from Elanoides forficatus, assembly GCA_025311575.1. Classification (NCBI taxonomy): domain Eukaryota; kingdom Metazoa; phylum Chordata; class Aves; order Accipitriformes; family Accipitridae; genus Elanoides; species Elanoides forficatus. The sequence goes on from JAOBAS010000020.1 coordinate 25,790,514, forward strand.
TGTCTAAATGAAAATAACCCAGTTGAAACCAGACAGCCTAACAGGAATATTCCCACTGAAATCAGTTGTCTGAGTCTGACATTATTAAGACAGGGTTTACATCGATTTTAGTGGTGCCACTCAATGTTGCTGATAAAAATATACCTTCATAAAGCACTCAGACACATTCCTCTTCTCTGCTACACTTCTTGTCAATAAACCCATTTTGAATCAGGCCACCAATGAGGTATAAAACAGACTAATTATTTGTTTGGTTGTTTTAAGTTTTTAAACTCCCTTAGCCCTTCGTAAAGTCCATGTCAGCATTTACATTTTGTACCTCTCTCTGAAAAGGTCACCTATGGAAATAAAACAAAGCAAATATTTTACCCAGTCCTATGGGGCATATCCTGAATTGTACAATCCTCATACCAGTAAAAACACTACTGCAGCAATTGGCTCTGAAAGCTATCTTTATTACCAGAAGGGCTGGAAACATATTTTCCTTTCAGGTTTACTTCAGAGGGGAATATCAACCTGCTCAAAAAGAGCTTCACAAAGCACTGTGTGCTTGTGATCTTGAGCCTGTGATTCACGGTGACCAGATTTTCATAAGTGACCACGTAACAAGGCAGAAACAAAATGCAGCTGATGAGTTTTCCAGTGCTGTATAACAGTACCTAAAATATTAGAAAGTACTAAGCTAGTTGTAGGTCTGATTTTAAGGGTGGGGTTAGAAATACATATTTTGTGCCTGCTTTATCTCTAATCCTTTACCCTGTTTACGCTTGAGAAAAGGTTTTTCCTCTGTATTTCTTCCCATCAACGCAAGAGGAACATCTGTGCTCGGGACAGAGGCTAGAGGTTGGCGAGGCAACAGACTTTTCACCCTGAACGTGCTGGCGGGAAGGTGCCAAGTAGTCCACTCACAAGACACAGTGGCTTAGTTGACAAACTGAGCAGAAGTAACTCCTATTTGCGCGTTAACATCTTACAGAAGCGAGACGAACCACATCAACACGTACCTCCCGTCGTGCTGTAAGTTAGCGCGCTTCCTTTGCGCAAGCTAGGAGCAGGCCACCAGTCTCTGAAAACAAGATTCGTTTCCAACCCTCAGTGTAGCTACACAGAGTTCAAATTGTGGACCCACAAAAAAAAATAGGAAGACTTGTTATGTTACTGCTACTGTTACAGCACTTCACTAGCGTGACTGGAAAGAACAAATAAACCTGAGAACGAGCTATTATTAGTGTTTCTCTGCAGAGAAATATTACTAATGTTGCTGGTTTACTCTCCAAGTACTCAGCCCAAAAGAAGCAGCATTCTGCTGACTTTTGCTCTGCGATGCAAGCCACCAGCGTAGAGACCTTCTCTGGCACGATACAGCACAGCTCTCCCAAGCCCATAGCTACGTGGGAAGCATTCTTGCAAACTGCACCACAGCACTACCAAGGTTTTGGAAACCTTGAGTTTTGGTTCATCAACGTCTAAGAACTGGAAGGAGAGGAGTAGGGAAAAGAGCTAACTAAAAAGGGACATCAGCCACAGGATGCCTTCCAAAAATCACGTGTTCTACTCTTACGGTTTAGAAACGTGTTGTACTTCTCTCACAGACACAGAGCATTCCCGGAGAATAAAATGTTAGGGTCCTCTTTGGCTAAATTGAAACATGCAGGTAAGGTTATGTGGGCTAGGGAATCGAGGCTTTGTCATCATGCTACCTCCAGTCTACATTTGAAACATTCCAGTCAGATATTGTTCCCTTAAGAAGATTTCTTTGAGTGGCTTTAAAATCTAAAGGGCAAGCATGACAAAAGTGTCCTTAAGTCAGTTCACTTCAATCTACTTTTTTACCTGTTATTAACAGACAGCTCAGCTAAACCCTTCATCTTGGGCTTTCAGCATCCTCTGCGCCTTGCCCAACAGCACCAGGACACCTCTTACTTGCCCTGGGGTGCCCGTACTCCACTCATTGCCTGCCTTTCAACCGAGAAGCCACACGCTCACAGGGGCAATAACGGCCACCTAAAAACCCCACGCTGCACCCAGCTCCAGCAGCCACCTTCGTGCCACCACCTTTCGCCCGCTGCATCCAGCGGGAGCAGAACTCGGGATGAAGGAGAGCGAGAAGGTGTTCACGGGAGGGCTGGGAAGGACGATGCTCTTCAAAGGTCCTCCGCTGTGCTAGCAGAACCACATAAAAGACTCGAAATGTTCAGTTACAAACAAAATCTTTGCTAAAGAAAAGACACCTCAAATGCCATATATTTGCTTTCATCCATTTTCACTGCAGGTTACAATCTAGGATCGCTGTAAGCAGCGCGTGTTGCACCACCGCGATCCAATTCATTTTCCAAGTACCACAGGGATTAGGCATACACGAACCAGAAAAAAAACCCCAAACACCATCACAAATGAGAAATAAGGTCTAGCTTCTATTTCAGGGAATATTAATAACTGAAATTGTTAACAACTGATGGACAAAAAGGCTGTTCTGCTTCCTGCTGGTTTAACTGCTTCTAGGCGAAACTATGATTACTGCTAATAAACCTAAAAACCAAATAAGCCTTAGTAACAATACAGAACAGCAAGTTATAAAATAACTACACTTTCTAGTCAGAATGGTCTCCTGCAGCCTAAAATACAGCGGGAAGGCCGCTTGAAAGAGCCGAGTGAAGTCTGCATTTGACATTTGCGAGGCAAGTGACTTTGTAGATAAGGCAAACCATTTAGCCGTATTTCAGGTCCCATAAAATCACCTCACTGCCTTATTAACTCTATTGGTAAACACAAATGGGGAAAGGACTTTGCTAAGGGGAAAAGGAACGTCAAAATTACTTTAAGTGGCCCATGCAACTGTCTTCGGAGTCTACACACTAAGTCCAAGTCCTTATATCTGGTTTGCGGCCAGCGCAGATTTGCTCAGTCGCTACTGGGCAGTGCTCTGCTGGGGTCCCGTGGGCTGTTCATCTGGTGCTCTTGATTCTGACAGCGTTGTGCGACCTGATGTCTCTGAAACACAGAGAGTCCTGGGATGCTTCTTTGGAAGCCCAAAGTTGATACGAGGACGCTATGGCTGCTTCAGATACACCCCCCACCCCTCACCCCCCCAAATGATTTTCTTTCACTCTGAAAGATCTAACAACGTATTGAATTTCTCAGCCAAAATCCCGACGAAATACTTGCGACTTTGTTTTTCCCCGAAATAGAGATTTCATGGCATAGTACAGAGCAGCTACAACAGAGGGAAGGAGACATTTAGGTCAGACCCCTACCATAAGTCAGACCAAATTTCCATACGCAACAAAGCTGACCTTAGCTCCTAAGCGCTGCCTGAAAGATTCATAGCAAATAACCTATGCCGGTACTTCACTGAAAAACATCACGAAGCTCTGAAATACTCCAGCAGACGCAGATGTTTGGTAGAGACAGAGCATCTACAGATGAAGCTGAGAGCGTGGCTTTGTCACTGGCCAGGAGGGGTTGAACAGGGATCTCCTTTTTTTCTTGGTAACTACAACCTAATCTGTATTCCCCTACTAAAAGGACTGCAGTAAAACTCTGTATAATGAAAGGACAACTAAGTCACTTACGTTAAGTGCAAAAAGTAATAATTTGATAATGATTCGCTAATTTCAGCAAGATGAGACACTAATCACTCACGGAAATCAAATTTGCACTGGTAATGCAGTGACTGGACCGTGCTGAAGCAATTCAGAGATGTTCATTAACTCTGCTTCCATATGCCACTAAATCACAGCGTGTTTCTGACAGAGATGCTCTGAGGTTGGGAGGACATGGCATTATCTCCTCTTTGATTTCTGTCCTGTCACCCTGTACCAGGAAAGGCAGATTCTGGATTCACAAATCATACTTATTTTATGGGTTTCCAGCCAGACAAGTACTTGCGTCCGGCAGTTCAAAGGAAATCAGCTATTTTCCGAAGCTGACAACCGGTGCTGAATCTGATACAGTTAAGTATGAGGATCAATTAAGAGAAATTAAAATGTTAACCACTGGCTTATCTATCACTGCCTCAGCTGCACCCGAGTGACAGCAGCTATACATGCCATACGTCACCCAACACAGGTGAAGCCCATGGACTTGTAACCACTGCCCAGCCCACTCAGAGCAAAGTCTTTCCGCACAAACAAGGCAGAGCCTCCCCCACCAAATACCAACTTGGGCAGTTCGTTTCCTACCAGGAGCAGGTAGATACTCCCGGCTGCTCTTTTTTCCCCCTTCTCCAAAGGGGTGCCTGTACAAATCGCCTCTCGCACGTTGCAACCAGCTCCCCCTAAACTTGCCGTTATTCAGAGTCTGATGATGCTCAAAGAAAGGTTCAATTTTTTTATTTTTTAACAACATTGCCTACACCCAAAATAAATGTTAGCCATAAAGTACAGTGGATTTTTTTTCCTCATTGAAAGAATGATCTGTGAGTAACTACTATAATTCTAATTGATACCCAATAGCTTCTTAATCCCATGCAACTAACCCGAGGAAAAAATGAGGGTTTGTTCGGTTTTGATCAACACCACCAGGTGGCAATAGCAGCCCAACTAACCCCTCCAACAGCAAGGCAGCTGCGGGAACTGCTTCTTACCCTTTTTCACTCGGCCCTATCCTAAGCTTTTTTCATTTGCTAGTGGTTAAATTCAGTGTCGCGCTAACCATCTATAATAAAAAGAACACCCACAGCTATTCCCATTTAATGAGAGAGTCCAAAGAGTAGGTCAAACCTAAATAGCTCCCAAGAATCCATGGATGATCGCTTCCAACCTTGCAAATCCTGCTGGGTCTGGGCAGGAGGCAGAGCTGCCTCATGCAGGCTATCCATTGCGTACACTTACTTCTGCTAACCGACCCCGCTTGGGTGTATTTTGGTTCAGAGAGGGAAGCACGTGGCCCCGAATCTCCCATTACCTTTAGGTCACTTAATTTTCTGCTGTGGCAGGACACCATTACTTCTGTTTTGTAACTTCATAGAACTTCCATATGAAACAATGCTATGTACTTTCACGTAATAGCAGGCAACAGAGTACTAATTCACTACCCAAACCCTTCATATATGCCCCAAAGCACATGACATCTGGAAAAGGAGAAGAAGCAGCAGCTTTTTAATGACCCGAGAGCGATAGAAATACACCAGGCCTGTATTTAGACAGCAAGGGTGCTTACATTCCACAGTTTTCTATATAAGTGAGTGAGGACCTGACGGTCTTATTTTACCAATTATTTTATTTTAAGTTTGATCAAGAGGCAGAGGTGGCTTGGCGTACGGAAATCAATTCCCATTGCAAACACAAGTATAGTTGCAGGCATTGCACTGGATTATGATGCTGTAAATCAAAAAACAATCTGTCCTCATCCGGGATCCCAGGACTACAGTTTCTAAACTTAGGCAGTTTAGTAAACAAATCTGTGTTGGGTTTTTTTTTTTTTTTAAACTGAGTTGTAGGAAGGATATATTCCTAGGTAAATTCATATATAGTTACATCTCTGACCCGACCTCACCAGTATCCCATTTGGTATTACAATCAGGCAGGCAAAAATCATAGTCATTGATCTACATCTGCTTTTCAGACTTACCTCCAGGCGGATCCCGAGAGCTGAACGACTTCAGACTGCCAGTGACTTCCACCTCCCGCACCACAAAGCTCGGCAGCGCGCTCTGTCCCTAGCAGCCATGCTTCTGGCCTGCACCGATTAACTCACTGACCGCGTCAAAAACCATTTCATATGATCCTAAAGCAGACCTTGAATAATTTGCATTGTAACCGCTGATCTCTACTAAGATCTTCCTGTTAAAAATGAGCTGGATCCCCCCCCGTATCTCCTTCCACACCAGCTACTGAAGAGATGGCATGAACACTCAGGTCTCCATTAGCTCAAGAAGGACTGATAACCCCCGAGTGAGAAAAAGGGTTTTAACAAAACACGAACAACTGCTTATTTGAAGCCGGCTATCTGACACAGACAATCTCCCTCCCACGTGTGGTTTCACCTACAAGAAGTTAACCAATGTAGACACACGTGATAAACCATAAAACCCTGCCAGTTTGATACAGCACAATGATCTAAAAGAGAAACCGGACCTTGGTCCCTCTCTGGAAGGAACACCTACCTGACGGCTCCCCCTTCTTCCATGCTCTACACCGACCTCCCCTGCTCTGGAGATGCCCTGGGAAGCAGCAGGGAGGCTCCCAGCTCCCATGTGCAGCTTCTTAGGGCTGGTTAGCAACAGCAGCCAGTCCCACCCAGTTTAATCAGGAAGAGCTGAGTTAGCTGACTGGGAGGGAAAGAGAAGCGCCCAGCTGCAAAACATTAAGGCATGTCCACTAACTAGGGGAGGGGTTGAAGCATTACCACTTTTTATCAGAAGTCTTATTCCGTGACCGGGAAAGGAAATGTGACTGAAGACAACAGAAGGTGGTGGAAGAAAAGAAGGAAAGGGAATTATATTTTCTTGACTTCCACTCATCGCTGTAGACTTCTAAAACTGAGCGTGTTCACCCTTAGGATGTAAAGGATTTATTTTCTGGTAGGCAAAACCCATTGCCATCTTCCTGTCAGAGGAATAGCTGTTCAAATGCAAGTTACACACCAGGACTTTTTGTCCCAAGTTGCTTTGGTCTTTAAAACCAGATCCAGTATTGTCTGCAATTCTATTGACAAAGCTAAATTATGACTTGAACTGCAAGATATATTCTAGCTCCTTCAGAATTTAAAACAAAAAAAGTCGGAATACGAAATTACTCACTGACTCCAGCTGCAATAGGCTTCTTATTTCACCCTTTCACCCACGCTCATTGGAAACTCAGTTCAAATATGACAACTTGAAAATTGGTTTTAATTACAACTAATCCATGGAGGCTTTCCCCCCCCTCTTTTTGTTCCTTACATCTGGTAAGCACCGAAAACAACGATGTTTGGTGGGGCAGAAAGCGAGTCAAATACCTCCTGAAGGTACTCCAGAGCCCCACGCATCGCAGCGAAAGGCGTCAAGCTCTGCAAAACAAAACCAGATACCAAGAAATCCAAAACACACTTTAATCTCAACTATTCTTCCGGGCATTCAGCCTCAGGCCTAACACCGCAGCTATTCACAGCACCCACTAATACTTCTGCCGTTTCTAAGCCAGGGGACCAACATTTTCCTTTCAGTCTCTTGAATGGAAGCGATGCAATGCGGTATAACCGGCTGCACCTCCGCATAAAAAGACCATATAAATAGGGTTTCGCTCTGTGTTCAAACTGGTAAAATTTGCAAAGCTAAACACAAAGTCGACCTGCCGCACACAGCAATACGGTAGCTCTAGTTCTCTAGAAAAGAAGCTATTTTTAAACTGCAGTAGCAATGTGAACTGCATAAATTAGCATAATTTCAGCCTTCACAGATAGTTCTCAGTTGACTGTGTTACATGCTACGAATTAACACGCCGCAAATTCCTTGCTTCTACTGACACGGTCGCTCGTGCAATTCACGGGCTTAAAAATCCCCTTTTTCAGTCCCCCAAAATCTCAACGGCCTTTTTTACACTCCCCTTTTCCTTTTCAGAGCAGTACTATCAAAGGCTTGGCTTTCATTACAAATCTCACAAGGTCTTCATGTGTAACTGGTGGTTATGTGGCTTCGTAACTGCGGGACATCCTACTATTTTCTCCGCTGGTGATTTTCTCCTTGTGGGCAGATGGCATCGAAGTGCAGTGCAGATGGTAACCCACAGCCCACAAACTCCTCATTATAATTTGAAATAGTGTGTGCAGCTCTCCGATTCTTATCTTCTCTTTAAATTATTTTCAGCATTAAAGGATAAATTGCTGTTTTCAGAAGGCGCAGCCAAAAGTAATGGTATCTGTTAATAGTCGAGAACCTTCTCCTAACAAAAGGTAATGATGTGCCTTCTATTTTCACAAGTTTTATTAAAATCCATAAATCATTAGTGGAGAGGATTTTAAATCAAGTACCTCTTGCTCTGACTCAAGTATTACCTTAAGAAAAAAAAAATCAATAAGGAAAAAGCAGATCACACTAAAGCATGAAGGCTTAAGAGTCACACAGTTAGCTATTTAAGGTCATTTCATGGCTCCAGGTATCACTTTACCTGAGCCGCTTGGAATTATAATGGATTTATCTCTGCAGAACACCTGTGAGATAAGGGAGCTGCTGGTGACAAACTGCAGCGGGCAGCAACAAGGTGACTCACCTGAAGCTACGCTGATGGCCTGGGGGTCTTCAGGACTCACGCGCTGGCCACTGCATCCTCCCTGCCCTCTAAGGACTGAAACCCTTCCTGGCAAAATGGCGCAGCTCAAAAGGAAGGTGCCATAAAAACTAGTTTTATCGTTTTTTCAAGCTTTTTCACAGCATGTCCAGTCGGGTGGAACTGGCTTTCCTAACCCTTTGACCAGTTGGAAAAGTCCTAAAAACAGCGAGTTAAAAATATCTGTGGTGGAAAATAGCAAGGAATGAAATAATAAGCATTGGAGGTCAAGCCTGGATCCCTGAAAAGTTTGTCTTAACCAATGGAAAAGCACTACAAGAAATAAACTTACCCCTTAGTTATAAAAAGCAAACAATACTTAAAACACCCGAGTGACATGGCTGATGAGGATTTACTAACTCACAGTCAGCTCTCACACACAGCATAAATGAAAAGTTGGCTAATTTGCTCCCGTTCCAGAAGCTGAGAGTCAGACTTGATAAACACAAATAGCATCACTTGTTGGAAGTTTTGACCTGCTGCCTGACAACCAATTACTGAACCGCACTATTCTACCTCAGCTATAACGGAACCTTCTAAACTGCCGCACAAAATGCTTTCTGTCTGTTGAAAGGGTGGATACGTGTTGCTGAACTAAATTTACAGCCTTTAACAGTAACCGTTAGCAAGCCTTTTCCTCAAAAGGCTGAAATTATTTGCGTATTATACATCAAAAACATTCAGATGTTCAACTGAGTTATGGTATACATACACTACGACATAAATAATTTGACTACATAATACAGGGCTATAATCTTCCACAGCATGCAGGCATGCTAATGATCTTACACATGGACAACACGAGATGAAATAATGAAGTATTTCATCACTGAGGGCAATTTATCTTGTCTACGTTCATGGAAGAAGATTATAGGACGTCATCTTCTTAGCGGTTTCCCTTTCACAACAAAAAAGACAATAATCAGTTTTCATTAGGGAACACTTGCCCTTTCTGTTGTAGCGACGTGACTTTGATGTCCCAAGCACCAAATACAGCACTGATGTCAATTGAATAACTACATGGTATCTTCTAACACAAAGCTTTGTAAAGGGTGATAGAAATGCTTAAGCTTCAGATGCAATATTGAAGGATTTACGCATGCCAAAAGAACCTAATAGATATGTTTTCTCTCTAGTTTAATGACTTGTGCTTGAACCTAATAAGGGTCTTCAGAACTGACCATTCGAAACCGCTGTTCCATGAGAAAACTCAGCTCAAGTCGTGACTCGAGAGAATAAAAAATTTCCAGAGGAAGAGAAAGATCCATCGTAAGCGCCTTAGGGAAGCCTTGACTCTGTAAAGTCCATCTTCGTCGCACAATATCTCACAGTTCCTCCAAAGGCACGTTCAGAGCTCTCTGGCATGAGAGGCCCATCACCCATGGAAAGGCAAGAGAATTTTGGCAGAGGATGAAACACTGCGCCAGCATTTCTGATGCAGTAAGAGTGACTCTATCACACGTCTGTTCCTCTGTGAGAAGCTGAATCTGCCTGTGACAAGGTCAATTTTGAGAAAGGTTGGTATTAAAAGATTATGCTCCCTCCATCCTCTCACTGAGGCTGTGCTAATTATTTCAGGGGAGCAAAGGAATTCTTTGATCCTCCAACTCTTCCTTCCCTCGCAAGGTGACTCAGGTTGCTGGCACAGCCCCCAGAGGAATGGCACGGCACGTCCTAATTCCATAATTGTGGAATTAGCCGTTTTCAACCTTGAAATCTAGCCCTAAGAAATTGAGTATGTAGTAATCCACATAATCCAGGCCTCTACACCTGTCCCTCTTTCAACTAATCTCGCCATCCTTCATCATGTCACATCTTAATTTAGAGTCCTATCTGCTAAGGTCAGTGCAAGTGGATGCTCAGGAAAGTCGCGACAAGTACTTGTCACACGGTGGGACCAATTACTTCCTTTGTGAACACTGCGAAATGCAGGAACATCAACAGAGAGCAAAGCCCTTCCCCTGCAACGCGTAAATGACCTCTACAAATGTTCTGGGAAGCGGCGAAGAGGCAGAATAAATAAATAAATAAATACATAAATACATAAATGTAGTGTAGCCTGGGATAATGCGATCTGTTGGTATTAAGTTTTCTCTTGAAGGAGTTAAGTATATACCAGCTGCTCTACATTAAACCGAGCTGGCATTTTAAATCATGCAAATTAGCTGAGCTACCATCCATTTCAGCCCAGCGTTTAACAGCATTGCTATAAATGATGCAAAGTACTGGCCAAACCAAGCCCTGCCATTTCAGCTGCCGTCAGAGAAGAAAGGAGGAGGGAGGGCAACAGCACTGAGTGATGCTGCAGCTATTCACAAGATGGTTTACAAGAGATTCCTTCTGCCACAGGTATTGTTCACATGACTGAAATGTGCACACGTGCATGGAAAGCCTGAGGCTTTTATTTGTTGAAAATCCCTTTATAGAAGCTGCTAAGAACCACTGCAAAAATTATCTAAAATTAAATGATTTGCCAGTGGACCACCGACATTTCAAATCTCTCTTTGCTTAATGCTGCATAATGAACGCTGAGTGGATCTGACGGGCCATCAGCTCAGAAATGCTGACACAGCAGCCTACGGGGAGCCGAGGGTGGCATCAGTCCCCACCATGTCGTCTCACACCAATGGACATTTCTCAGACTATGAAGCTAATAGATAAAAATTTGTGCTTGTTCAATGCAAACCCCTTTTCTGCTGAAGCTCAGAAGGCAATAAAGAGGACTGTATCTTACCCAGTTCACATTATTGTGGCCAAGAAACTAAGTTTCAGCACAAATCTGAAACTGCGATAAGAGAGTGAAGGATCTGCTATTAAGTAGTCTAGGAGCTTTTTAGACTGGTTTTTTGATTTCAGGTTCTTTCATATGCTTTTTTTTTTTTTCCCCCTTCTTTCTTTCTCCTTTTTGCAAGTGCCTACTGCAGCAAGTAACCTGCTCAACAAGGGGAAGCTGGAATTGACTCTTGTATTAAAAATAAGGCACAGCTGCCTTGCTATCCAACCCAATAAACCAAACCAAACCACCGGTGGGTATGACCCACGGGAATTACATCCCACCGCACAATACTGCGTATGCACCACAAATCACTCCACGCGGTCCAAACTCTACCAGGTAAAAGGCCGAAAAGCCACTCTCACAGGCAACCAAAAGGGAAAATCTTAATTGCTGCAGTGAGAGAAGTTTGTATCCGACTGCTTAGAAACGGGATCCTAGGCAACCGCTGCTCTTCCCTCTTGAAAAGCAGAAAGTGGTTTTGTTTTGTAAATTAAAGCAAATTCATTAGAATTCCCCTGGCGAGGTTGTGTAGGGATAAATAGGACGCTGCTGCTTCCCCTTTCCAGCTCCACGCTGGAGGACAGGCACCTTTTTGCCAGCTTTCCTTGGCAGTGCTCATTTGGCACATTACCCTGGAGGATCAGACCCCTGCGTGCTCCAGAGCTCAGCCCGGAGGAGTAAGATGTAGCAATGCCAAAAATACTCCTTCCCAAAATAATCCGTCCCAGTTAAGCTACGGACAAGTCTGGAATACATATGGCTGTCCTGAGAAGCAGACTGACCCGCGGTTATCAAGCAAGAAAAGAGAAACCCGTCTCTAAGCTATTGCTTCAAATGGCCAATGCACATTTGATCTTGAAACACACATGACATTTTTAAAATTAGTTTTGAAGACTTAAATATCCGTAAGACTCTTCGAAATGACGAATAATTTATAACTGAATCAAATTTGTCTTACCAGACCAATCCATTAATTGTTGCCTCCTCCAGCTATAATCCAAGTTGCACATTGATCTTTGTGGATGCAAATGTCCCCTCCACATCTGTTCCAGGTCTTTAGCCTCCGACACACAGATACAGATTCCATTCTCAGATTAAATTTCTCTTAAGAAAATACAACTTTTCATCACACTACATTGGCGTAAGGAGGATTTCTGACTCCAAAAGACATGACACGAATCTTTGTATCCGCTCAACCTTGCGATACTATGCCTGATAGCTGTCTATCTGCCAGAGGAAGCAAATTTGCTAGACCCCTTGTACAAGATGGTTAGAAATTACTTCCTGGTAATTAACGCCACAATCTGAGAAACTGCCAAAGTAGATATGACGTAGAAAGATAGCTGTTACAGTCTTTTAAAAATATCGTACAAAACCAGTATTTAGCTTATCGGTATTAAAGTTACCTATAGTTTCTAACAGTGGACGTGGCTCAAGTGGATGTGGCTGAAGTAAAAGCAATCTCCTTCTAAATATTTGTTTCAAGATATACAAGTGTAACAAAGTCTGGGTATCCAGGTTCACCGTAACAGGTCACACAAGCTAGATCAGCAACATGAAATCCCGCTAGGGTATTCGTTTTCTTCTACCAATGGGCAAGTATATAGAATTAATAGATGGCAGAAAAATACAATATAAAAATAATCTCTGGTCAGCATTTTCAGCAGAAGATAGGTGATCCTGTCAAGGAAGATTCACTTCATCATGTGAAACTAAAAGGTATTACTACAACAGTCTTTGCACCTGAGAACGCCGCTCCATTGTCCAAATGGCAGATCCATCAAATGGGTTATAGGGAGGCTGAGTGCCAGGAAAAATTACAGATCCTCACGTGTTGTGGCAATGAGACTACCACGCTTAAAATCTTCTAGGTTTGAAGAAGAGCCTCTAAAGAGCTCCGTGACAGACATAAAATACACAAAATTACAATTTCAGCCTGTTGTACGCCTCTTCCACTTCTCCCAAGATCAAAGCATGGGCGTCCTCTGACAGCCATCCTAGAAGATGTTCTTCCTATACAACTCTCAGAAATGTACTTGCCTATTAGCAAAAAGGCGTTGTCAGCTTCTACTGCATTATTAGGGAAGCGAGGAGGAACACGGAAAGGACTAAGGAAGTGAGTTGAGTCCTTCCATTTGGAGAAAGCATAACCAAACCAACGAGATCCCAGCACTGCGAACGGTTACTTCTGCAGCCACACAGTAAGTCAGCCATATAGTAAGTCAGCCTGTCAAGGGCTGTTTGGGGGGTTTTTTTGCTTGGGTTTTTTTCTGTTTATTTATTTAACGAGAAAGCCTGGATGTGTATAACTAGGTAACTTTGTTGTCAGGGAGGAGAGCCAAACATCTCCGGGTTTCTCCGAGAAGGCTTTACGGCCCAGTCCTCTATGCCTCTGGCACCATCATGTCTAAGGACCCGTCCTTCCCCACCCAAGGCAGGGAGGGAACAGCGCGTCACGTACCTTGGCCTCCATTCCCGTGAGCTGCCGGAGCTCGAAGGAAGGGCTAACAGTATTTAGAACTCTTCTGAATGGGCAGACTTCCACTTTCAAAGAAAACGCTGATGAATCCATTGACTTACGGATGATGCCCAAGCGTTCATGTTTCACAGGCCTGACCATGTTTTCTTGCAAAGCGTAGCGCTATCGCTACCGAACCAATACTCGCCGATCCCGAGTTCCTTGGTCTCTACAGTCCATAAGTTTTCCTTCTTGCTTGTACAAAACAAAACCTCGACAACTACTATTGGAAAGTAGCCCATGGGACTCTCTTTACAGTTGCTAGTTCCTCCAACACAGCCTTACTACTGTCTGCTACCTACAGGCAAGTTCTGAAGTCTACACAGTGAACACGAACTCACCGCTACACTCTTGGATTACACCATGGTGGTCATTACGTAGAGGACAAGACAGAAGAAATGGACCAATATTAGTGACAGGACAGGTAAAATAAGGAGATTTAGGGACTCTTTCCAACTGTGAAAGAGGGCATATGGCAACTTCTAGCCATAGCTGTAGAGAAAAAACCCATACAAGCTGAGAATAGGAAGAGGACTTGAGGAAAGATTCAAGACAAGGGACAGACACAGGGTAAAATGAAAGAAGAGGTCATGGGAGTAAACAAGACATTGTCAAAATATGATGATAGTACAGTCCAAAACTGAACACACATAGGGGAAAAAGTTCTGCTAAAAGAGTATCTTGAAATCCAGAAGTTAGATATTTTTTCCTTTCATGTATTGTTTTCCCACACATTGCTTCCAATTCTAAAATAACCCAAAAGTAAAATTAAAAATAATCCAAGGATAACACACCTAAAAATACTTTCAAGAAGAAAAAAAAAAGGTGGAATCAGAGTAAAACTTCATATCTCAGTCTGTTTTAAAATAAGAAGTGACCTGTTTTCTCAATTATTTATTTTAATAAATGGTTTATTTGTTTTATGTTTTAGCAGTTATTTCCATGCCCATGCTTTGCAAAACTGAAGAAACTGAGAATGTTTCCACAAACTATTTCAGAAAAAACAATTTACAGATAAAATTAGAGGCATACAAGTAAGTGCCAAGTGTTTGACTGAATTCCAGTTCTTGGTGAATGGAAAACCAGCAGCTTCCTGTTACAAAATGTACCAACAGTTCATGACTAATAATACACATAAAATCTGACCATTTATATACTTCAAATATAGATGTTTCTAAAAATAATATTCAAGCAGGGTATTTTTAGCCAGGTGAACTTCTCAGGAGAATGAGATTCTACAGTTTGTTGCAAGGAAAAAATAAATTAATGGGTTAAATTTTAAGAGCATCTCTTGATTTATACCAGAATAAAAGAAGAAAGTTTAGCCCCAAAGCTTAAATAAGCAGAAAGCAAATGGGGGGGGGGGGGGAAGAATAGAACACACATCATTCCATTAAAAGCCCAGCTATCACTTCATTCAAAACTGTATCTTCTTAAACAGCACTTATAATAATATTTATTCTGCGTTGCAAGTTTGGGAAGTTCAAACAAAATAATTATTGATTTAAGTCCCTCCTTAATTTCTTCCACTCTGGTAGAAAAAAAGGACTTGTAGGCTAAAAGCATTAAAATACTCTACAAATTAAACAGATTTAAATCTAGTGGTGAGATAATCTGGAAACTGAAATTACAGGGCAGACAATGTTTCTCAAAGGACTCTTCAAAGGAAATCAAAAATAGCCAAAACCAGCCCTGAATTTCCAAAACCAAGAACTGAATCCACCCTTCCTATCTCAATAAAATAAAGGCTTTCTTTTCTGATACCCTCTGGATAGGAAGAAAAAGCACAGGTAGTGTTGGTCTCATGATTTTCTTTCTTTTTGGTACTTCTCAGATACTTGAAACTTGGGAAAGGTTCATGTTTTGTTTACCAGACCCCTTCTTTATAATTTGATTTGGGTTTTTTTTCCCTTTTTTTCCCTTTTGAGAAGTAAAGCTCAGATTTAGTGCCAGGAGTTTTAAAAAGCAGTATCTGTTGTTCTCCTCTACTAATACCCTTGTACCTCTCTGCAACTCCAGGAGATTTCTTTGGGACAGGTTTCGTATTTCATACCACCTGGGTTTTGACAAGCGTATTTTGCAGAAGGCTGAAGAACGTTACTTTATGATGAGCTCCATAAAGCACGCCAGCGTGGTTTTCAGCCACTAAGAACACTTGTACAGCTCAGGTGGCGCCTGCGCTAGGTCTATGATACACACAGATGCTTTTGTCTTTCAGTTTCCTCACGTTACACTTGCTTGTCAAATTACGATTATTTTATCCATATTCGAACATTAACAAATTAGACGTATCAGCTAGCAGTTGGATAGGTGGAAAGACTTAACCCTCCTCTGTTGAAGCCAATTCAGTTCAAACAAGCCTCCAGCAGTCTAGCAGAACTGAAATACAACACACACATCAAGCAGAAGTTCTGTGGAACACACAACGAACAAGCAACCTAGGAAAAGTAAGAAGCTAAACTCTAAAAGCTGTCAAAGAAATTCACCAATGCAGCTAGGGAGGCAAAGGCAGGCAGGGAGAAAGACAGCAAGGGGAAAAAAAAAAAAAATTTAAAAAAAAAAATTAACTCGTTTCTGGTGAGAGGACAGCTGGACCAAAGTGTCCTGCCTGGGCGCTGCTGTACTTCAAGTGTCAGAGCAGAAGGTGATAAAAATTACTTGATAGAACAGGGACAAAGAAAGTGAGAGTGTTTGCTTCAGAAATACAATTTTACAGAGTAAACTAACAGTTTCAAGGACAGAGGGAGAACACATGGACACCATATGCATAAGCATTTTGAACTGATTAACAAGTAGCAGCAAAGGAGAAAGATAATCTAATAGTCAGGGGACTAGCTAGTAATTTTCTATAGCACTGCAGACTTTATGACCTTGGGTAAATTTCTTTGTGCCTTGGCCTTTCATTTCTAAAATAAGAACACTATCCTTACCTCTAAGGAGTGCTCTTGAGCATATTAAAATTTGGAAGCCCCTTAGATATTAAACTACTAGCAGAGATCAGAGAAATAGCATAAAACAAAAATAAAGAAATTGGAAGCAGGAAAAAAGATCATATCAAATGAGTGTTTCAAAAACACTACCATGGACCGTAAAAACTTGAGTGAATTCAACAGCAGCGTTATTAGCTCAAGAATAAATATCTCTGGAAATCCCATCTTGGGCAATTCGACAGTAAAGGTACTGAACTTGGGAAAGAACATTACACGATGACCAAATGCTCTTTTACTCAAGAACTGTCACAATTAAACTGAAATCAAAGCAAAAAACATTTTCACTCGTTATCCGGTACAATTAAAAACTGAATGGAACTTTGAATCCAAGTGACCCTTTGCGTATTCTAGATGAAAACCCAATGATGAAAGAACATCCTGAGTTTCCAGTGCAATCTTACATCTTTTGTTCAGATGCCGGGCATTAAAAAAGGATAGCTCTTTATATTAAAAGGCGGATCACTGAAAACTCCATGTTAATAATCACAATAATACAACTCCCGAATTGTTTTCTTCTTTTCTATCTAGTAACGTGTCATTTGGAACAACTCCCTGACAATTTAATATTTACCAGTATGTATCTATAAACATACTATCAAAACCATTGTAATCATAAATAGAGGAATTTAGCTACTTAACAGCCTCAGATTGCTTACAGCCTATCAAAGAAAAATGAAAAATCCATCAGCAAGATACAGCAAGGTTTTGTTTGTAGGAATCTGCTAAGGTACATAACTATTATTATATAAGCAACCTCATTAATGCTAATCTCAAATTATCTTTGTGGTTATATATTTTGATAGCCTGAATCGATAGTTCTTCTTAGATTTTCCCAACTTTTCAGTAAAATTTCTCCTTTGTACACATCTTAAACATGACCTCATTTGGTTTCTTCCAACATTGCAAAAAGCCATCTTTTATGGTTAAGTTATCAGCATTACTGACCACATTTCTCATAATTTCTTTTATAATTAGCTCAGCAGTTGTAGTGAGACCAAATTTTGCACCACTGAGACAGCTCACATAATGGCGCTGAAACGAGTTGATGTACATCTGACTTTAAATTGGGTGCAGATAAAGATTTGCTTGATTCCTATCCCTTCTGCAAGACGGTTCTGTGGTAAAACTGTGAATCCCGGTATCATGCGTAAAAACGGCTAATGCATGTGAGAAAGGAAGGCATAATTTCTCTGCAATATGCTTTATTAATCTTTCTCTCTATGAAGCTTCACATTAGTAAGACATATGGATACGGAAGTATAAACGGCTTCTGATAAAGTTAATTAAAATATAGAAAAGTAATTAGTAATATCTGAACTATATGGCTACATTTGGATTGCTAATGGCATGGGAACAGGGGTAGCGAGGCAGAGAAGGCTAACCAATAGCCAACAGATTGCAAGTCACGTGTGGCTCATCAAACAGGCGATGTGAGCCTAAATTGGAAGCATGGAAAAATACTGGAGCGACCTATTAAGTAATCAATTTGCGAGCAGCTAGAGTCCTTCAAGGCAGCGCACAACTGACTGAAACTCCCTGAAATTTGTCAGTAGTGTGCCATCAACCTGGGAATGGCTATCCAACAGATTTTTTTGCAGGGATCTGTAATGGAGCTTCTCTACCAATTCCATTCCATACCTTTGTCATTGACTTGCACTACCAAATGGCTAATGAGAAAAAAAACAGGGATGCTTCTGATCTCGATGGGTATTGCAAATGTTTTTAGAGCACACGGCAGATCTAGAACACCCCAGATGTAGACGATCTTCACAAGTTGGGAAAGAAGAACTAAATCACTAGAACAAACATCTAGTGTAAGACTAGAAAATGGGGGGGTGGGGTCCTAGAACACCCCAGATCTAGAACGCCCAACGCAAAATGATCTTCGCAAGTTGGGAAAGCAATGTGAAGAAAAATCTAGCTGAGCAAGGTAGTTCTACTGCAGACAATGATACCTATCCAGTTTGGAACTGAATTCTTAAAAAAAGGTCTAGGCAAACCAGAAGGAGTTCAGTAGATAGCACAAAGAGTTGTAAGACTTCTAGAAACCCTGAGAGAAAAGGTTAAAAGCATTAGATTTGCCTACTGTCGAGAAAGAGAAAAGTGAGGGAGAACACGCTTAACACCTCGTAAGCATCTGCCTTCCACGTCCACCAGGAGAAGATAACCGCCGAACTTCCAGCAAATGAATATTGCAGAGAAGTTTGCAACGAAACAAGTCCCGCCCCTCCCTGCCAAACATTAAGGACAGTTATTGCTGAATACACATACTTTAATATCAGGTTAAATAGATGCCTGTCAACTTGAAGTGTTTTAGTGGAAGGGTGGGACCAACGGCTTAGTAAGGTCCCGGTGCTTTTAGGACTGCTACAGTTACTTAAGATACAAACAGTAAATATTATTTAGGTTCTCCAGAGAATGAAAATCCGGAAGCTAGAGAATACAACACAGCAGCAATAAACACAGTAATTAAATCCATGACCTCCTTCGGTGGCTTTCACATTAACGTGGCAACAGACTCTATTCCTGGAACGGTATCTTCCTTCTTGCATCCTGCACGAACAATTTTACCATGCCCACGGACTTCTAATTGGCAACGACTTCTGTCTTAAGTAACTAATGCAAATTTAGTAGCCAAATACATACGGCTTTTTCAGAATAACTAATAAATACCATTTTGTATATGAGAGATCATTATCTTGCTATCCACTTGACGGAAGTTTCTCTGGTAACAAAGTTAAATATTTCCAAAACAATGTTCTCTAAATATGGCTACAATTTATTGGCGGCGTTTTCAAATTAGACAAAATAAGCACCAGTGCAACAGTAGGATACCGTTGTGGACAACACAGGGAATTTAATGTGGAAAAATGAATAGAGCGTGTATATCAGTAACAATAAAATAGGAATGATACTGCCATGAATCATTGACCTAGGGTTTCCGACTAGCATTTAAAATGGGCTTGATGCTAAAACCCTCAGACCTTTCTTTGGAAAGTGCCTCTGAAATACTCTGAAGAATGCTTTTTATAAATTGCACAGCATTTTAAATCACGCATTGCCCTTATATGGCCTTAAGGCACAAAACTTCCAGTTACTATAAAATCTAGCTTACACATGCAAAACCACATCAAGAAGAACAACAACCAAAAAAAAAAAAAATTTGAGAAGTTTCCACTGATACCACATTTCTCAAGTGGGACACCTTGATTTGCAGCAGTTTTTAAAAAATGAGTACTTTAATGAATACCACCTGCAGTGCCCACGTTCTTTGAAGAATCAGGCTAAAGATAGGTACCACCCGGCACCAAAAAAAGCTCACGAACCTACCACTGGCGTGCAAGTGGCTTGACACACGCTAAACCAGCGTTAGAACATGGTCTAGTATCTTCACACTGTGACTTCTGGTCTACGCACTAGGCACAGCCTCTCTGCCAGTATAATTAGTAAACTTAAGTGCAGGGAAAAGGGCATACAGAAATTCAGAGTGGAAGTATATGTACACCACGACGGGACAGAAAAATTCGTATGCACAAATAGTTCAAGGTATCCCATCTATCTGTTTCATCCCTCCCATCAGCTCCTTCCCTGTAAGCAGATGTCCTAAACATGAGGTCACGTTGCTCTCTGTCCTTACTCTGGACACGCAACTGAACTCTGTATTATGTAGTGCAAAGAGGACCAACTTCAACAGGGTTAAGAGCAACTCCCTAAAATACTCCCAGAACATCCTGTGGCTTGTTGATTACGAAACCCTTCAAAGATACGACAGGAGCTCGAATGCCCTCGTGTTGAAATAGAAACTGAACTCAGACAGCCCACTCTCTAAGCGAATGCTCTAACTGCTAAGCAGTTGTACAAAAGCAATGCTTCTCTGCCGCTTGTGTTGAAAGTGGCCTGATGTCACCTTGGGTTGTGATAGAAATAGCTTACACCTCTAACTGCAAGAGAGAGTTTGGGGCTGCAAACTCCAAGTTCAGCCGCAGCAAGGGATACAGCGCAAGTTAAATAGATTTCGGTCATTTTTTATTTCTTCTCTTCGGTTTTTGAACCAAGTGTCACCATCTCTCTTTAATTCTCCCTCCACCCACACAGGAGGATACTATGTCCTTCCCCGTGGGCTGCAAACTCCACGTGGGGACCAAGATCTACAAAAGACAGGTGCCAAAACATTCCGTATCGGTCCAACTTGTGGATCTCAACTCAAAACGGCACGATAAGACTGTAACTTCCCTCCCTCACAGGGGATGCCAGGTGCCTGCACAGTAAAATGCCGCGGGCCACATTGGTGCTGGAGAGGAAGTATCCAGAGAAGCAAGGGATCGCCCCCACAGGACATGTCTATGATTCTTGAGATGTTTACTCCTAGTGCAGTGTTTAAGACTAAACCTTACTAGGCTTACTCTCAGAAAGCACTTCTGCACCTGAATGTAGCTGAAGGTTTTCCAAGATAAAACTGCTTCAGCTGCTGACACACCGTCTGACAGCTGTCCATCCGTCCTGTCCCTCCTCCCCTGGGAGGGAGGGACGGGTGAAAAAGAAAAGAACGGTGCCCTCGATACAACTGATCTGGAAAAATCTCCCTTTAGATACAGACCGACGTTCCAAAAGACTACCTTGAATGGCAAAGACCTGCATGCTTATGTGGGCAGCGGGATCAAAGTGGGATCAATAAGAATAACAAAAAAGGACTGTGTTTATTCAAGATAATGGATAGTAAAACAAACCTCGCTGGTTCACACCTTAAAAGGTGCTGGTCATCTGCTAAGACTGCTACCCAAATGAGGTTACTGAGAGTGGCAAAGCTTAGGATTTCTCCCCCTGCTGAAGTTATTCAAAACACAAAATCATCTGAAATTCCTTTGGCCAAAATCACTCCCTGTTTAAGTACTACAAGTTAGCATGAAGACCCTTTCATCATCAGGATATAAAAAAAAGGGTTATTGTTCCAGGTCTGCGTAAGGGTTAAAAACACCATAGTATTGCCCTTACCGCTGCAAATGGCTACCAAGGGCAGGATCTCTCTGATTATAACCTGTTATAAGATCAGAAAGTATTTATGAATAACAATCACTTCTGCAGGAATGTAAATTTCCATGCAGAAACCCAAGGCGTGTCTGAGAGAAAGAGCAGCATATAATGAGATTTTGCTGACGTTTCATAATCACAAGGACAGACTCTAGCACAAGGAAAAAAGAGTACTTGTTTCTCTCTTAAGAACAAGATGTGATGCGCAGGTCGGTCTGTCTGCTGCCACCACCCTGCCACCAATACTTGTCCGTCTCCTTTTCCTGCTCTCAGTCCCTCAGGAACTGCTACAGTCATATTTGCCTGGCCTGAGCAGCCCGACACGTCACCCTGCCTACCAGCGACGAAAGTGCAGCACATCCTAAAATTCAGGGCACGGGGCCAAACGTGCCCCATCAGCAGTCACACTTGTCTTAGGAGAAAGGGGTTACGAGGCCACAGATGCCAAAATCGAGACGGTAGGGACGATCCGTTATTCCCTGAGGAAGGAAGAGGGGGAAAAAAGATAAGCATCTGTTATGATTTCCCTACCCCAGTATAATGCTATCACCTCTTCCTGGGCTCGGATATTGATAGAAGCAGCTCGTAATGTATATGAGCGTTGCCAAAATACCTCATGCTGCTATACAGCAATCTCTACATACCGTTCATCAATTCCGCTTGCTGCAGCAGCCCATCTGCTTCGCTCACGCCGTAGTACGCTAGCACATACTATCTGCTTACACTGCTGTTGAGCACACTGGGGCATCAGCGTACAAGGCAATCTGAGCCATGCTGAAAACGTTACTATGCTGACAAAAATTAAACGAGCTGAAGAACGTACATTTCTCCTCCCTATACAGGAAGCTGCATACACAAGAATAGGTTAGAGAACTGGCACACATTAAAGGGAAATCTAAAAAATGCCTATTGATAATGTGCTGCACCTATGATGCCACGCGCATGTAGCATTAAACCAGACAATTCCACTTCAGTATTCATCTCCTACATAATCTATTTAACTTAGCTGCACTGAGAATGACATGCGTGCTGCAATGTAACATCAGGCGCTGCCTCCCATTCACTCCCCACACAACTACAAATACAAAATGTTCACACCACTAACGCTCCAGTACAGCCCAGGGCATGAGCAAACACAAAACACATTGATGACAACCAGCAGTCTTTCCCCATCCCAGGCACACAACCCAGCCATTACAACTAGCACCTACAGAAAGAACACAAAGAACACACCCCATAAACGACATCTCTACCATCTCCCTTCCGTAAATCCCCCAAGTTTGAGCAAAGGCAACAGAGAAGGCAAGAGGGGCAAAGAGCACACGCACAGCACCGTCCCTCACCGCCCCACCATCAGCTCCAGCATGCTGACAGAATTACAGAATCATCCTTTGCTAACGCATGCCACTATGCGGAACGTAAAACATCCCACCGCTGCAGACAGATGTTATTACACACACACACACACACGCACGCACACACCCCCCCCTTCTCTCGCTGCTCTTCACGCCACTATCTACCTCAGAAAACCCGCTGCACGCATTCAGTACAGAAATAAATCGCAAATACACCTCCCCAGCATTTGGTGCCTTCTAACCTGTGTGTCAAATCCATTCTCTACCGAGCTACTCTTCCTTGGTGGGAGTCCATCTCCTGCGTTTTCTTGTCCATTAGGAGATTTGAGAGGAATCTGGCTGGAATACAATGGCTTCGTCACCTCCACCTTGTTCCCGAACTTCAGGTAACAGGGCTGTGGGATGGTCCTGGCCGTTGGGACATGCAAGATCGGAGCGGCGCTGTGTACGGGTTTAGGTAGTCCCGATTTCATTTTGGAGGCTACCAGGATGGCTGGCATTTTCTCTTTCTGCTTTCCTAACACGTTTCTGTCAGCAGCAGCAACAGCAGAGACAGCAGGCAGGGAGAGAGAAAAGGACGCGTTGGGGAAGCTGCTCTACACTAAACCAGCCTGGTTTACTGCGGGGATCTCCAAAACCAGCTTAGAATTTAAACCCAACAGTAAACCCACCAATAAAAAAAAAAGGAAAGGAAAAAAAAAAAGAAAAAAAGAAAGCCCACACCACTTTCAGCCTAAAATATCTCCCAGCTTTATGCCAGCCTTCCACCTGTTTCCTCTAATTTTATTTTCAGTTCTTCACCACTGTCCTTCCTATTTCTGCTGTTATTTAACTTGCTCCTTCCTTCCTCTGGCTGACTCCGGTAATTTTCTTCCTCGGAAATGGGAGACTTTCACTCCATTATCTTGTCACCGCATCTCCAAAGTGAGGCAGCCTTTTGGAATTAAAAAAAAAAAAAAAAAAAGAACCTGCTGCTGCATATGCTTCCCCTTCCGTATGCACTAGAGAGCGAGCGAGTGAGCAAGCGAGCAGGATTTCCAGCTTAAGATGTCTTTCTTCAGTCTTAGCCAAGAAGCAGATGTAGCTCAGTGTGTTAATGACTGATGCCCTTGGATATGAGCCTTAGAGAATCAAGCTTCTTAAGCCTTAATAGCTGCGAACAGGACAAACGATGCTGGAGCAGAAGGAGAAACGTCCGCTGACAGCAGTTTTAAAGAAAAATATGCCAGTGGCCACAAAATTTCCCGGCTCCCCTAGGGCTGATCATGAAAACCTGGAGGGAGGAGGGGAAAAAAAAAAAATAATAATAATAATAAAAAATATTCATTCAGCTGTCAGACGGAAGGGAAAGCAGCCGCCACCTCATTTTCCCCTCCCGCAGTGGAGCCGGTTCCCGCCCGGCGCTGCTCAGCGCATCCTGCGCCGCTGGCGGGCGGGGAACG